>OU612059.1:118929438-119266938 GCA_914767635.1 Melanostoma mellinum | reverse complement strand
TCTTCAATGCAGGTACCATTCATGGATAATGGCAATGGGGGAATGTTAAGCTTCAACGACAAGAGACAGCATTGAGTTTTCGAAGCATTGAATTCTACTCGGTTCATAAGACCCCATGCAACAATGCTGTCAAGGTCAGAATTCAATGAGCTTATCATACGCAACCGTTCCAGTTCCACATCCAAAGAGCAGGGACGTGAATTTGGAAACGAATATGAAAAGCTGAGGGACAAGTCGTCAGCAAAACAGTTAAGTGGATTAGAAGTTTCAGACAAGAGATCATTAATGAAAATGAGGAAGAGAGTCGGAGACAAAACGGAGCCCTGGAGCACACCAGCATTTATGAAGTGGGTATCAGACTTGAAGCCATCCAACACAACTTGTATTGAACGGTCAGAAAGGTAATTTCTAATCCAACGAAGAAGAGACTCATCGATACCAAAAGCACGCATTTTCGATAAAAGAGCCTGATGCCAAACTCTATCAAATGCTTTAGAAATATCAAGTGCAATAATCTTACTTTCTCCAAAACAATGTAAAGATTGGTTCCACTTTTCGGTGAGATATGCCATCAAATCACCAGTGGACCGTTTGCTACGAAAGCCGTACTGACGGTCATTAAGAAGCTTTCGTTCTTCAAGATATTTCATAAGTTGACGGTTAATCAACGTTTCCATGACCTTGGAAAGAAGGGACGTTAGTGCAATTATTCTTCCTTTGAGATTAAAGTTGGGAGGAATCTCGAATTGTATAATTTGCTAAGTGACAGCTCCTTTTGGCCTTTACATACGGTAGTCCACGAATTTTTTCGTGGCAAGAAACGAAAACCTCACGAAAACTTAAACGTTCCAAAAAACGATATCCCGCTCGCTGTGAAGGAGGCGGCGGCAGCGCACAGTTAATATGTCCTTCTTCATCTCGAGTCCGTCCACCAAAGTTAAATGTTTGTTTTCAAAATGCGAGTGGATTACGTACTAAAACAAACGAGCTCTTTATAAATTCCTCATTGCATGAATATGATGTGATAATTCTAACTGAGACTTGGTTGAATGCAGATTTTCTATCATCTGAATTGTTTGACTCTTCTTACGTCGTTTACCGTGTTGATCGTCCGATTGAATCTGGAATGGAACAAGTTGGTGGAGTACTAATTGCAGTACGTTGTAGTTTTATTAGCCAGCAGTATGATTTACCGACTTATTCTCCGTTTGAACAACTTTGTGTACATGTTAAATGAAAAGATTAGTAAAGTTTTTTTTACAATTAAAACACTTTTTATATTTCCTCAGATGTACATTTCAGAAGCAATGCTTCCATCGTCAGTGAGATTTATAAATTAAATTAAATTAAATTAAATTATTTGTCAAAAAACTAATAATAAACAAAAATGTTTCTAAACAAATTCACAGTTAAGTTGAGTTGAATCTATTAAAAAAATTTTTGAATATTGAATCTTTGATTGGTCCATCATCACTATTCATTAGATTATTTTTGTTTTTAAATATGTAAAATGATTCAAAAGCATCTAATTCATAATTGCTTTTTACATTTCTTATTAATTTTAAATTTTGCAAACTAAAGCTAAATAATGAAATTTGTTTTATACTAAGTTATATCAGGCCACATAGTAGTTTTCTTTTGAATAATCAACTTATAGCTAACGTCAATGATTTAGTTAAAGAGTTAACAGCTGATCAGTTTCCCTGTGTGTTAGGTGATTTTAACATTGGTGATGTTGAATGGGTTTTCTTTGAGGAAGAAAAATCTTTGATCCCATTTAATGTCACGACAGACATAGAAACTATAGTTGTTGATTCTTTAGCTTCTCTAGGACTATTTCAAATAAACCACACAAAAAATGATTCAGGTAGACAATTAGATCTTGTTTTTGTTAATAATGACATGAAATATTTTGTATATTTATCTGAATTCCCATTAGTCAACAATGTGATTTATCATAAGGCTGTTAATGTAATTTTTGAGTTTTATGAATTCAGTTTAGATTGTTCAAATGAAAATGAATGTATCTTAAATTTCAGTAAGGCCGATTTCACCGCATTAAATAATTTATATACTTCGATTGATTGGGAACATAGACTTAGCAATAAATCGCTTAACGATATGTATTCATACTTCAAAGCCTTAATATTTGATGGTGTAAATCAGTTTTTCCCCGTTTTTAAAAAGAAGTCTTCTTTTAAGCACCCATGGTTTAACAAGAGGCTAAGAAACTTAGAAAATGTTAAAAATAAGGCATTGAAAAGATCAAAAATATCAGGCAAACCTGAGGATAGATCTCGTTCTCTTCAACTTCGGAGAGAATTTGACTTTCTGAATAAATTCCTATACCACCAGCATATAAGTGCTGCTGAAAGTAAAATTAAGCAGAACAGCAAATCCTTTTGGGTTTTCTTAAATTCCAAAAGAAAAACGTCTTTTCTACCGACAGTAATGGAGCTTGATGATGAAAAGTCGATTGATTCGCAATCGTCCAGCAATCTCTTTGCAAAATTTTTTGAATCAAACTATAACGCGGATATTATTACAAACGCAAATGAAATGTATTCTTGCATAACCCCTATTACTAATTTCAGTCTAATTAACTTTTCTGAACAAGACGTTTTGGATGGTTTAAATGAACTTGATTCAACAAAAAAGGCTGGAGCGGATCTGATTCCTCCACTTTTGTTGTCTAGATGTGCCTCATCTCTCTGCACTGCAATTAGAATCATATTCAATAAATCCTTAGAAACTGGTGATTTTATTGATGATTGGAAAATATCTTTCGTAAATCCAATTTACAAAAGCGGCCTAAAGCACCAGATAAAAAATTACAGGCCGATATCAAAACTGTCAGCAGTGCCAAAACTGTTCGAAAAATTAGTAACTCAGAGGCTTTATTTTGCCGTCAAAGAATCTATAACGCCAAAACAACATGGGCTTGTGAGCGGCCGTTCGACTGCGACTTTTTTCCCATTTCTGTTTAAATGCTTTGGAGAATGGAAAGCAAGATGATGCTTTATATACGGATTTTGTAAAGGCGTTCGACAGAGTCCATCATGAACTTTTATTACAAAAACTTCAAAAATTGGGACTCAGCTTAAAATTTTTGAAATGGTTGAGGTCTTACTTAACAAACCGTAAGCAGGTTGTTCAGATCGATGGTTTTCGATCGTTTTTTATCAGAGTGGACTCAGGTCTTCCACAAGGAAGTCATTTGGGACCACTTTTATTCGATTTATTTGTAAACGATATCCCTGACGTTCTTCAATATTCGGAATGTTTGATGTTTGCGGACGACGTTAAATTATTTCACGAAGTTGCTTCCATTCATGACTGTCTTAAATTCCAGGTAGATATTAATTCCTTTTTAAATTGGTGTAATTATAATCATCTTAAACTGAACATCTCAAAGTGTAAAATCTTTAGTGCCTTCAGAACTTTTTCACCCATAAATTTTAGCTACAAGTTTGGAGTTGAAGCTCTCACAAAAGTCAGTGAGGTCAAAGACCTTGGTGTTATTTTTGATGCCAAACTAACTTTGTCTGCACATATTGATTACATTACATCAAAAGGAAATTCGCTGTTGGGTTTTCTCCGACGGAATTCTGGTGTTTTCAAAGACGTCTACACACTTAAAGCTATTTTTATGTCCTTGGTGCTGCCCATATTAGAGTACTGCTGTGTTGTGTGGTCACCATTTTATGAAAATAATATTAGTAGAATAGAAAGAATTCAAAGAAGATTTATTCGTTTTGCATTAAGAAATCTGAGATGGTCTGATGAATTGCCTGATTATTTTTCTAGATGCGCACTCATAGACTTAAAAACTCTTGAAAGCCGCAGAAAAACCCAATGCGTTGTTTTTATTAAAGATATTCTGAGTAATAATATTAAATCTGAGGAATTGCTCATGTTAATTTCTTTGTACGCTCCTGAAAAAATTCTAAGAACTAGAAATTATTTGTTCTATGTTCCCACTCATAGAACAAACTATGGCCTAAATGATCCAATAACTCGTTCCTTAATGTTGTACAACTCCATATGCAGTGAAGTTGATCTGACGATGAATAGGGATATTTTTAAAAAAATAGTTCTTGAATTGTTTAACTCGTAAGCATAAGTTATTTTTATTATAAGTTATTAAATTTGCTATCAAAAGATTGTATATATCCATTGATGAATAAATAAATAAATAAATAAATAAATAAATAAATAAATAAACATGCTGTCAATACGTCATATATTATTGTTTTTTGTTAGGGCAGCTTTGCTTCGTAAATGTGTTAGCAATATAAAAGAGTGATGCGCGAGTGATGTGCTTTTTGATTCTAAATGATAAAAAGTTTGTTGTTTTGCATTTGGTGTGTCATGACATGGTTTGAAAATCATTTAAGCACATTTATTAATTGATGAAAATACCATCCACAACCATTAAAGCATCCAAAAAAATACCATCCACATACCTAAGTGAACAACCACAGCCAAATTTTTTGAACCAATAAAACAGGCGTGTTTTTTTGCACGCGAATATAAGCTTCGCCCAAAAAAACGTCTTCCCCAAGTTATTCCAAGGTTTGGCAGCACTGCAATTTGACATAAGTGAAAAAAAATTTTAACAGCTGTTTGTACTAGGCTGTACGCTGTAGACAATGGTGGTCTTTTATTTAGGGAAACAAAATTTCTTCGACTCCATGGCGAACTATCTTGCATAAAGTTTAGTTAAATTCGCTTGCTTCTCTTCCCATTTATTGGAAATTAGGTTTTGCACATTAATAATATTTTTCAATAAGATTGGAGTCTCATTTCTGTTTGAATTGTTTGGAAAACAGACCTTCATCAGAAGCGAAACGTATGAAAAAGCGATGCACCAATTGTTTCAGCTGTCCATGCTGTCAGTACAGTCTTTCGGCTAGAACCACCACAGTTGTTGTGCCAAGGTAAGTGCATGTCGTGATATTCACTTTAGATTTTGATAGATACCTACTTATTTTATTTTTAGGAAGACAGATGAACCCCCTAAAGAAGGTGAACCCTAATCAAAGGTTATCACCAAAAAGATGTACTACGTGTCTTGTTTGGCATGTCAGTGAACCTCAAGAGATGTGGGTATTCCCAATCAAACGGTTGCAACTGGGCCATGGCCAGACAACGAATATGCCCATCAAACACACTTTGATTCTCTCCTTGGTAGTACTGTCTGTCGTTCTTCAAGAGAAGCAGGAGAAACACTGGAAACGCTAGACTCTTCGTTTGTCTTGAATCAGTGAGATGATTCAACTGAATTCCACTAGGATGTTCATCAACGAGATCAACGATAAGAGCCGAAGTATTTTTTTTTTTTTAAGAAAACAAGACTCAAGGACTCACAAATTTCATTTCTAGATTCATTACTTGGCGGAAATCGAACAAAGTCACGATCAAACTCAATTTCACAACGGATGCATGATGCAACTCTCAAAGCAGATGATAATGTCACTTTAGGACTCCTGGTGTAGTACACGTATGCGAACACAGTCACGAATACTCCCGAGAAAAAGGAGCCTCAAAAACACGCTCTATCATCCAAAGTCTATGTCAAATTTGGACAGATTGAGGGTTCATAGTTAATACGAATTTTCTTCGCAAAAGAGACAAGCAGTTTATTTATTTTTGGATTTGCGTTCGTTCTTCCGGCATAGCTATTTATTCAAAAACTATTATATCTGGGGTTCTTTTTAGTTTACTAATTTAATAATGCTTTACATCTCATGCAGTGTAACTAAATTTCTTTGCAATGTTCGAAAGTTTTTTTAAGAGTAAACAATAATAACAGCTAACAGTGGAATTTATCTATGAATCAGCTACCTTATTGACCTAACTTTATTCTTACTCCTATATAGTGAATCGTCTTTAAAGACGTGCAGAGGTTGGGATGTAAAGTGCACAAATGCAATCAACAACTTGCCGTTTCTATTTATTCAATTCTATTAGAGAATTAATGATAAACCAGTAAGAAGAAACGGGCAGAATTAAGTGAAGTCAATCGGCCATATCGAGGTAACCGTCGAAGCGGAATTACCTCCGATTTCTCACGATTCGGAAACATTTCGCTTCGTGGTAGGTAGTTCTCCGATCGGCCGATCCAACGTCCTCCGATAAGTTTTTGTTGCGGAAAGTTTAGTTTTGGGAATGCAATGCGTTGCAAGTTGGTGGTACGTGAAAAGAATAGATATTTTGCCCAGAATTGGCATTGACAAGTTTAAAAGAAAAAAAAACATCGGAATTTGTTTTTATTTGTTTTGTCAAACGGATGAATTTTGAATGAATTTTTTGACATTTCCAAAAATTCATCTACACCATCTTGGTAGCACTTGCAGTTTATATTCGCTTCAGAAGTAAACGTAGATGTTTATCCTCGATATTCGCTTATTTTGTTGTTGTTTTTAACATGCATAAATTTGAACAAGCGTCTATACGCGTGCAAAAAAACGCACCTTACGTTAAATTGGGTCGACAGACGGCGACACCATCGCTTTCCCCGCCATGGTGCTACTATAGGTTCTTTATACTATGCGAAAATCTAAGAGAATTTAAAGAACAAGAGGGAAAACCACACTTACACATTGATACCACCCCACAAGCTGGTGCACGCACTCATTCACAAAATTTCACTAGCTTCACCTTATATTCGGATCTCGACACTGGGCTTACACAAAATTTTACCAATACTACTTTATTCTCGTCTGGGAACCGGTTTTTATTTTCTTTTTTTTTACTTTCAGTCACCTTAAGGCTACGTCAGGCAGAATTTTTGGAATTAAAACTTTTTTTTGGGTTTGTAAATAAAATTTATTTGTGAATTAGTAAGTATTTAAGCATCAAAATATTAAAATATCTTCTTTTTTGTTAAAGATTTCTCTGAGTAGTCTCCTCCCTTCTATTTCTTCTTTTTTTAAAAACGTTTCTTAATAGAAATAGACAGAAAAGTATAACTACTTAAAAAATATATACTAAAGCAAAACAGTAACTATTGTGAATATAACTTAAAACTTAGATTTGTGAATCTGGCAACACCGCAATGAAATGTACTTGTCAAACTATTAGAATAAATTCTTTCCTTCTTTCTTTTGACACTCAACAAGTTCGGTCGTATTATTTCTTGTGCTCCGCTGATTTTCCAATAGTAACCAATAAATATGAATTCATTTTGCATTTGTTTGATGAAAGAGATTCCAACTTGAGCTTTCGATTCTTTTCTTGAAGCTGTGTTGAAAATTTAAGCAGTTAATTAATTGAATTAAAAAAAAAACAAAATTAAAAGTAAAAGAATTGAAAGCGGATATCAAACTATGTAGACATTTTTTGAGAAACTTATCTCAATCAAAATATTGAAATGCAGCAATCTTGTAGATATTATGGAAAGCTCAGAAAGCCTTCATTCATCTCTGTAGCACAATTACTTACAAAGCGCCAACACTTTAAGTTTTAATTTTTTGTTTATTTTAAGAATAATTTAAACTTAAAGTGTTGGAGCTTTGTTGATAATTGTGCTACTGAGATGAATGATGGCTTTCTGAGCTCAACACAACGTGGACAAAAATTTCCCATTTAAAGATTTTGATTGAGATAAGTTTTTAAAAAAATTTCTATCGAGCTTTTAATAAAAACATAAAATCAAAACTGAAAGTGTTCGCGCTTTGTAAGTAATTGTGCTAAGAGATGAATGAAGGCTTTCTGAGCTCTCCATAATATCTACAAGATTGCTGCATTTCAAAATTTTGACTGTGATAAGTTTTTCAAAAAATGTCTACATAGTTTGATATTTAGGTTTTGATATTAAAAAAGAGTTAAGAAAAATAACCGAGCTGAGGGAGCGAATCACAATATAATGAGTCCCAATATAATCAGTATAGTTGCATGTTTATGAGTTTTCACATCTTGCCCAACTTTACGAAAAAAAATTGAGTTTTTAAAAAACTATAACTTTGGTGCTGTTCAAACCCTGCCCTTAAGAATTTTTCAGTAGTGTGGTGAAAATTAAATTTCAAGTTATGTTTTAAATTGACAAGCAAAATCAATAGTTTCAAACATGAAGGCTGATTTTTATTATCCAAATACAAAAACATCTACTTCAACATCAACGGGTAAAAAATAAAAACTTAATGGAAATGTTGTTTTTGAATATACATATATCACTGTTTCAGGACTCCAAATTAAGCTGCGTAAACGAGATTATGACTTCTCGAGATGTAAAAAAATTCTTTCGGATTGCGATCGACGCAAGCATGAACAGAAAAAAAACAAAGCGACAATAAATGTGACCAGGAACAAACCAAGACGGAGAATGATATTATCAAAAAAGATGAAAGCAGCGATAATATCAAAGATGTGGCCTTGGAAGCAGATGAAACTGACCAAAATATAGAACCTAATCAAACTAGTGGTGCTGTGGAAGCGAATTGAAATAAAATGTCTGTTGGATGCGCTGTTGATGAAGAATCCCTAGGTCGTGATGCTGCCAACAAATTGATTCTAATTCATGCAACTCATGGGAATAAAGTCAGCACCTAAGTCAGGCGATGCCGACGGTGATACTGCAACGGCAGTAGAAAAGCACGGTCCTGACGTCAAGTCAAGACAAGCAATGTTTTTCAGCATGGAGCAGCAGTATGAGGTTGCACGGCAGGTCACACACACAATGCGAAGTGTCGGACTAGGGTTTTGCTCTCACAAGTCACAACAATGTTAAACAGTAAGTTGTTACAAACAAATTAAACGAAAAAAAAATAAAGATTTTTTATGATCTAAAATCAAAAGAAAGGTTTTCTCTTTTTATTTTTGGAAATTTGAAGTTTATGTTTGGTTGGATGTGATGATTCTTCCTGTTCGTCACTAACATCTAAGTGTTCATCATGTTCGCTATTTTCGTGGTCTTCACTTTTGCCATTAGTTTTTTTATTTCGAGATCATAGTTTTTCCATTCAGTAACAATGCGTTGGGCAGCTGTTAGTTTTGCTTCTTTTGTTTGTGGGTTGTTGCAGAGATCAATTACCTTTGCGTTCTTGAATTAACTGTCACTGATTAGATTTATTAGATTTTTTATTAGTTTTCAAACATCATAAGCATTAGGTTTGTGTACAATACAAATAATCAATTTGGACATGGCTTTGCCGTCTGCCGATTGACATAATTTCTATTTTATAAATACATATTTCATATTTTATTGAATTGCATATTTAGTTATTGCTTCTATCGATATTTTCATGTTTTTTCTTAAAAGTTTTCATTTATAATTTTTTCCCGGTAAGCTAGAGCTATTCTACAATAGTTAGTTAATTTCTTCACATCCACTTCATTTAACAGAAGAAGAATACATTCTTCGTATAAAAAGTCTTCGCCGAAGTAATATCTTCTTGTCTTTCTTAGTGTTGGGCATTTTCCCAAAATATGAACAACATCTTCTCGAACTCCTTGGTTACAAATGCTGCATATTACTGGTAGATCCTCCCGGTGTGGTATATAATTGAGTTTGACTAGTTCCACTCTTAGCTTAACCATCATTGAGATTTGTTGGATGCTATATTCATCTCGGAAGTAGTTTGATTCCTTCAAGTTGTGGTTTAGCACACTATACGTTGCTCTGTGAACCGAGCTTGACGCTTCCCTGAGGAAATCATCCCTGCACATCCAGTTCACCTTCTTGATCAGCCCATAGAGAATTGGCTTCAATGAGGTATGTTGTTCGATGTCAAGATTCAACGGGCTACCACATGCACGTGCCAGATCCATCCATTCACCAAACCATCCGGTTTTGCTCCTGATTGTGTTTAGCGCAGCTATCTTGGGTAGTCTTCCGTTAGGCATATTCAGCACCTTTTGGATATAATCCACCTGAAGTTTGAGGGTCTTGATGAAGAGCGGTGATAGTCCAGTTTCGAGAACTATCGCATAATTTGGAGTAGAAATTGGAAGTTGAAAGCTCCTTTTCACAAAATATCTCAGCATAGTTTCTCTACTGTCTCATACTGTTTGGCACCCCACACTTGCGCCGCATAGAGTAACACAGACTCCGAAACAGCTTCAAACACTCGATATTTGCTGCTGTGAGCTACATGCTTGTTTGCGAGGCAGTTATTCCAGGTTGAGCTTATTGCTGATTTGGCGTTCACCAGCTTTTCTTTGAGGTGTCTCTCCATATTGAGGGTTGGCGTGAAGTATACCCCAAGATATTTATATTCCCTGACTACTTCTAAAGATTGATTGTTGAAAGACCAATGTTCATTTCCTGCGTTTCTTCCAGAGTTCTTTTTGAAGACCATAGCTTTTGATTTATCTAGGTTTACAGTAAGGTTCCACATGTTGCAGTACTCGACCAGTTTGTTTATCATCATTTGCAATGTTTCTGGTGAATTAGCCATTATGACAATGTCATCCGCAAATAAAAGGGCTTTTATTTTATGATTACCATACTCAATGCCTCCTGGTAAGTAATCTGTAATATCATCGATAAACAATGCAAATAGCAAAGGGCTCAAGGAGCATCCTTGTCTCACACCAAATTTTGTTTGAAATGGCTCTGAAAGGCTTTCACCGTTCCAAACTATTGACCAAGTCTCATCATACACTCTTTCCATTAAAGTGCAGAACTTCCTTGATAACCCTTTCGTATATAATTTGTAGAGAAGTGCTCTTCGATCCACGGTATCGATTGCTGCCTTGAAGTCTACGAAAAATGTATATAGCTTAAGACCTCTTATGTGGTAGGATTCTGCTATACTACTTAAGACGAAAATGTTATCCACTGTGGAGTATCCTGTTCTAAGACCCGCTTGGTACTCTTTGATTTTATCATTACGATTTATCCACAATGCCAGTTCCAGATTTCCGTGAAGACTTTGTATGACGCGTTCAGGAATGATATGCCTCTGTAGCTTGCTGGATCTGCCTTATCGCCTTTTTTGAAAATCGGAAAAATAAGTGATTCCTTGAATTCTTTGGGAATGGCTCTAGTTTCCACAACCTTATTAAATAAAATAATAACTTGTTTCATAAGCTCTGTGTTTCCGTATTTGTACAGTTCTGTTGGAATTTTATCTAGCCCAGGTGCTTTTCCATCTTTGAGTACTTTTAAAGCTGTACTGACATCAAGCTCCGTTATTTCACAGTCCAAGAATTCATCAACAAACGCTGGCATCGCATATTGAAGCGAGCTTCTTGGGTTTTCTGGATTTAAAAGATTAATGAAGTGTGAAGCCAATAACGCTGGGCTCAAGTCCTTACTAATAACGAATTTTTTCCCGTTAACATTTTTTGCAGTTTTCCAGAAATCAGATGCGTTTTTGGATAGCGCTAACCTTGAAGCCTGAGTTTCATGATAAGCTATTTTCTTTTCTTTACACATTCGTTTATATTTTACATTGGTTTGGATACATATTTCCTTAAAGTGATCCCTATTTGAATTTCGAAACAGTTTTAGCCATGTGAAGGATTGTTTTCTAGCTCTCATACAGTCTTTGTCGAACCATGATTGTCTTATTCCACGTCCTCCATAATCAACGTTATTTTTTGAAGGATAGGCTTCACTAATTAATTTATTTAGTTCCTCAAAGTTATCAGTTTCTCGTGAAGATAAAATCCGAGCTAGGTTTCTTTTATAAATGGTTGCATGTTTTTCTTTCCATGTAAGCTTAGGTATTAGTTTCATCTCTCGTATGATATCAATTTCCGCCACTTCAATGCCAAATGTTACCACAATAGGCAGGTGTTCAGAAAAAGATACAAGGAGATGAATGAAGGCTTTCTGAGCTCTCCATAATATCTACAAGATTGCTGCATTTCAAAATTTTGACTGTGATAAGTTTTTCAAAAAATGTCTACATAATTTGATATTTAGGTTTTGATATTAAAAAAGAGTTAAGAAAAATAACCGAGCTGAGGGAGCGAATCACAATATAATGAGTCCCAATATAATCAGTATAGTTGCATGTTTATGAGTTTTCACATCTTGCCCAACTTTACGAAAAAAAATTGAGTTTTTAAAAAACTATAACTTTGGTGCTGTTCAAACCCTGCCCTTAAGAATTTTTCAGTAGTGTGGTGAAAATTAAATTTCAAGTTATGTTTTAAATTGACAAGCAAAATCAATAGTTTCAAACATGAAGGCTGATTTTTATTATCCAAATACAAAAACATCTACTTCAACATCAACGGGTAAAAAATTAAAACTTAATGGAAATGTTGTTTTTGAATATACATATATCACTGTTTCAGGACTCCAAATTAAGCTGCGTAAACGAGATTATGACTTCTCGAGATGTAAAAAAATTCTTTCGGATTGCGATCGACGCAAGCATGAACAGAAAAAAAACAAAGCGACAATAAATGTGACCAGGAACAAACCAAGACGGAGAATGATATTATCAAAAAAGATGAAAGCAGCGATAATATCAAAGATGTGGCCTTGGAAGCAGATGAAACTGACCAAAATATAGAACCTAATCAAACTAGTGGTGCTGTGGAAGCGAATTGAAATAAAATGTCTGTTGGATGCGCTGTTGATGAAGAATCCCTAGGTCGTGATGCTGCCAACAAATTGATTCTAATTCATGCAACTCATGGGAATAAAGTCAGCACCTAAGTCAGGCGATGCCGACGGTGATACTGCAACGGCAGTAGAAAAGCACGGTCCTGACGTCAAGTCAAGACAAGCAATGTTTTTCAGCATGGAGCAGCAGTATGAGGTTGCACGGCAGGTCACACACACAATGCGAAGTGTCGGACTAGGGTTTTGCTCTCACAAGTCACAACAATGTTAAACAGTAAGTTGTTACAAACAAATTAAACGAAAAAAAATAAAGATTTTTTATGATCTAAAATCAAAAGAAAGGTTTTCTCTTTTTATTTTTGGAAATTTGAAGTTTATGTTTGGTTGGATGTGATGATTCTTCCTGTTCGTCACTAACATCTAAGTGTTCATCATGTTCGCTATTTTCGTGGTCTTAACTTTTGCCATTAGTTTTTTTATTTCGAGATCATAGTTTTTCCATTCAGTAACAATGCGTTGGGCAGCTGTTAGTTTTGCTTCTTTTGTTTGTGGGTTGTTGCAGAGATCAATTACCTTTGCGTTCTTGAATTAACTGTCACTGATTAGATTTATTAGATTTTTTATTAGTTTTCAAACATCATAAGCATTAGGTTTGTGTACAATACAAATAATCAATTTGGACATGGCTTTGCCGTCTGCCGATTGACATAATTTCTATTTTATAAATACATATTTCATATTTTATTGAATTGCATATTTAGTTATTGCTTCTATCGATATTTTCATGTTTTTTCTTAAAAGTTTTCATTTATAATTTTTCCCGGTAAGCTAGAGCTATTCTACAATAGTTAGTTAATTTCTTCACATCCACTTCATTTAACAGAAGAAGAATACATTCTTCGTATAAAAAGTCTTCGCCGAAGTAATATCTTCTTGTCTTTCTTAGTGTTGGGCATTTTCCCAAAATATGAACAACATCTTCTCGAACTCCTTGGTTACAAATGCTGCATATTACTGGTAGATCCTCCCGGTGTGGTATATAATTGAGTTTGACTAGTTCCACTCTTAGCTTAACCATCATTGAGATTTGTTGGATGCTATATTCATCTCGGAAGTAGTTTGATTCCTTCAAGTTGTGGTTTAGTAACTATACGTTGCTCTGTGAACCGAGCTTGACACTTCCCTGAGGAAATCATCCCTGCACATCCAGTTCACCTTCTTGATCAGCCCATAGAGAATTGGCTTCAATGAGGTATGTTGTTCGATGTCAAGATTCAACGGGCTACCACATGCACGTGCCAGATCCATCCATTCACCAAACCATCCGGTTTTGCTCCTGATTGTGTTTAGCGCAGCTATCTTGGGTAGTCTTCCGTTAGGCATATTCAGCACCTTTTGGATATAATCCACCTGAAGTTTGAGGGTCTTGATGAAGAGCGGTGATAGTCCAGTTTCGAGAATTATCGCATAATTTGGAGTAGAAATTGGAAGTTGAAAGCTCCTTTTCACAAAATATCTCAGCATAGTTTCTCTACTGTCTCATACTGTTTGGCACCCCACACTTGCGCCGCATAGAGTAACACAGACTCCGAAACAGCTTCAAACACTCGATATTTGCTGCTGTGAGCTACATGCTTGTTTGCGAGGCAGTTATTCCAGGTTGAGCTTATTGCTGATTTGGCGTTCACCAGCTTTTCTTTGAGGTGTCTCTCCATATTGAGGGTTGGCGTGAAGTATACCCCAAGATATTTATATTCCCTGACTACTTCTAAAGATTGATTGTTGAAAGACCAATGTTCATTTCCTGCGTTTCTTCCAGAGTTCTTTTTGAAGACCATAGCTTTTGATTTATCTAGGTTTACAGTAAGGTTCCACATGTTGCAGTACTCGACCAGTTTGTTTATCATCATTTGCAATGTTTCTGGTGAATTAGCCATTATGACAATGTCGTCCGCAAATAAAAGGGCTTTTATTTTATGATTACCATACTCAATGCCTCCTGGTAAGTAATCTGTAATATCATCGATAAACAATGCAAATAGCAAAGGGCTCAAGGAGCATCCTTGTCTCACACCAAATTTTGTTTGAAATGGCTCTGAAAGGTTTTCACCGTTCCAAACTGTTGACCAAGTCTCATCATACACTCTTTCCATTAAAGTGCAGAACTTCCTTGATAACCCTTTCGTATATAATTTGTAGAGAAGTGCTCTTCGATCCACGGTATCGATTGCTGCCTTGAAGTCTACGAAAAATGTATATAGCTTAAGACCTCTTATGTGGTAGGATTCTGCTATACTACTTAAGACGAAAATGTTATCCACTGTGGAGTATCCTGTTCTAAGACCCGCTTGGTACTCTTTGATTTTATCATTACGATTTATCCACAATGCCAGTCGATGTCTCCAGATTTCCGTGAAGACTTTGTATGACGCGTTCAGGAATGATATGCCTCTGTAGCTTGCTGGATCTGCCTTATCGCCTTTTTTGAAAATCGGAAAAATAAGTGATTCCTTGAATTCTTTGGGAATGGCTCTAGTTTCCACAACCTTATTAAATAAAATAATAACTTGTTTCATAAGCTCTGTGTTTCCGTATTTGTACAGTTCTGTTGGAATTTTATCTAGCCCAGGTGCTTTTCCATCTTTGAGTACTTTTAAAGCTGTACTGACATCAAGCTCCGTTATTTCACAGTCCAAGAATTCATCAACAAACGCTGGCATCGCATATTGAAGCGAGCTTCTTGGGTTTTCTGGATTTAAAAGATTAATGAAGTGTGAAGCCAATAACGCTGGGCTCAAGTCCTTACTAATAACGAATTTTTTCCCGTTAACATATTTTGCAGTTTTCCAGAAATCAGATGCGTTTTTGGATAGCGCTAATCTTGAAGCCTGAGTTTCATGATAAGCTTTTTTCTTTTCTTTACACATTCGTTTATATTTTACATTGGTTTGGATACATATTTCCTTAAAGTGATCCCTATTTGAATTTCGAAACAGTTTTAGCCATGTGAAGGATTGTTTTCTAGCTCTCATACAGTCTTTGTCGAACCATGATTGTCTTATTCCACGTCCTCCATAATCAACGTTATTTTTTGAAGGATAGGCTTCACTAATTAATTTATTTAGTTCCTCAAAGTTATCAGTTTCTCGTGAAGATAAAATCCGAGCTAGGTTTCTTTTATAAATGGTTGCATGTTTTTCTTTCCATGTAAGCTTAGGTATTAGTTTCATCTCTCGTATGATATCAATTTCCGCCACTTCAATGCCAAATGTTACCACAATAGGCAGGTGTTCAGAAAAAGATACAAGGAGATGAATGAAGGCTTTCTGAGCTCTCCATAATATCTACAAGATTGCTGCATTTCAAAATTTTGACTGTGATAAGTTTTTCAAAAAATGTCTACATAGTTTGATATTTAGGTTTTGATATTAAAAAAGAGTTAAGAAAAATAACCGAGCTGAGGGAGCGAATCACAATATAATGAGCCCCAATATAATCAGTATAGTTGCATGTTTATGAGTTTTCACATCTTGCCCAACTTTACGAAAAAAAATTGAGTTTTTAAAAAACTATAACTTTGGTGCTGTTCAAACCCTGCCCTTAAGAATTTTTCAGTAGTGTGGTGAAAATTAAATTTCAAGTTATGTTTTAAATTGACAAGCAAAAACAATAGTTTCAAACATGAAGGCTAATTTTTATTATCCAAATACAAAAACATCTACTTTCAATGGGATATCAACGGGTAAAAAATAAAAACTTAATGGAAATGTTGTTTTTGAATATATATCACTGTTTCAGGACTCCAAATTAAGCTGCGTAAACGAGATTATGACTTCTCGAGATGTAAAAAAATTTTTTCGGATTGCGATCGACGCAAGCATGAACAGAAGAAAAAACAAAGCGACAATAAATGTGACCAGGAAGAAACCAAGATGGAGAATGATATTATCAAAAAAGATGAAAGCAGCGATAATATCAAAGATGTGGCCTTGGAAGCAGATGAAACTGACCAAAATGTAGAACCTAATCAAACTAGTGGTGCTGTGGAAGCGAATTGAAATAAAATGTCTGTTGGATGCGCTGTTGTGAAGAATCCCTAGGTCGTGATGCTGCCATTAAGAAGAACGTAAACTTTTTTAACAAATTGATTCTAATTCATGCAACTCATGGGAATAAAGTCAGCACCTAAGTCAGGCGATGCCGACGGTGATACTGCAACGGCAGTAGAAAAGCACGGTACTGACGTCAAGTCAAGACAAGTAATGTTTTTCAGCATGGAGCAGCAGTATAAGGTTGCACGGCAGGTCACACACACAATGCGAAGTGTCGGGCTAGGGTTTTGCTCTCACAAGTCACAACAATGTTAAACAGTAAGTTGTTACAAACAAATTAAACGAAAAAAAAAAATAAAGATTTTTTATGATCTAAAATCAAAAGAAAGGTTTTCTCTTTTTATTTTTGGAAGTTTATGTTTGGTTGGATGTATACCCCCCAGTCTCTATGGGGAAACAATACCATTCTCCAAGGAATCAAAATACCTTGGGATAATCCTAGACAGCAAAATGTCATGGAACCCTCAACTAGAACGCATTTCCAGCAGAGCAACCAAGTCTCTATGGACTTGTAGAAGCATATGCGGGAAAAACTGGGGTCTAAAACCTAAAATGGTGTACGACCTATATACGCTGGTAGTAAGACCAACAATAACGTACGCAGCTATTGTATGGTGGACAAAAACGAAAGAAGTAACGGCAATCCAAAAACTAGAAAAGATTCAAAGATTGGCAACAACATGCATTACGGGATGCATGCGTACAACACCAACATACGCTCTAAACGTCATTACAGGACTACCTCCAATCCACCTTTTCATAAAAATGGAAGCAAGACTGGCGACACACCGTCTTTTCCATCAAGGACACATAAAATCACATCAATACCCGAAAGGACATCTATCGATAATGGAAAGTTTAGAAAAACTTAATACCTTTAGTATGTGCTTGGATGCTACTATTCCCATGTACAACTTCAAACTCAACTTCTCCATTGTCATCCCCCCTAGGGAAGACTGGGAGAACACAAAACCTCATCCTTCAAGGCAAGATATGGTCTGGTATACGGACGGCTCAAAAATGGAAACTGGTACAGGTTCCGGCATTTTCAGCGACTGTCCCAGAACGAACTTCTCAGTAAGTATGGGCAGTCACTCGTCCATTTTCCAAGCCGAAGTCTTTGCCATCAACGAATGTTCGAGAATAATATGTTCATCGAACACGAAAAATAAAACAATATTCATTTTTTCAGACAGCCAAGCTGCACTAAAGGCGTTAAGCTCACCTGTCATAAGATCCAAACTAGTCCAAGAGACAGTCATGTCGCTCTCTGAACTAGCAAGGAAAAACACTGTAATCCTCCACTGGATCCCAGCACACAGAGGCTATGATGGTAACGAGAAGGCAGACATCTTAGCTAAAGACGGCGCATCTAAACCATTCGTCGGTCCTGAACCCTTCTGCGGTGTAAATAAAAGCACCTTCAAACATACTGCCAAGAACATCCTACTGGAGGAATCAAATAAAGCTTGGAGTAACTCATCTGGCCAAATTTGTTCAAAATACTTTTTGCCAGAATATACCGAAAAAACATCAAAATTCCTACTGAACCTCAATAGGAAAACCCTAAAAATTTGCACTGGACTACTAACCGGTCACTGTTCCTTAAACAAACATCTTCACCAAATGAGGCTGGTAGCGGATCCCATCTGTAGACTATGCCTCGAAAATGAAGAAACATCTCTGCACATTATTACAGAATGTCCAGCACTTTTCCGCCTTAGAAAGCAAATACTTGACTATGAGATTATCCCCTTAGATAAACTCAAACTCATTCACCCACAGAAGATTGCTAACTTCTGGTTCAATTCAGGAGCAGGAGAACTGCTCTGAAACCTCACATGGGCTGGCACAATAGGTATCATTCAGACACCGCAGTGCCCGGAGCTGAGCAAGCTCTACCCGTCCCCCAAATCTAATCTAATCTTGGTTGGATGTGATGATTCTTCCTGTTCGTCACTAACATCTAAGTGTTCATCATGTTCGCTATTTTCGTGGTCTTAACTTTTGCCATTAGTTTTTTTATTTCGAGATCATAGTTTTTCCATTCAGTAACAATGCGTTGGGCAGCTGTTAGTTTTGCTTCTTTTGTTTGTGGGTTGAGAGATCAATTACCTTTGCGTTCTTGAATTAACTGTCACTGATTAGATTTATTAGATTATTTATTAGTTTTCAAACATCATAAGCATTAGGTTTGTGTACAATACAAATAATCAATTTGGACATGGCTTTGCCGTCTGCCGATTGACATAATTTCTATTTTATAAATACATATTTCATATTTTATTGAATTGCATATTTAGTTATTGCTTCTATCGATATTTTCATGTTTTTTCTTAAAAGTTTTCATTTATAATTTTTTCCCGGTAAGCTAGAGCTATTCTACAATAGTTAGTTAATTTCTTCACATCCACTTCATTTAACAGAAGAAGAATACATTCTTCGTATAAAAAGTCTTCGCCGAAGTAATATCTTCTTGTCTTTCTTAGTATTGGGCATTTTCCCAAAAAATGAACAACATCTTCTCGAACTGGTTACAAATGCTGCATATTACTGGTAGATCCTCCCGGTGTGGTATATAATTGAGTTTGACTAGTTCCACTCTTAGCTTAACCATCATTGAGATTTGTTGGATGCTATATTCATCTCGGAAGTAGTTTGATTCCTTCAAGTTGTGGTTTAGCACACTATACGTTGCTCTGTGAACCGAGCTTGACGCTTCCCTGAGGAAATCATCCCTGCACATCCAGTTCACCTTCTTGATCAGCCCATAGAGAATTGGCTTCAATGAGGTATGTTGTTCGATGTCAAGATTCAACGGGCTACCACATGCACGTGCCAGATCCATCCATTCACCAAACCATCCGGTTTTGCTCCTGATTGTGTTTAGCGCAGCTATCTTGGGTAGTCTTCCGTTAGGCATATTCAGCACCTTTTGGATATAATCCACCTGAAGTTTGAGGGTCTTGATGAAGAGCGGTGATAGTCCAGTTTCGAGCATTATCGCATAATTTGGAGTAGAAATTGGAAGTTGAAAGCTCCTTTTCACAAAATATCTCAGCATAGTTTCTCTACTGTCTCATACTGTTTGGCACCCCACACTTGCGCCGCATAGAGTAACACAGACTCCGAAACAGCTTCAAACACTCGATATTTGCTGCTGTGAGCTACATGCTTGTTTGCGAGGCAGTTATTCCAGGTTGAGCTTATTGCTGATTTGACGTTCACCAGCTTTTCTTTGAGGTGTCTCTCCATATTGAGGGTTGGCGTGAAGTATACCCCAAGATATTTATATTCCCTGACTACTTCTAAAGATTGATTGTTGAAAGACCAATGTTCATTTCCTGCGTTTCTTCCAGAGTTCTTTTTGAAGACCATAGCTTTTGATTTATCTAGGTTTACAGTAAGGTTCCACATGTTGCAGTACTCGACCAGTTTGTTTATCATCATTTGCAATGTTTCTGGTGAATTAGCCATTATGACAATGTCGTCCGCAAATAAAAGGGCTTTTATTTTATGATTACCATACTCAATGCCTCCTGGTAAGTAATCTGTAATATCATCGATAAACAATGCAAATAGCAAAGGGCTCAAGGAGCATCCTTGTCTCACACCAAATTTTGTTTGAAATGGCTCTGAAAGGTTTTCACCGTTCCAAACTGTTGACCAAGTCTCATCATACACTCTTTCCATTAAAGTGCAGAACTTCCTTGATAACCCTTTCGTATATAATTTGTAGAGAAGTGCTCTGCGATCCACGGTATCGAATGCTGCCTTGAAGTCTACGAAAAATGTATATAGCTTAAGACCTCTTATGTGTTAGGATTCTGCTATACTACTTAAGACGAAAATGTTATCCACTGTGGAGTATCCTGTTCTAAGACCCGCTTGGTACTCTTTGATTTTATCATTACGATTTATCCACAATGCCAGTCGATGTCTCCAGATTTCCGTGAAGACTTTGTATGACGCGTTCAGGAATGATATGCCTCTGTAGCTTGCTGGATCTGCCTTATCGCCTTTTTTGAAAATCGGAAAAATAAGTGATTCCTTGAATTCTTTGGGAATGGCTCTAGTTTCCACAACCTTATTAAATAAAATAATAACTTGTTTCATAAGCTCTGTGTTTCCGTATTTGTACAGTTCTGTTGGAATTTTATCTAGCCCAGGTGCTTTTCCATCTTTGAGTACTTTTAAAGCTGTACTGACATCAAGCTCCGTTATTTCACAGTCCAAGAATTCATCAACAAACGCTGGCATCGCATATTGAAGCGAGCTTCTTGGGTTTTCTGGATTTAAAAGATTAATGAAGTGTGAAGCCAATAACGCTGGGCTCAAGTCCTTACTAATAACGAATTTTTTCCCGTTAACATTTTTTGCAGTTTTCCAGAAATCAGATGCGTTTTTGGATAGCGCTAACCTTGAAGCCTGAGTTTCATGATAAGCTATTTTCTTTTCTTTACACATTCGTTTATATTTTACATTGGTTTGGATACATATTTCCTTAAAGTGATCCCTATTTGAATTTCGAAACAGTTTTAGCCATGTGAAGGATTGTTTTCTAGCTCTCATACAGTCTTTGTCGAACCATGATTGTCTTATTCCACGTCCTCCATAATCAACGTTATTTTTTGAAGGATAGGCTTCACTAATTAATTTATTTAGTTCCTCAAAGTTATCAGTTTCTCGTGAAGATAAAATCCGAGCTAGGTTTCTTTTATAAATGGTTGCATGTTTTTCTTTCCATGTAAGCTTAGGTATTAGTTTCATCTCTCGTATGATATCAATTTCCGCCACTTCAATGCCAAATGTTACCACAATAGGCAGGTGTTCAGAAAAAGATACAAGGAGATGAATGAAGGCTTTCTGAGCTCTCCATAATATCTACAAGATTGCTGCATTTCAAAATTTTGACTGTGATAAGTTTTTCAAAAAATGTTTACATAGTTTGATATTTAGGTTTTGATATTAAAAAAGAGTTAAGAAAAATAACCGAGCTGAGGGAGCGAATCACAATATAATGAGTCCCAATATAATCAGTATAGTTGCATGTTTATGAGTTTTCACATCTTGCCCAACTTTACGAAAAAAAATTGAGTTTTTAAAAAACTATAACTTTGGTGCTGTTCAAACCCTGCCCTTAAGAATTTTTCAGTAGTGTGGTGAAAATTAAATTTCAAGTTATGTTTTAAATTGACAAGCAAAAACAATAGTTTCAAACATGAAGGCTAATTTTTATTATCCAAATACAAAAACATCTACTTTCAATGGGATATCAACGGGTAAAAAATAAAAACTTAATGGAAATGTTGTTTTTGAATATATATCACTGTTTCAGGACTCCAAATTAAGCTGCGTAAACGAGATTATGACTTCTCGAGATGTAAAAAAATTTTTTCGGATTGCGATCGACGCAAGCATGAACAGAAGAAAAAACAAAGCGACAATAAATGTGACCAGGAAGAAACCAAGATGGAGAATGATATTATCAAAAAAGATGAAAGCAGCGATAATATCAAAGATGTGGCCTTGGAAGCAGATGAAACTGACCAAAATGTAGAACCTAATCAAACTAGTGGTGCTGTGGAAGCGAATTGAAATAAAATGTCTGTTGGATGCGCTGTTGTGAAGAATCCCTAGGTCGTGATGCTGCCATTAAGAAGAACGTAAACTTTTTTAACAAATTGATTCTAATTCATGCAACTCATGGGAATAAAGTCAGCACCTAAGTCAGGCGATGCCGACGGTGATACTGCAACGGCAGTAGAAAAGCACGGTACTGACGTCAAGTCAAGACAAGTAATGTTTTTCAGCATGGAGCAGCAGTATAAGGTTGCACGGCAGGTCACACACACAATGCGAAGTGTCGGGCTAGGGTTTTGCTCTCACAAGTCACAACAATGTTAAACAGTAAGTTGTTACAAACAAATTAAACGAAAAAAAAAAATAAAGATTTTTTATGATCTAAAATCAAAAGAAAGGTTTTCTCTTTTTATTTTTGGAAATTTGAAGTTTATGTTTGGTTGGATGTATACCCCCCAGTCTCTATGGGGAAACAATACCATTCTCCAAGGAATCAAAATACCTTGGGATAATCCTAGACAGCAAAATGTCATGGAACCCTCAACTAGAACGCATTTCCAGCAGAGCAACCAAGTCTCTATGGACTTGTAGAAGCATATGCGGGAAAAACTGGGGTCTAAAACCTAAAATGGTGTACGACCTATATACGCTGGTAGTAAGACCAACAATAACGTACGCAGCTATTGTATGGTGGACAAAAACGAAAGAAGTAACGGCAATTCAAAAACTAGAAAAGATTCAAAGATTGGCAACAACATGCATTACGGGATGCATGCGTACAACACCAACATACGCTCTAAACGTCATTACAGGACTACCTCCAATCCACCTTTTCATAAAAATGGAAGCAAGACTGGCGACACACCGTCTTTTCCATCAAAGACACATAAAATCACATCCATACCCGAAAGGACATCTATCGATAATGGAAAGTTTAGAAAAACTTAATACCTTTAGTATGTGCTTGGATGCTACTATTCCCATGTACAACTTCAAACTCAACTTCTCCATTGTCATCCCCCCTAGGGAAGACTGGGAGAACACAAAACCTCATCCTTCAAGGCAAGATATGGTCTGGTATACGGACGGCTCAAAAATGGAAACTGGTACAGGTTCCGGCATTTTCAGCGACTGTCCCAGAACGAACTTCTCAGTAAGTATGGGCAGTCACTCGTCCATTTTCCAAGCCGAAGTCTTTGCCATCAACGAATGTTCGAGAATAATATGTTCATCGAACACGAAAAATAAAACAATATTCATTTTTTCAGACAGCCAAGCTGCACTAAAGGCGTTTAGCTCACCTGTCATAAGATCCAAACTAGTCCAAGAGACAGTCATGTCGCTCTCTGAACTAGCAAGGAAAAACACTGTAATCCTCCACTGGATCCCAGCACACAGAGGCTATGATGGTAACGAGAAGGCAGACATCTTAGCTAAAGACGGCGCATCTAAACCATTCGTCGGTCCTGAACCCTTCTGCGGTGTAAATAAAAGCACCTTCAAACATACTGCCAAGAACATCCTACTGGAGGAATCAAATAAAGCTTGGAGTAACTCATCTGGCCAAATTTGTTCAAAATACTTTTTGCCAGAATATACCGAAAAAACATCAAAATTCCTACTGAACCTCAATAGGAAAACCCTAAAAATTTGCACTGGACTACTAACCGGTCACTGTTCCTTAAACAAACATCTTCACCAAATGAGGCTGGTAGCGGATCCCATCTGTAGACTATGCCTCGAAAATGAAGAAACATCTCTGCACATTATTACAGAATGTCCAGCACTTTTCCGCCTTAGAAAGCAAATACTTGACTATGAGATTATCCCCTTAGATAAACTCAAACTCATTCACCCACAGAAGATTGCTAACTTCTGGTTCAATTCAGGAGCAGGAGAACTGCTCTGAAACCTCACATGGGCTGGCACAATAGGTATCATTCAGACACCGCAGTGCCCGGAGCTGAGCAAGCTCTACCCGTCCCCCAAATCTAATCTAATCTTGGTTGGATGTGATGATTCTTCCTGTTCGTCACTAACATCTAAGTGTTCATCATGTTCGCTATTTTCGTGGTCTTAACTTTTGCCATTAGTTTTTTTATTTCGAGATCATAGTTTTTCCATTCAGTAACAATGCGTTGGGCAGCTGTTAGTTTTGCTTCTTTTGTTTGTGGGTTGAGAGATCAATTACCTTTGCGTTCTTGAATTAACTGTCACTGATTAGATTTATTAGATTATTTATTAGTTTTCAAACATCATAAGCATTAGGTTTGTGTACAATACAAATAATCAATTTGGACATGGCTTTGCCGTCTGCCGATTGACATAATTTCTATTTTATAAATACATATTTCATATTTTATTGAATTGCATATTTAGTTATTGCTTCTATCGATATTTTCATGTTTTTTCTTAAAAGTTTTCATTTATAATTTTTTCCCGGTAAGCTAGAGCTATTCTACAATAGTTAGTTAATTTCTTCACATCCACTTCATTTAACAGAAGAAGAATACATTCTTCGTATAAAAAGTCTTCGCCGAAGTAATATCTTCTTGTCTTTCTTAGTATTGGGCATTTTCCCAAAAAATGAACAACATCTTCTCGAACTGGTTACAAATGCTGCATATTACTGGTAGATCCTCCCGGTGTGGTATATAATTGAGTTTGACTAGTTCCACTCTTAGCTTAACCATCATTGAGATTTGTTGGATGCTATATTCATCTCGGAAGTAGTTTGATTCCTTCAAGTTGTGGTTTAGCACACTATACGTTGCTCTGTGAACCGAGCTTGACGCTTCCCTGAGGAAATCATCCCTGCACATCCAGTTCACCTTCTTGATCAGCCCATAGAGAATTGGCTTCAATGAGGTATGTTGTTCGATGTCAAGATTCAACGGGCTACCACATGCACGTGCCAGATCCATCCATTCACCAAACCATCCGGTTTTGCTCCTGATTGTGTTTAGCGCAGCTATCTTGGGTAGTCTTCCGTTAGGCATATTCAGCACCTTTTGGATATAATCCACCTGAAGTTTGAGGGTCTTGATGAAGAGCGGTGATAGTCCAGTTTCGAGCATTATCGCATAATTTGGAGTAGAAATTGGAAGTTGAAAGCTCCTTTTCACAAAATATCTCAGCATAGTTTCTCTACTGTCTCATACTGTTTGGCACCCCACACTTGCGCCGCATAGAGTAACACAGACTCCGAAACAGCTTCAAACACTCGATATTTGCTGCTGTGAGCTACATGCTTGTTTGCGAGGCAGTTATTCCAGGTTGAGCTTATTGCTGATTTGACGTTCACCAGCTTTTCTTTGAGGTGTCTCTCCATATTGAGGGTTGGCGTGAAGTATACCCCAAGATATTTATATTCCCTGACTACTTCTAAAGATTGATTGTTGAAAGACCAATGTTCATTTCCTGCGTTTCTTCCAGAGTTCTTTTTGAAGACCATAGCTTTTGATTTATCTAGGTTTACAGTAAGGTTCCACATGTTGCAGTACTCGACCAGTTTGTTTATCATCATTTGCAATGTTTCTGGTGAATTAGCCATTATGACAATGTCGTCCGCAAATAAAAGGGCTTTTATTTTATGATTACCATACTCAATGCCTCCTGGTAAGTAATCTGTAATATCATCGATAAACAATGCAAATAGCAAAGGGCTCAAGGAGCATCCTTGTCTCACACCAAATTTTGTTTGAAATGGCTCTGAAAGGTTTTCACCGTTCCAAACTGTTGACCAAGTCTCATCATACACTCTTTCCATTAAAGTGCAGAACTTCCTTGATAACCCTTTCGTATATAATTTGTAGAGAAGTGCTCTGCGATCCACGGTATCGAATGCTGCCTTGAAGTCTACGAAAAATGTATATAGCTTAAGACCTCTTATGTGTTAGGATTCTGCTATACTACTTAAGACGAAAATGTTATCCACTGTGGAGTATCCTGTTCTAAGACCCGCTTGGTACTCTTTGATTTTATCATTACGATTTATCCACAATGCCAGTCGATGTCTCCAGATTTCCGTGAAGACTTTGTATGACGCGTTCAGGAATGATATGCCTCTGTAGCTTGCTGGATCTGCCTTATCGCCTTTTTTGAAAATCGGAAAAATAAGTGATTCCTTGAATTCTTTGGGAATGGCTCTAGTTTCCACAACCTTATTAAATAAAATAATAACTTGTTTCATAAGCTCTGTGTTTCCGTATTTGTACAGTTCTGTTGGAATTTTATCTAGCCCAGGTGCTTTTCCATCTTTGAGTACTTTTAAAGCTGTACTGACATCAAGCTCCGTTATTTCACAGTCCAAGAATTCATCAACAAACGCTGGCATCGCATATTGAAGCGAGCTTCTTGGGTTTTCTGGATTTAAAAGATTAATGAAGTGTGAAGCCAATAACGCTGGGCTCAAGTCCTTACTAATAACGAATTTTTTCCCGTTAACATTTTTTGCAGTTTTCCAGAAATCAGATGCGTTTTTGGATAGCGCTAACCTTGAAGCCTGAGTTTCATGATAAGCTATTTTCTTTTCTTTACACATTCGTTTATATTTTACATTGGTTTGGATACATATTTCCTTAAAGTGATCCCTATTTGAATTTCGAAACAGTTTTAGCCATGTGAAGGATTGTTTTCTAGCTCTCATACAGTCTTTGTCGAACCATGATTGTCTTATTCCACGTCCTCCATAATCAACGTTATTTTTTGAAGGATAGGCTTCACTAATTAATTTATTTAGTTCCTCAAAGTTATCAGTTTCTCGTGAAGATAAAATCCGAGCTAGGTTTCTTTTATAAATGGTTGCATGTTTTTCTTTCCATGTAAGCTTAGGTATTAGTTTCATCTCTCGTATGATATCAATTTCCGCCACTTCAATGCCAAATGTTACCACAATAGGCAGGTGTTCAGAAAAAGATACAAGGAGATGAATGAAGGCTTTCTGAGCTCTCCATAATATCTACAAGATTGCTGCATTTCAAAATTTTGACTGTGATAAGTTTTTCAAAAAATGTTTACATAGTTTGATATTTAGGTTTTGATATTAAAAAAGAGTTAAGAAAAATAACCGAGCTGAGGGAGCGAATCACAATATAATGAGTCCCAATATAATCAGTATAGTTGCATGTTTATGAGTTTTCACATCTTGCCCAACTTTACGAAAAAAAATTGAGTTTTTAAAAAACTATAACTTTGGTGCTGTTCAAACCCTGCCCTTAAGAATTTTTCAGTAGTGTGGTGAAAATTAAATTTCAAGTTATGTTTTAAATTGACAAGCAAAAACAATAGTTTCAAACATGAAGGCTAATTTTTATTATCCAAATACAAAAACATCTACTTTCAATGGGATATCAACGGGTAAAAAATAAAAACTTAATGGAAATGTTGTTTTTGAATATATATCACTGTTTCAGGACTCCAAATTAAGCTGCGTAAACGAGATTATGACTTCTCGAGATGTAAAAAATTTTTTTCGGATTGCGATCGACGCAAGCATGAACAGAAGAAAAAACAAAGCGACAATAAATGTGACCAGGAAGAAACCAAGATGGAGAATGATATTATCAAAAAAGATGAAAGCAGCGATAATATCAAAGATGTGGCCTTGGAAGCAGATGAAACTGACCAAAATGTAGAACCTAATCAAACTAGTGGTGCTGTGGAAGCGAATTGAAATAAAATGTCTGTTGGATGCGCTGTTGTGAAGAATCCCTAGGTCGTGATGCTGCCATTAAGAAGAACGTAAACTTTTTTAACAAATTGATTCTAATTCATGCAACTCATGGGAATAAAGTCAGCACCTAAGTCAGGCGATGCCGACGGTGATACTGCAACGGCAGTAGAAAAGCACGGTACTGACGTCAAGTCAAGACAAGTAATGTTTTTCAGCATGGAGCAGCAGTATAAGGTTGCACGGCAGGTCACACACACAATGCGAAGTGTCGGGCTAGGGTTTTGCTCTCACAAGTCACAACAATGTTAAACAGTAAGTTGTTACAAACAAATTAAACGAAAAAAAAAAATAAAGATTTTTTATGATCTAAAATCAAAAGAAAGGTTTTCTCTTTTTATTTTTGGAAGTTTATGTTTGGTTGGATGTATACCCCCCAGTCTCTATGGGGAAACAATACCATTCTCCAAGGAATCAAAATACCTTGGGATAATCCTAGACAGCAAAATGTCATGGAACCCTCAACTAGAACGCATTTCCAGCAGAGCAACCAAGTCTCTATGGACTTGTAGAAGCATATGCGGGAAAAACTGGGGTCTAAAACCTAAAATGGTGTACGACCTATATACGCTGGTAGTAAGACCAACAATAACGTACGCAGCTATTGTATGGTGGACAAAAACGAAAGAAGTAACGGCAATCCAAAAACTAGAAAAGATTCAAAGATTGGCAACAACATGCATTACGGGATGCATGCGTACAACACCAACATACGCTCTAAACGTCATTACAGGACTACCTCCAATCCACCTTTTCATAAAAATGGAAGCAAGACTGGCGACACACCGTCTTTTCCATCAAGGACACATAAAATCACATCAATACCCGAAAGGACATCTATCGATAATGGAAAGTTTAGAAAAACTTAATACCTTTAGTATGTGCTTGGATGCTACTATTCCCATGTACAACTTCAAACTCAACTTCTCCATTGTCATCCCCCCTAGGGAAGACTGGGAGAACACAAAACCTCATCCTTCAAGGCAAGATATGGTCTGGTATACGGACGGCTCAAAAATGGAAACTGGTACAGGTTCCGGCATTTTCAGCGACTGTCCCAGAACGAACTTCTCAGTAAGTATGGGCAGTCACTCGTCCATTTTCCAAGCCGAAGTCTTTGCCATCAACGAATGTTCGAGAATAATATGTTCATCGAACACGAAAAATAAAACAATATTCATTTTTTCAGACAGCCAAGCTGCACTAAAGGCGTTAAGCTCACCTGTCATAAGATCCAAACTAGTCCAAGAGACAGTCATGTCGCTCTCTGAACTAGCAAGGAAAAACACTGTAATCCTCCACTGGATCCCAGCACACAGAGGCTATGATGGTAACGAGAAGGCAGACATCTTAGCTAAAGACGGCGCATCTAAACCATTCGTCGGTCCTGAACCCTTCTGCGGTGTAAATAAAAGCACCTTCAAACATACTGCCAAGAACATCCTACTGGAGGAATCAAATAAAGCTTGGAGTAACTCATCTGGCCAAATTTGTTCAAAATACTTTTTGCCAGAATATACCGAAAAAACATCAAAATTCCTACTGAACCTCAATAGGAAAACCCTAAAAATTTGCACTGGACTACTAACCGGTCACTGTTCCTTAAACAAACATCTTCACCAAATGAGGCTGGTAGCGGATCCCATCTGTAGACTATGCCTCGAAAATGAAGAAACATCTCTGCACATTATTACAGAATGTCCAGCACTTTTCCGCCTTAGAAAGCAAATACTTGACTATGAGATTATCCCCTTAGATAAACTCAAACTCATTCACCCACAGAAGATTGCTAACTTCTGGTTCAATTCAGGAGCAGGAGAACTGCTCTGAAACCTCACATGGGCTGGCACAATAGGTATCATTCAGACACCGCAGTGCCCGGAGCTGAGCAAGCTCTACCCGTCCCCCAAATCTAATCTAATCTTGGTTGGATGTGATGATTCTTCCTGTTCGTCACTAACATCTAAGTGTTCATCATGTTCGCTATTTTCGTGGTCTTAACTTTTGCCATTAGTTTTTTTATTTCGAGATCATAGTTTTTCCATTCAGTAACAATGCGTTGGGCAGCTGTTAGTTTTGCTTCTTTTGTTTGTGGGTTGTTGCAGAGATCAATTACCTTTGCGTTCTTGAATTAACTGTCACTGATTAGATTTATTAGATTATTTATTAGTTTTCAAACATCATAAGCATTAGGTTTGTGTACAATACAAATAATCAATTTGGGCATGGCTTTGCCGTCTGCCGATTGACATAATTTCTATTTTATAAATACATATTTCATATTTTATTGAATTGCATATTTAGTTATTGCTTCTATCGATATTTTCATGTTTTTTCTTAAAAGTTTTCATTTATAATTTTTTCCCGGTAAGCTAGAGCTATTCTACAATAGTTAGTTAATTTCTTCACATCCACTTCATTTAACAGAAGAAGAATACATTCTTCGTATAAAAAGTCTTCGCCGAAGTAATATCTTCTTGTCTTTCTTAGTGTTGGGCATTTTCCCAAAAAATGAACAACATCTTCTCGAACTCCTTGGTTACAAATGCTGCATATTACTGGTAGATCCTCCCGGTGTGGTATATAATTGAGTTTGACTAGTTCCACTCTTAGCTTAACCATCATTGAGATTTGTTGGATGCTATATTCATCTCGGAAGTAGTTTGATTCCTTCAAGTTGTGGTTTAGCACACTATACGTTGCTCTGTGAACCGAGCTTGACGCTTCCCTGAGGAAATCATCCCTGCACATCCAGTTCACCTTCTTGATCAGCCCATAGAGAATTGGCTTCCATGAGGTATGTTGTTCGATGTCAAGATTCAACGGGCTACCACATGCACGTGCCAGATCCATCCATTTACCAAACCATCCGGTTTTGCTCCTGATTGTGTTTAGCGCAGCTATCTTGGGTAGTCTTCCGTTAGGCATATTCAGCACCTTTTGGATATAATCCACCTGAAGTTTGAGGGTCTTGATGAAGAGCGGTGATAGTCCAGTTTCGAGAATTATCGCATAATTTGGAGTAGAAATTGGAAGTTGAAAGCTCCTTTTCACAAAATATCTCAGCATAGTTTCTCTACTGTCCACACTTGCGCCGCATAGAGTAACACAGACTCCGAAACAGCTTCAAACACTCGATATTTGCTGCTGTGAGCTACATGCTTGTTTGCGAGACAGTTATTCCAGGTTGAGCTTATTGCTGATTTGGCGTTCACCAGCTTTTCTTTGAGGTGTCTCTCCATATTGAGGGTTGGCGTGAAGTATACCCCAAGATATTTATATTCCCTGACTACTTCTAAAGATTGATTGTTGAAAGACCAATGTTCATTTCCTGCGTTTCTTCCAGAGTTCTTTTTGAAGACCATAGCTTTTGATTTATCTAGGTTTACAGTAAGGTTCCACATGTTGCAGTACTCGACCAGTTTGTTTATCATCATTTGCAATGTTTCTGGTGAATTAGCCATTATGACAATGTCGTCCGCAAATAAAAGGGCTTTTATTTTATGATTACCATACTCAATGCCTCCTGGTAAGTAATCTGTAATATCATCGATAAACAATGCAAATAGCAAAGGGCTCAAGGAGCATCCTTGTCTCACACCAAATTTTGTTTGAAATGGCTCTGAAAGGTTTTCACCGTTCCAAACTGTTGACCAAGTCTCATCATACACTCTTTCCATTAAAGTGCAGAACTTCCTTGATAACCCTTTCGTATATAATTTGTAGAGAAGTGCTCTGCGATCCACGGTATCGAATGCTGCCTTGAAGTCTACGAAAAATGTATATAGCTTAAGACCTCTTATGTGTTAGGATTCTGCTATACTACTTAAGACGAAAATGTTATCCACTGTGGAGTATCCTGTTCTAAGACCCGCTTGGTACTCTTTGATTTTATCATTACGATTTATCCACAATGCCAGTCGATGTCTCCAGATTTCCGTGAAGACTTTGTATGACGCGTTCAGGAATGATATGCCTCTGTAGCTTGCTGGATCTGCCTTATCGCCTTTTTTGAAAATCGGAAAAATAAGTGATTCCTTGAATTCTTTGGGAATGGCTCTAGTTTCCACAACCTTATTAAATAAAATAATAACTTGTTTCATAAGCTCTGTGTTTCCGTATTTGTACAGTTCTGTTGGAATTTTATCTAGCCCAGGTGCTTTTCCATCTTTGAGTACTTTTAAAGCTGTACTGACATCAAGCTCCGTTATTTCACAGTCCAAGAATTCATCAACAAACGCTGGCATCGCATATTGAAGCGAGCTTCTTGGGTTTTCTGGATTTAAAAGATTAATGAAGTGTGAAGCCAATAACGCTGGGCTCAAGTCCTTACTAATAACGAATTTTTTCCCGTTAAAATTTTTTGCAGTTTTCCAGAAATCAGATGCGTTTTTGGATAGCGCTAACCTTGAAGCCTGAGTTTCATGATAAGCTATTTTCTTTTCTTTACACATTCGTTTATATTTTACATTGGTTTGGATACATATTTCCTTAAAGTGATCCCTATTTGAATTTCGAAACAGTTTTAGCCATGTGAAGGATTGTTTTCTAGCTCTCATACAGTCTTTGTCGAACCATGATTGTCTTATTCCACGTCCTCCATAATCAACGTTATTTTTTGAAGGATAGGCTTCACTAATTAATTTATTTAGTTCCTCAAAGTTATCAGTTTCTCGTGAAGATAAAATCCGAGCTAGGTTTCTTTTATAAATGGTTGCGTGTTTTTCTTTCCATGTAAGCTTAGGTATTAGTTTCATCTCTCGTATGATATCAATTTCCGCCACTTCAATGCCAAATGTTACCACAATAGGCAGGTGTTCAGAAAAAGATACAAGGAGATGAATGAAGGCTTTCTGAGCTCTCCATAATATCTACAAGATTGCTGCATTTCAAAATTTTGACTGTGATAAGTTTTTCAAAAAATGTTTACATAGTTTGATATTTAGGTTTTGATATTAAAAAAGAGTTAAGAAAAATAACCGAGCTGAGGGAGCGAATCACAATATAATGAGTCCCAATATAATCAGTATAGTTGCATGTTTATGAGTTTTCACATCTTGCCCAACTTTACGAAAAAAAATTGAGTTTTTAAAAAACTATAACTTTGGTGCTGTTCAAACCCTGCCCTTAAGAATTTTTCAGTAGTGTGGTGAAAATTAAATTTCAAGTTATGTTTTAAATTGACAAGCAAAAACAATAGTTTCAAACATGAAGGCTAATTTTTATTATCCAAATACAAAAACATCTACTTTCAATGGGATATCAACGGGTAAAAAATAAAAACTTAATGGAAATGTTGTTTTTGAATATATATCACTGTTTCAGGACTCCAAATTAAGCTGCGTAAACGAGATTATGACTTCTCGAGATGTAAAAAAATTCTTTCGGATTGCGATCGACGCAAGCATGAACAGAAGAAAAAACAAAGCGACAATAAATGTGACCAGGAAGAAACCAAGATGGAGAATGATATTATCAAAAAAGATGAAAGCAGCGATAATATCAAAGATGTGGCCTTGGAAGCAGATGAAACTGACCAAAATGTAGAACCTAATCAAACTAGTGGTGCTGTGGAAGCGAATTGAAATAAAATGTCTGTTGGATGCGCTGTTGATGAAGAATCCCTAGGTCGTGATGCTGCCATTAAGAAGAACGTAAACTTTTTTAACAAATTGATTCTAATTCATGCAACTCATGGGAATAAAGTCAGCACCTAAGTCAGGCGATGCCGACGGTGATACTGCAACGGCAGTAGAAAAGCACGGTACTGACGTCAAGTCAAGACAAGTAATGTTTTTCAGCATGGAGCAGCAGTATGAGGTTGCACGGCAGGTCACACACACAATGCGAAGTGTCGGGCTAGGGTTTTGCTCTCACAAGTCACAACAATGTTAAACAGTAAGTTGTTACAAACAAATTAAACGAAAAAAAAAATAAAGATTTTTTATGATCTAAAATCAAAAGAAAGGTTTTCTCTTTTTATTTTTGGAAATTTGAAGTTTATGTTTGGTTGGATGTATACCCCCCAGTCTCTATGGGGAAACAATACCATTCTCCAAGGAATCAAAATACCTTGGGATAATCCTAGACAGCAAAATGTCATGGAACCCTCAACTAGAACGCATTTCCAGCAGAGCAACCAAGTCTCTATGGACTTGTAGAAGCATATGCGGGAAAAACTGGGGTCTAAAACCTAAAATGGTGTACGACCTATATACGCTGGTAGTAAGACCAACAATAACGTACGCAGCTATTGTATGGTGGACAAAAACGAAAGAAGTAACGGCAATCCAAAAACTAGAAAAGATTCAAAGATTGGCAACAACATGCATTACGGGATGCATGCGTACAACACCAACATACGCTCTAAACGTCATTACAGGACTACCTCCAATCCACCTTTTCATAAAAATGGAAGCAAGACTGGCGACACACCGTCTTTTCCATCAAGGACACATAAAATCACATCAATACCCGAAAGGACATCTATCGATAATGGAAAGTTTAGAAAAACTTAATACCTTTAGTATGTGCTTGGATGCTACTATTCCCATGTACAACTTCAAACTCAACTTCTCCATTGTCATCCCCCCTAGGGAAGACTGGGAGAACACAAAACCTCATCCTTCAAGGCAAGATATGGTCTGGTATACGGACGGCTCAAAAATGGAAACTGGTACAGGTTCCGGCATTTTCAGCGACTGTCCCAGAACGAACTTCTCAGTAAGTATGGGCAGTCACTCGTCCATTTTCCAAGCCGAAGTCTTTGCCATCAACGAATGTTCGAGAATAATATGTTCATCGAACACGAAAAATAAAACAATATTCATTTTTTCAGACAGCCAAGCTGCACTAAAGGCGTTAAGCTCACCTGTCATAAGATCCAAACTAGTCCAAGAGACAGTCATGTCGCTCTCTGAACTAGCAAGGAAAAACACTGTAATCCTCCACTGGATCCCAGCACACAGAGGCTATGATGGTAACGAGAAGGCAGACATCTTAGCTAAAGACGGCGCATCTAAACCATTCGTCGGTCCTGAACCCTTCTGCGGTGTAAATAAAAGCACCTTCAAACATACTGCCAAGAACATCCTACTGGAGGAATCAAATAAAGCTTGGAGTAACTCATCTGGCCAAATTTGTTCAAAATACTTTTTGCCAGAATATACCGAAAAAACATCAAAATTCCTACTGAACCTCAATAGGAAAACCCTAAAAATTTGCACTGGACTACTAACCGGTCACTGTTCCTTAAACAAACATCTTCACCAAATGAGGCTGGTAGCGGATCCCATCTGTAGACTATGCCTCGAAAATGAAGAAACATCTCTGCACATTATTACAGAATGTCCAGCACTTTTCCGCCTTAGAAAGCAAATACTTGACTATGAGATTATCCCCTTAGATAAACTCAAACTCATTCACCCACAGAAGATTGCTAACTTCTGGTTCAATTCAGGAGCAGGAGAACTGCTCTGAAACCTCACATGGGCTGGCACAATAGGTATCATTCAGACACCGCAGTGCCCGGAGCTGAGCAAGCTCTACCCGTCCCCCAAATCTAATCTAATCTTGGTTGGATGTGATGATTCTTCCTGTTCGTCACTAACATCTAAGTGTTCATCATGTTCGCTATTTTCGTGGTCTTAACTTTTGCCATTAGTTTTTTTATTTCGAGATCATAGTTTTTCCATTCAGTAACAATGCGTTGGGCAGCTGTTAGTTTTGCTTCTTTTGTTTGTGGGTTGTTGCAGAGATCAATTACCTTTGCGTTCTTGAATTAACTGTCACTGATTAGATTTATTAGATTACTTATTAGTTTTCAAACATCATAAGCATTAGGTTTGTGTACAATACAAATAATCAATTTGGACATGGCTTTGCCGTCTGCCGATTGACATAATTTCTATTTTATAAATACATATTTCATATTTTATTGAATTGCATATTTAGTTATTGCTTCTATCGATATTTTCATGTTTTTTCTTAAAAGTTTTCATTTATAATTTTTTCCCGGTAAGCTAGAGCTATTCTACAATAGTTAGTTAATTTCTTCACATCCACTTCATTTAACAGAAGAAGAATACATTCTTCGTATAAAAAAACTTCGCCGAAGTAATATCTTCTTGTCTTTCTTAGTGTTGGGCATTTTCCCAAAAAATGAACAACATCTTCTCGAACTCCTTGGTTACAAATGCTGCATATTACTGGTAGATCCTCCCGGTGTGGTATATAATTGAGTTTGACTAGTTCCACTCTTAGCTTAACCATCATTGAGATTTGTTGGATGCTATATTCATCTCGGAAGTAGTTTGATTCCTTCAAGTTGTGGTTTAGCACACTATACGTTGCTCTGTGAACCGAGCTTGACGCTTCCCTGAGGAAATCATCCCTGCACATCCAGTTCACCTTCTTGATCAGCCCATAGAGAATTGGCTTCCATGAGGTATGTTGTTCGATGTCAAGATTCAACGGGCTACCACATGCACGTGCCAGATCCATCCATTCACCAAACCATCCGGTTTTGCTCCTGATTGTGTTTAGCGCAGCTATCTTGGGTAGTCTTCCGTTAGGCATATTCAGCACCTTTTGGATATAATCCACCTGAAGTTTGAGGGTCTTGATGAAGAGCGGTGATAGTCCAGTTTCGAGAATTATCGCATAATTTGGAGTAGAAATTGGAAGTTGAAAGCTCCTTTTCACAAAATATCTCAGCATAGTTTCTCAACTGTCCACACTTGCGCCGCATAGAGTAACACAGACTCCGAAACAGCTTCAAACACTCGATATTTGCTGCTGTGAGCTACATGCTTGTTTGCGAGGCAGTTATTCCAGGTTGAGCTTATTGCTGATTTGGCGTTCACCAGCTTTTCTTTGAGGTGTCTCTCCATATTGAGGGTTGGCGTGAAGTATACCCCAAGATATTTATATTCCCTGACTACTTCTAAAGATTGATTGTTGAAAGACCAATGTTCATTTCCTGCGTTTCTTCCAGAGTTCTTTTTGAAGACCATAGCTTTTGATTTATCTAGGTTTACAGTAAGGTTCCACATGTTGCAGTACTCGATCAGTTTGTTTATCATCATTTGCAATGTTTCTGGTGAATTAGCCATTATGACAATGTCGTCCGCAAATAAAAGGGCTTTTATTTTATGATTACCATACTCAATGCCTCCTGGTAAGTAATCTGTAATATCATCGATAAACAATGCAAATAGCAAAGGGCTCAAGGAGCATCCTTGTCTCACACCAAATTTTGTTTGAAATGGCTCTGAAAGGTTTTCACCGTTCCAAACTGTTGACCAAGTCTCATCATACACTCTTTCCATTAAAGTGCAGAACTTCCTTGATAACCCTTTCGTCTATAATTTGTAGAGAAGTGCTCTGCGATCCACGGTATCGAATGCTGCCTTGAAGTCTACGAAAAATGTATATAGCTTAAGACCTCTTATGTGTTAGGATTCTGCTATACTACTTAAGACGAAAATGTTATCCACTGTGGAGTATCCTGTTCTAAGACCCGCTTGGTACTCTTTGATTTTATCATTACGATTTATCCACAATGCCAGTCGATGTCTCCAGATTTCCGTGAAGACTTTGTATGACGCGTTCAGGAATGATATGCCTCTGTAGCTTGCTGGATCTGCCTTATCGCCTTTTTTGAAAATCGGAAAAATAAGTGATTCCTTGAATTCTTTGGGAATGGCTCTAGTTTCTCTTATTAAATAAAATAATAACTTGTTTCATAAGCTCTGTGTTTCCGTATTTGTACAGTTCTGTTGGAATTTTATCTAGCCCAGGTGCTTTTCCATCTTTGAGTACTTTTAAAGCTGTACTGACATCAAGCTCCGTTATTTCACAGTCCAAGAATTCATCAACAAACGCTGGCATCGCATATTGAAGCGAGCTTCTTGGGTTTTCTGGATTTAAAAGATTAATGAAGTGTGAAGCCAATAACGCTGGGCTCAAGTCCTTACTAATAACGAATTTTTTCCCGTTAACATTTTTTGCAGTTTTCCAGAAATCAGATGCGTTTTGGATAGCGCTAACCTTGAAGCCTGAGTTTCATGATAAGCTATTTTCTTTTCTTTACACATTCGTTTATATTTTACATTGGTTTGGATACATATTTCCTTAAAGTGATCCCTATTTGAATTTCGAAACAGTTTTAGCCATGTGAAGGATTGTTTTCTAGCTCTCATACAGTCTTTGTCGAACCATGATTGTCTTATTCCACGTCCTCCATAATCAACGTTATTTTTTGAAGGATAGGCTTCACTAATTAATTTATTTAGTTCCTCAAAGTTATCAGTTTCTCGTGAAGATAAAATCCGAGCTAGGTTTCTTTTATAAATGGTTGCATGTTTTTCTTTCCATGTAAGCTTAGGTATTAGTTTCATCTCTCGTATGATATCAATTTCCGCCACTTCAATGCCAAATGTTACCACAATAGGCAGGTGTTCAGAAAAAGATACAAGGAGATGAATGAAGGCTTTCTGAGCTCTCCATAATATCTACAAGATTGCTGCATTTCAAAATTTTGACTGTGATAAGTTTTTCAAAAAATGTTTACATAGTTTGATATTTAGGTTTTGATATTAAAAAAGAGTTAAGAAAAATAACCGAGCTGAGGGAGCGAATCACAATATAATGAGTCCCAATATAATCAGTATAGTTGCATGTTTATGAGTTTTCACATCTTGCCCAACTTTACGAAAAAAAATTGAGTTTTTAAAAAACTATAACTTTGGTGCTGTTCAAACCCTGCCCTTAAGAATTTTTCAGTAGTGTGGTGAAAATTAAATTTCAAGTTATGTTTTAAATTGACAAGCAAAAACAATAGTTTCAAACATGAAGGCTGATTTTTATTATCCAAATACAAAAACATCTAATTTCAATGGGATATCAACGGGTAAAAAATTAAAACTTAATGGAAATGTTGTTTTTGAATATATATCACTGTTTCAGGACTCCAAATTAAGCTGCGTAAACGAGATTATGACTTCTCGAGATGTAAAAAAATTCTTTCGGATTGCGATCGACGCAAGCATGAACAGAAGAAAAAACAAAGCGACAATAAATGTGACCAGGAAGAAACCAAGACGGAGAATGATATTATCAAAAAAGATGAAAGCAGCGATAATATCAAAGATGTGGCCTTGGAAGCAGATGAAACTGACCAAAATGTAGAACCTAATCAAACTAGTGGTGCTGTGGAAGCGAATTGAAATAAAATGTCTGTTGGATGCGCTGTTGATGAAGAATCCCTAGGTCGTGATGCTGCCATTAAGAAGAACGTAAACTTTTTTAACAAATTGATTCTAATTCATGCAACTCATGGGAATAAAGTCAGCACCTAAGTCAGGCGATGCCGACGGTGATACTGCAACGGCAGTAGAAAAGCACGGTACTGACGTCAAGTCAAGACAAGTAATGTTTTTCAGCATGGAGCAGCAGTATGAGGTTGCACGGCAGGTCACACACACAATGCGAAGTGTCGGACTAGGGTTTTGCTCTCACAAGTCACAACAATGTTAAACAGTAAGTTGTTACAAACAAATTAAACGAAAAAAAAAAATAAAGATTTTTTATGATCTAAAATCAAAAGAAAGGTTTTCTCTTTTTATTTTTGGAAATTTGAAGTTTATGTTTGGTTGGATGTATACCCCCCAGTCTCTATGGGGAAACAATACCATTCTCCAAGGAATCAAAATACCTTGGGATAATCCTAGACAGCAAAATGTCATGGAACCCTCAACTAGAACGCATTTCCAGCAGAGCAACCAAGTCTATGCATATGCGGGAAAAACTGGGGTCTAAAACCTAAAATGGTGTACGACCTATATACGCTGGTAGTAAGACCAACAATAACGTACGCAGCTATTGTATGGTGGACAAAAACGAAAGAAGTAACGGCAATCCAAAAACTAGAAAAGATTCAAAGATTGGCAACAACATGCATTACGGGATGCATGCGTACAACACCAACATACGCTCTAAACGTCATTACAGGACTACCTCCAATCCACCTTTTCATAAAAATGGAAGCAAGACTGGCGACACACCGTCTTTTCCATCAAGGACACATAAAATCACATCAATACCCGAAAGGACATCTATCGATAATGGAAAGTTTAGAAAAACTTAATACCTTTAGTATGTGCTTGGATGCTACTATTCCCATGTACAACTTCAAACTCAACTTCTCCATTGTCATCCCCCCTAGGGAAGACTGGGAGAACACAAAACCTCATCCTTCAAGGCAAGATATGGTCTGGTATACGGACGGCTCAAAAATGGAAACTGGTACAGGTTCCGGCATTTTCAGCGACTGTCCCAGAACGAACTTCTCAGTAAGTATGGGCAGTCACTCGTCCATTTTCCAAGCCGAAGTCTTTGCCATCAACGAATGTTCGAGAATAATATGTTCATCGAACACGAAAAATAAAACAATATTCATTTTTTCAGACAGCCAAGCTGCACTAAAGGCGTTAAGCTCACCTGTCATAAGATCCAAACTAGTCCAAGAGACAGTCATGTCGCTCTCTGAACTAGCAAGGAAAAACACTGTAATCCTCCACTGGATCCCAGCACACAGAGGCTATGATGGTAACGAGAAGGCAGACATCTTAGCTAAAGACGGCGCATCTAAACCATTCGTCGGTCCTGAACCCTTCTGCGGTGTAAATAAAAGCACCTTCAAATATACTGCCAAGAACATCCTACTGGAGGAATCAAATAAAGCTTGGAGTAACTCATCTGGCCAAATTTGTTCAAAATACTTTTTGCCAGAATATACCGAAAAAACATCAAAATTCCTACTGAACCTCAATAGGAAAACCCTAAAAATTTGCACTGGACTACTAACCGGTCACTGTTCCTTAAACAAACATCTTCACCAAATGAGGCTGGTAGCGGATCCCATCTGTAGACTATGCCTCGAAAATGAAGAAACATCTCTGCACATTATTACAGAATGTCCAGCACTTTTCCGCCTTAGAAAGCAAATACTTGACTATGAGATTATCCCCTTAGATAAACTCAAACTCATTCACCCACAGAAGATTGCTAACTTCTGGTTCAATTCAGGAGCAGGAGAACTGCTCTGAAACCTCACATGGGCTGGCACAATAGGTATCATTCAGACACCGCAGTGCCCGGAGCTGAGCAAGCTCTACCCGTCCCCCAAATCTAATCTAATCTTGGTTGGATGTGATGATTCTTCCTGTTCGTCACTAACATCTAAGTGTTCATCATGTTCGCTATTTTCGTGGTCTTAACTTTTGCCATTAGTTTTTTTATTTCGAGATCATAGTTTTTCCATTCAGTAACAATGCGTTGGGCAGCTGTTAGTTTTGCTTCTTTTGTTTGTGGGTTGTTGCAGAGATCAATTACCTTTGCGTTCTTGAATTAACTGTCACTGATTAGATTTATTAGATTATTTATTAGTTTTCAAACATCATAAGCATTAGGTTTGTGTACAATACAAATAATCAATTTGGGCATGGCTTTGCCGTCTGCCGATTGACATAATTTCTATTTTATAAATACAGATTTCATATTTTATTGAATTGCATATTTAGTTATTGCTTCTATCGATATTTTCATGTTTTTTCTTAAAAGTTTTCATTTATAATTTTTTCCCGGTAAGCTAGAGCTATTCTACAATAGTTAGTTAATTTCTTCACATCCACTTCATTTAACAGAAGAAGAATACATTCTTCGTATAAAAAGTCTTCGCCGAAGTAATATCTTCTTGTCTTTCTTAGTGTTGGGCATTTTCCCAAAAAATGAACAACATCTTCTCGAACTCCTTGGTTACAAATGCTGCATATTACTGGTAGATCCTCCCGGTGTGGTATATAATTGAGTTTGACTAGTTCCACTCTTAGCTTAACCATCATTGAGATTTGTTGGATGCTATATTCATCTCGGAAGTAGTTTGATTCCTTCAAGTTGTGGTTTAGCACACTATACGTTGCTCTGTGAACCGAGCTTGACGCTTCCCTGAGGAAATCATCCCTGCACATCCAGTTCACCTTCTTGATCAGCCCATAGAGAATTGGCTTCCATGAGGTATGTTGTTCGATGTCAAGATTCAACGGGCTACCACATGCACGTGCCAGATCCATCCATTCACCAAACCATCCGGTTTTGCTCCTGATTGTGTTTAGCGCAGCTATCTTGGGTAGTCTTCCGTTAGGCATATTCAGCACCTTTTGGATATAATCCACCTGAAGTTTGAGGGTCTTGATGAAGAGCGGTGATAGTCCAGTTTCGAGAATTATCGCATAATTTGGAGTAGAAATTGGAAGTTGAAAGCTCCTTTTCACAAAATATCTCAGCATAGTTTCTCTACTGTCCACACTTGCGCCGCATAGAGTAACACAGACTCCGAAACAGCTTCAAACACTCGATATTTGCTGCTGTGAGCTACATGCTTGTTTGCGAGACAGTTATTCCAGGTTGAGCTTATTGCTGATTTGGCGTTCACCAGCTTTTCTTTGAGGTGTCTCTCCATATTGAGGGTTGGCGTGAAGTATACCCCAAGATATTTATATTCCCTGACTACTTCTAAAGATTGATTGTTGAAAGACCAATGTTCATTTCCTGCGTTTCTTCCAGAGTTCTTTTTGAAGACCATAGCTTTTGATTTATCTAGGTTTACAGTAAGGTTCCACATGTTGCAGTACTCGACCAGTTTGTTTATCATCATTTGCAATGTTTCTGGTGAATTAGCCATTATGACAATGTCGTCCGCAAATAAAAGGGCTTTTATTTTATGATTACCATACTCAATGCCTCCTGGTAAGTAATCTGTAATATCATCGATAAACAATGCAAATAGCAAAGGGCTCAAGGAGCATCCTTGTCTCACACCAAATTTTGTTTGAAATGGCTCTGAAAGGTTTTCACCGTTCCAAACTGTTGACCAAGTCTCATCATACACTCTTTCCATTAAAGTGCAGAACTTCCTTGATAACCCTTTCGTATATAATTTGTAGAGAAGTGCTCTGCGATCCACGGTATCGAATGCTGCCTTGAAGTCTACGAAAAATGTATATAGCTTAAGACCTCTTATGTGGTAGGATTCTGCTATACTACTTAAGACGAAAATGTTATCCACTGTGGAGTATCCTGTTCTAAGACCCACTTGGTACTCTTTGATTTTATCATTACGATTTATCCACAATGCCAGTCGATTTCTCCAGATTTCCGTGAAGACTTTGTATGACGCGTTCAGGAATGATATGCCTCTGTAGCTTGCTGGATCTGCCTTATCGCCTTTTTTGAAAATCGGAAAAATAAGTGATTCCTTGAATTCTTTGGGAATGGCTCTAGTTTCCACAACCTTATAAAATAAAATAATAACTTGTTTCATAAGCTCTGTGTTTCCGTATTTGTACAGTTCTGTTGGAATTTTATCTAGCCCAGGTGCTTTTCCATCTTTGAGTACTTTTAAAGCTGTACTGACATCAAGCTCCGTTATTTCACAGTCCAAGAATTCATCAACAAACGCTGGCATCGCATATTGAAGCGAGCTTCTTGGGTTTTCTGGATTTAAAAGATAAATGAAGTGTGAAGCCAATAACGCTGGGCTCAAGTCCTTACTAATAACGAATTTTTTCCCGTTAAAATTTTTTGCAGTTTTCCAGAAATCAGATGCGTTTTTGGATAGCGCTAACCTTGAAGCCTGAGTTTCATGATAAGCTATTTTCTTTTCTTTACACATTCGTTTATATTTTACATTGGTTTGGATACATATTTCCTTAAAGTGGTCCCTATTTGAATTTCGAAACAGTTTTAGCCATGTGAAGGATTGTTTTCTAGCTCTCATACAGTCTTTGTCGAACCATGATTGTCTTATTCCACGTCCTCCATAATCAACGTTATTTTTTGAAGGATAGGCTTCACTAATAAATTTATTTAGTTCCTCAAAGTAATGAGTTTCTCGTGAAGATAAAATCCGAGCTAGGTTTCTTTTATAAATGGTTGCATGTTTTTCTTTCCATGTAAGCTTAGGTATTAGTTTCATCTCTCGTATGATATCAATTTCCGCCACTTCAATGCCAAATGTTACCACAATAGGCAGGTGTTCAGAAAAAGATACAAGGAGATGAATGAAGGCTTTCTGAGCTCTCCATAATATCTACAAGATTGCTGCATTTCAAAATTTTGACTGTGATAAGTTTTTCAAAAAATGTCTACATAGTTTGATATTTAGGTTTTGATATTAAAAAAGAGTTAAGAAAAATAACCGAGCTGAGGGAGCGAATCACAATATAATGAGTCCCAATATAATCAGTATAGTTGCATGTTTATGAGTTTTCACATCTTGCCCAACTTTACGAAAAAAAATTGAGTTTTTAAAAAACTATAACTTTGGTGCTGTTCAAACCCTGCCCTTAAGAATTTCTCAGTAGTGTGGTGAAAATTAAATTTCAAGTTATGTTTTAAATTGACAAGCAAAATCAATAGTTTCAAACATGAAGGCTGATTTTTATTATCCAAATACAAAAACATCTACTTCAACATCAACGGGTAAAAAATAAAAACTTAATGGAAATGTTGTTTTTGAATATATATCACTGTTTCAGGACTCCAAATTAAGCTGCGTAAACGAGATTATGACTTCTCGAGATGTAAAAAAATTCTTTCGGATTGCGATCGACGCAAGCATGAACAGAAGAAAAAACAAAGCGACAATAAATGTGACCAGGAAGAAACCAAGACGGAGAATGATATTATCAAAAAAGATGAAAGCAGCGATAATATCAAAGATGTGGCCTTGGAAGCAGATGAAACTGACCAAAATGTAGAACCTAATCAAACTAGTGGTGCTGTGGAAGCGAATTGAAATAAAATGTCTGTTGGATGCGCTGTTGATGAAGAATCCCTAGGTCGTGATGCTGCCATTAAGAAGAACGTAAACTTTTTTAACAAATTGATTCTAATTCATGCAACTCATGGGAATAAAGTCAGCACCTAAGTCAGGCGATGCCGACGGTGATACTGCAACGGCAGTAGAAAAGCACGGTCCTGACGTCAAGTCAAGACAAGCAATGTTTTTCAGCATGGAGCAGCAGTATGAGGTTCCACGGCAGGTCACACACACAATGCGAAGTGTCGGACTAGGGTTTTGCTCTCACAAGTCACAACAATGTTAAACAGTAAGTTGTTACAAACAAATTAAACGAAAAAAAATAAAGATTTTTTATGATCTAAAATCAAAAGAAAGGTTTTCTCTTTTTATTTTTGGAAATTTGAAGTTTATGTTTGGTTGGATGTGATGATTCTTCCTGTTCGTTACTAACATCTAAGTGTTCATCATGTTCGCTATTTTCGTGGTCTTAACTTTTGCCATTAGTTTTTTTATTTCGAGATCATAGTTTTTCCATTCAGTAACAATGCGTTGGGCAGCTGTTAGTTTTGCTTCTTTTGTTTGTGGGTTGTTGCAGAGATCAATTACCTTTGCGTTCTTGAATTAACTGTCACTGATTAGATTTATTAGATTATTTATTAGTTTTCAAACATCATAAGCATTAGGTTTGTGTACAATACAAATAATCAATTTGGACATGGCTTTGCCGTCTGCCGATTGACATAATTTCTATTTTATAAATACATATTTCATATTTTATTGAATTGCATATTTAGTTATTGCTTCTATCGATATTTTCATGTTTTTTCTTAATAGTTTTCATTTATAATTTTTTCCCGGTAAGCTAGAGCTATTCTACAATAGTTAGTTAATTTCTTCACATCCACTTCATTTAACAGAAGAAGAATACATTCTTCGTATAAAAAGTCTTCGCCGAAGTAATATCTTCTTGTCTTTCTTAGTGTTGGGCATTTTCCCAAAAAATGAACAACATCTTCTCGAACTCCTTGGTTACAAATGCTGCATATTACTGGTAGATCCTCCCGGTGTGGTATATAATTGAGTTTGACTAGTTCCACTCTTAGCTTAACCATCATTGAGATTTGTTGGATGCTATATTCATCTCGGAAGTAGTTTGATTCCTTCAAGTTGTGGTTTAGCACACTATACGTTGCTCTGTGAACCGAGCTTGACGCTTCCCTGAGGAAATCATCACTGCACATCCAGTTCACCTTCTTGATCAGCCCATAGAGAATTGGCTTCAATGAGGTATGTTGTTCGATGTCAAGATTCAACGGGCTACTACATGCACGTGCCAGATCCATCCATTCACCAAACCATCCGGTTTTGCTCCTGATTGTGTTTAGCGCAGCTTTCTTGGGTAGTCTTCCGTTAGGCATATTCAGCACCTTTTGGATATAATCCACCTGAAGTTTGAGGGTCTTGATGAAGAGCGGTGATAGTCCAGTTTCGAGCATTATCGCATAATTTGGAGTAGAAATTGGAAGTTGAAAGCTCCTTTTCACAAAATATCTCAGCATAGTTTCTCTACTGTCTCATACTGTTTGGCACCCCACACTTGCGCCGCATAGAGTAACACAGACTCCGAAACAGCTTCAAACACTCGATATTTGCTGCTGTGAGCTACATGCTTGTTTGCGAGGCAGTTATTCCAGGTTGAGCTTATTGCTGATTTGGCGTTCACCAGCTTTTCTTTGAGGTGTCTCTCCATATTGAGGGTTGGCGTGAAGTATACCCCAAGATATTTATATTCCCTGACTACTTGAAAGACCAATGTTCATTTCCTGCGTTTCTTCCAGAGTTCTTTTTGAAGACCATAGCTTTTGATTTATCTAGGTTTACAGTAAGGTTCCACATGTTGCAGTACTCGACCAGTTTGTTTATCATCATTTGCAATGTTTCTGGTGAATTAGCCATTATGACAATGTCGTCCGCAAATAAAAGGGCTTTTATTTTATGATTACCATACTCAATGCCTCCTGGTAAGTAATCTGTAATATCATCGATAAACAATGCAAATAGCAAAGGGCTCAAGGAGCATCCTTGTCTCACACCAAATTTTGTTTGAAATGGCTCTGAAAGGTTTTCACCGTTCCAAACTGTTGACCAAGTCTCATCATACACTCTTTCCATTAAAGTGCAGAACTTCCTTGATAACCCTTTCTTATATAATTTGTAGAGAAGTGCTCTGCGATCCACGGTATCGAATGCTGCCTTGAAGTCTACGAAAAATGTATATAGCTTAAGACCTCTTATGTGGTAGGATTCTGCTATACTACTTAAGACGAAAATGTTATCCACTGTGGGGTATCCTGTTCTAAGACCCACTTGGTACTCTTTGATTTTATCATTACGATTTATCCACAATGCCAGTCGATTTCTCCAGATTTCCGTGAAGACTTTGTATGACGCGTTCAGGAATGATATGCCTCTGTAGCTTGCTGGATCTGCCTTATCGCCTTTTTTGAAAATCGGAAAAATAAGTGATTCCTTGAATTCTTTGGGAATGGCTCTAGTTTCCACAACCTTATTAAATAAAATAATAACTTGTTTCATAAGCTCTGTGTTTCCGTATTTGTACAGTTCTGTTGGAATTTTATCTAGCCCAGGTGCTTTTCCATCTTTGAGTACTTTTAAAGCTGTACTGACATCAAGCTCCGTTATTTCACAGTCCAAGAATTCATCAACAAACGCTGGCATCGCATATTGAAGCGAGCTTCTTGGGTTTTCTGGATTTAAAAGATTAATGAAGTGTGAAGTCAATAACGCTGGGCTCAAGTCCTTACTAATAACGAATTTTTTCCCGTTAACATTTTTTGCAGTTTTCCAGAAATCAGATGCGTTTTTGGATAGCGCTAACCTTGAAGCCTGAGTTTCATGATAAGCTATTTTCTTTTCTTTACACATTCGTTTATATTTTACATTGGTTTGGATACATATTTCCTTAAAGTGATCCCTATTTGAATTTCGAAACAGTTTTAGCCATGTGAAGGATTGTTTTCTAGCTCTCATACAGTCTTTGTCGAACCATGATTGTCTTATTCCACGTCCTCCATAATCAACGTTATTTTTTGAAGGATAGGCTTCACTAATTAATTTATTTAGTTCCTCAAAGTTATCAGTTTCTCGTGAAGATAAAATCCGAGCTAGGTTTCTTTTATAAATGGTTGCATGTTTTTCTTTCCATGTAAGCTTAGGTATTAGTTTCATCTCTCGTATGATATCAATTTCCGCCACTTCAATGCCAAATGTTACCACAATAGGCAGGTGTTCAGAAAAAGATACAAGGAGATGAATGAAGGCTTTCTGAGCTCTCCATAATATCTACAAGATTGCTGCATTTCAAAATTTTGACTGTGATAAGTTTTTCAAAAAATGTCTACATAGTTTGATATTTAGGTTTTGATAATAAAAAAGAGTTAAGAAAAATAACCGAGCTGAGGGAGCGAATCACAATATAATGAGTCCCAATATAATCAGTATAGTTGCATGTTTATGAGTTTTCACATCTTGCCCAACTTTACGAAAAAAAATTGAGTTTTTAAAAAACTATAACTTTGGTGCTGTTCAAACCCTGCCCTTAAGAATTTTTCAGTAGTGTGGTGAAAATTAAATTTCAAGTTATGTTTTAAATTGACAAGCAAAAACTATAGTTTCAAACATGAAGGCTGATTTTTATTATCCAAATACAAAAACATCTAATTTCAATGGGATATCAACGGGTAAAAAATAAAAACTTAATGGAAATGTTGTTTTTGAATATATATCACTGTTTCAGGACTCCAAATTAAGCTGAGTAAACGAGATTATGACTTCTCGAGATGTAAAAAAATTCTTTCGGATTGCGATCGACGCAAGCATGAACAGAAGAAAAAACAAAGCGACAATAAATGTGACCAGGAAGAAACCAAGATGGAGAATGATATTATCAAAAAAGATGAAAGCAGCGATAATATCAAAGATGTGGCCTTGGAAGCAGATGAAACTGACCAAAATGTAGAACCTAATCAAACTAGTGGTGCTGTGGAAGCGAATTGAAATAAAATGTCTGTTGGATGCGCTGTTGATGAAGAATCCCTAGGTCGTGATGCTGCCATTAAGAAGAACGTAAACTTTTTTAACAAATTGATTCTAATTCATGCAACTCATGGGAATAAAGTCAGCACCTAAGTCAGGCGATGCCGACGGTGATACTGCAACGGCAGTAGAAAAGCACGGTACTGACGTCAAGTCAAGACAAGTAATGTTTTTCAGCATGGAGCAGCAGTATGAGGTTGCACGGCAGGTCACACACACAATGCGAAGTGTCGGACTAGGGTTTTGCTCTCACAAGTCACAACAATGTTAAACAGTAAGTTGTTACAAACAAATTAAACGAAAAAAAAAAATAAAGATTTTTTATGATCTAAAATCAAAAGAAAGGTTTTCTCTTTTTATTTTTGGAAATTTGAAGTTTATGTTTGGTTGGATGTATACCCCCCAGTCTCTATGGGGAAACAATACCATTCTCCAAGGAATCAAAATACCTTGGGATAATCCTAGACAGCAAAATGTCATGGAACCCTCAACTAGAACGCATTTCCAGCAGAGCAACCAAGTCTCTATGGACTTGTAGAAGCATATTATGCGGGAAAAACTGGGGTCTAAAACCTAAAATGGTGTACGACCTATATACGCTGGTAGTAAGACCAACAATAACGTACGCAGCTATTGTATGGTGGACAAAAACGAAAGAAGTAACGGCAATCCAAAAACTAGAAAAGATTCAAAGATTGGCAACAACATGCATTACGGGATGCATGTGTACAACACCAACATACGCTCTAAACGTCATTACAGGACTACCTCCAATCCACCTTTTCATAAAAATGGAAGCAAGACTGGCGACACACCGTCTTTTCCATCAAGGACACATAAAATCACATCCATACCCGAAAGGACATCTATCGATAATGGAAAGTTTAGAAAAACTTAATACCTTTAGTATGTGCTTGGATGCTACTATTCCCATGTACAACTTCAAACTCAACTTCTCCATTGTCATCCCCCCTAGGGAAGACTGGGAGAACACAAAACCTCATCCTTCAAGGCAAGATATGGTCTGGTATACGGACGGCTCAAAAATGGAAACTGGTACAGGTTCCGGCATTTTCAGCGACTGTCCCAGAACGAACTTCTCAGTAAGTATGGGCAGTCACTCGTCCATTTTCCAAGCCGAAGTCTTTGCCATCAACGAATGTTCGAGAATAATATGTTCATCGAACACGAAAAATAAAACAATATTCATTTTTTCAGACAGCCAAGCTGCACTAAAGGCGTTAAGCTCACCTGTCATAAGATCCAAACTAGTCCAAGAGACAGTCATGTCGCTCTCTGAACTAGCAAGGAAAAACACTGTAATCCTCCACTGGATCCCAGCACACAGAGGCTATGATGGTAACGAGAAGGCAGACATCTTAGCTAAAGACGGCGCATCTAAACCATTCGTCGGTCCTGAACCCTTCTGCGGTGTAAATAAAAGCACCTTCAAATATACTGCCAAGAACATCCTACTGGAGGAATCAAATAAAGCTTGGAGTAACTCATCTGGCCAAATTTGTTCAAAATACTTTTTGCCAGAATATACCGAAAAAACATCAAAATTCCTACTGAACCTCAATAGGAAAACCCTAAAAATTTGCACTGGACTACTAACCGGTCACTGTTCCTTAAACAAACATCTTCACCAAATGAGGCTGGTAGCGGATCCCATCTGTAGACTATGCCTCGAAAATGAAGAAACATCTCTGCACATTATTACAGAATGTCCAGCACTTTTCCGCCTTAGAAAGCAAATACTTGACTATGAGATTATCCCCTTAGATAAACTCAAACTCATTCACCCACAGAAGATTGCTAACTTCTGGTTCAATTCAGGAGCAGGAGAACTGCTCTGAAACCTCACATGGGCTGGCACAATACGTATCATTCAGACACCGCAGTGCCCGGAGCTGAGCAAGCTCTACCCGTCCCCCAAATCTAATCTAATCTTGGTTGGATGTGATGATTCTTCCTGTTCGTCACTAACATCTAAGTGTTCATCATGTTCGCTATTTTCGTGGTCTTAACTTTTGCCATTAGTTTTTTTATTTCGAGATCATAGTTTTTCCATTCAGTAACAATGCGTTGGGCAGCTGTTAGTTTTGCTTCTTTTGTTTGTGGGTTGTTGCAGAGATCAATTACCTTTGCGTTCTTGAATTAACTGTCACTGATTAGATTTATTAGATTATTTATTAGTTTTCAAACATCATAAGCATTAGGTTTGTGTACAATACAAATAATCAATTTGGACATGGCTTTGCCGTCTGCCGATTGACATAATTTCTATTTTATAAATACATATTTCATATTTTATTGAATTGCATATTTAGTTATTGCTTCTATCGATATTTTCATGTTTTTTCTTAAAAGTTTTCATTTATAATTTTTTCCCGGTAAGCTAGAGCTATTCTACAATAGTTAGTTAATTTCTTCACATCCACTTCATTTAACAGAAGAAGAATACATTCTTCGTATAAAAAGTCTTCGCCGAAGTAATATCTTCTTGTCTTTCTTAGTGTTGGGCATTTTCCCAAAAAATGAACAACATCTTCTCGAACTCCTTGGTTACAAATGCTGCATATTACTGGTAGATCCTCCCGGTGTGGTATATAATTGAGTTTGACTAGTTCCACTCTTAGCATAACCATCATTGAGATTTGTTGGATGCTATATTCATCTCGGAAGTAGTTTGATTCCTTCAAGTTGTGGTTTAGCACACTATACGTTGCTCTGTGAACCGAGCTTGACGCTTCCCTGAGGAAATCATCCCTGCACATCCAGTTCACCTTCTTGATCAGCCCATAGAGAATTGGCTTCCATGAGGTATGTTGTTCGATGTCAAGATTCAACGGGCTACCACATGCACGTGCCAGATCCATCCATTCACCAAACCATCCGGTTTTGCTCCTGATTGTGTTTAGCGCAGCTATCTTGGGTAGTCTTCCGTTAGGCATATTCAGCACCTTTTGGATATAATCCACCTGAAGTTTGAGGGTCTTGATGAAGAGCGGTGATAGTCCAGTTTTGAGAATTATCGCATAATTTGGAGTAGAAATTGGAAGTTGAAAGCTCCTTTTCACAAAATATCTCAGCATAGTTTCTCTACTGTCCACACTTGCGCCGCATAGAGTAACACAGACTCCGAAACAGCTTCAAACACTCGATATCTGCTGCTGTGAGCTACATGCTTGTTTGCGAGGCAGTTATTCCAGGTTGAGCTTATTGCTGATTTGGCGCTCACCAGCTTTTCTTTGAGGTGTCTCTCCATATTGAGGGTTGGCGTGAAGTATACCCCAAGATATTTATATTCCCTGACTACTTCTAAAGATTGATTGTTGAAAGACCAATGTTCATTTCCTGCGTTTCTTCCAGAGTTCTTTTTGAAGACCATAGCTTTTGATTTATCTAGGTTTACAGTAAGGTTCCACATGTTGCAGTACTCGACCAGTTTGTTTATCATCATTTGCAATGTTTCTGGTGAATTAGCCATTATGACAATGTCGTCCGCAAATAAAAGGGCTTTTATTTTATGATTACCATACTCAATGCCTCCTGGTAAGTAATCTGTAATATCATCGATAAACAATGCAAATAGCAAAGGGCTCAAGGAGCATCCTTGTCTCACACCAAATTTTGTTTGAAATGGCTCTGAAAGGTTTTCACCGTTCCAAACTGTTGACCAAGTCTCATCATACACTCTTTCCATTAAAGTGCAGAACTTCCTTGATAACCCTTTCTTATATAATTTGTAGAGAAGTGCTCTGCGATCCACGGTATCGAATGCTGCCTTGAAGTCTACGAAAAATGTATATAGCTTAAGACCTCTTATGTGGTAGGATTCTGCTATACTACTTAAGACGAAAATGTTATCCACTGTGGAGTATCCTGTTCTAAGACCCACTTGGTACTCTTTGATTTTATCATTACGATTTATCCACAATGCCAGTCGATTTCTCCAGATTTCCGTGAAGACTTTGTATGACGCGTTCAGGAATGATATGCCTCTGTAGCTTGCTGGATCTGCCTTATCGCCTTTTTTGAAAATCGGAAAAATAAGTGATTCCTTGAATTCTTTGGGAATGGCTCTAGTTTCCACAACCTTATTAAATAAAATAATAACTTGTTTCATAAGCTCTGTGTTTCCGTATTTGTACAGTTCTGTTGGAATTTTATCTAGCCCAGGTGCTTTTCCATCTTTGAGTACTTTTAAAGCTGTACTGACATCAAGCTCCGTTATTTCACAGTCCAAGAATTCATCAACAAACGCTGGCATCGCATATTGAAGCGAGCTTCTTGGGTTTTCTGGATTTAAAAGATTAATGAAGTGTGAAGCCAATAACGCTGGGCTCAAGTCCTTACTAATAACGAATTTTTTCCCGTTAACATTTTTTGCAGTTTTCCAGAAATCAGATGCGTTTTTGGATAGCGCTAACCTTGAAGCCTGAGTTTCATGATAAGCTATTTTCTTTTCTTTACACATTCGTTTATATTTTACATTGGTTTGGATACATATTTCCTTAAAGTGATCCCTATTTGAATTTCGAAACAGTTTTAGCCATGTGAAGGATTGTTTTCTAGCTCTCATACAGTCTTTGTCGAACCATGATTGTCTTATTCCACGTCCTCCATAATCAACGTTATTTTTTGAAGGATAGGCTTCACTAATTAATTTATTAAGTTCCTCAAAGTTATCAGTTTCTCGTGAAGATAAAATCCGAGCTAGGTTTCTTTTATAAATGGTTGCATGTTTTTCTTTCCATGTAAGCTTAGGTATTAGTTTCATCTCTCGTATGATATCAATTTCCGCCACTTCAATGCCAAATGTTACCACAATAGGCAGGTGTTCACAAAAAGATACAAGGAGATGAATGAAGGCTTTCTGAGCTCTCCATAATATCTACAAGATTGCTGCATTTCAAAATTTTGACTGTGATAAGTTTTTCAAAAAATGTCTACATAGTTTGATATTTAGGTTTTGATATTAAAAAAGAGTTAAGAAAAATAACCGAGCTGAGGGAGCGAATCACAATATAATGAGTCCCAATATAATCAGTATAGTTGCATGTTTATGAGTTTTCACATCTTGCCCAACTTTACGAAAAAAAATTGAGTTTTTAAAAAACTATAACTTTGGTGCTGTTCAAACCCTGCCCTTAAGAATTTTTCAGTAGTGTGGTGAAAATTAAATTTCAAGTTATGTTTTAAATTGACAAGCAAAAACAATAGTTTCAAACATGAAGGCTGATTTTTATTATCCAAATACAAAAACATCTAATTTCAATGGGATATCAACGGGTAAAAAATAAAAACTTAATGGAAATGTTGTTTTTGAATATATATCACTGTTTCAGGACTCCAAATTAAGCTGCGTAAACGAGATTATGACTTCTCGAGATGTAAAAAATTCTTTCGGATTGCGATCGACGCAAGCATGAACAGAAGAAAAAACAAAGCGACAATAAATGTGACCAGGAAGAAACCAAGATGGAGAATGATATTATCAAAAAAGATGAAAGCAGCGATAATATCAAAGATGTGGCCTTGGAAGCAGATGAAACTGACCAAAATGTAGAACCTAATCAAACTAGTGGTGCTGTGGAAGCGAATTGAAATAAAATGTCTGTTGGATGCGCTGTTGATGAAGAATCCCTAGGTCGTGATGCTGCCATTAAGAAGAACGTAAACTTTTTTAACAAATTGATTCTAATTCATGCAACTCATGGGAATAAAGTCAGCACCTAAGTCAGGCGATGCCGACGGTGATACTGCAACGGCAGTAGAAAAGCACGGTACTGACGTCAAGTCAAGACAAGTAATGTTTTTCAGCATGGAGCAGCAGTATGAGGTTGCACGGCAGGTCACACACACAATGCGAAGTGTCGGACTAGGGTTTTGCTCTCACAAGTCACAACAATGTTAAACAGTAAGTTGTTACAAACAAATTAAACGAAAAAAAAAAATAAAGATTTTTTATGATCTAAAATCAAAAGAAAGGTTTTCTCTTTTTATTTTTGGAAATTTGAAGTTTATGTTTGGTTGGATGTATACCCCCCAGTCTCTATGGGGAAACAATACCATTCTCCAAGGAATCAAAATACCTTGGGATAATCCTAGACAGCAAAATGTCATGGAACCCTCAACTAGAACGCATTTCCAGCAGAGCAACCAAGTCTCTATGGACTTGTAGAAGCATATTATGCGGGAAAAACTGGGGTCTAAAACCTAAAATGGTGTACGACCTATATACGCTGGTAGTAAGACCAACAATAACGTACGCAGCTATTGTATGGTGGACAAAAACGAAAGAAGTAACGGCAATCCAAAAACTAGAAAAGATTCAAAGATTGGCAACAACATGCATTACGGGATGCATGTGTACAACACCAACATACGCTCTAAACGTCATTACAGGACTACCTCCAATCCACCTTTTCATAAAAATGGAAGCAAGACTGGCGACACACCGTCTTTTCCATCAAGGACACATAAAATCACATCCATACCCGAAAGGACATCTATCGATAATGGAAAGTTTAGAAAAACTTAATACCTTTAGTATGTGCTTGGATGCTACTATTCCCATGTACAACTTCAAACTCAACTTCTCCATTGTCATCGCCCCTAGGGAAGACTGGGAGAACACAAAACCTCATCCTTCAAGGCAAGATATGGTCTGGTATACGGACGGCTCAAAAATGGAAACTGGTACAGGTTCCGGCATTTTCAGCGACTGTCCCAGAACGAACTTCTCAGTAAGTATGGGCAGTCACTCGTCCATTTTCCAAGCCGAAGTCTTTGCCATCAACGAATGTTCGAGAATAATATGTTCATCGAACACGAAAAATAAAACAATATTCATTTTTTCAGACAGCCAAGCTGCACTAAAGGCGTTAAGCTCACCTGTCATAAGATCCAAACTAGTCCAAGAGACAGTCATGTCGCTCTCTGAACTAGCAAGGAAAAACACTGTAATCCTCCACTGGATCCCAGCACACAGAGGCTATGATGGTAACGAGAAGGCAGACATCTTAGCTAAAGACGGCGCATCTAAACCATTCGTCGGTCCTGAACCCTTCTGCGGTGTAAATAAAAGCACCTTCAAATATACTGCCAAGAACATCCTACTGGAGGAATCAAATAAAGCTTGGAGTAACTCATCTGGCCAAATTTGTTCAAAATACTTTTTGCCAGAATATACCGAAAAAACATCAAAATTCCTACTGAACCTCAATAGGAAAACCCTAAAAATTTGCACTGGACTACTAACCGGTCACTGTTCCTTAAACAAACATCTTCACCAAATGAGGCTGGTAGCGGATCCCATCTGTAGACTATGCCTCGAAAATGAAGAAACATCTCTGCACATTATTACAGAATGTCCAGCACTTTTCCGCCTTAGAAAGCAAATACTTGACTATGAGATTATCCCCTTAGATAAACTCAAACTCATTCACCCACAGAAGATTGCTAACTTCTGGTTCAATTCAGGAGCAGGAGAACTGCTCTGAAACCTCACATGGGCTGGCACAATACGTATCATTCAGACACCGCAGTGCCCGGAGCTGAGCAAGCTCTACCCGTCCCCCAAATCTAATCTAATCTTGGTTGGATGTGATGATTCTTCCTGTTCGTCACTAACATCTAAGTGTTCATCATGTTCGCTATTTTCGTGGTCTTAACTTTTGCCATTAGTTTTTTTATTTCGAGATCATAGTTTTTCCATTCAGTAACAATGCGTTGGGCAGCTGTTAGTTTTGCTTCTTTTGTTTGTGGGTTGTTGCAGAGATCAATTACCTTTGCGTTCTTGAATTAACTGTCACTGATTAGATTTATTAGATTATTTATTAGTTTTCAAACATCATAAGCATTAGGTTTGTGTACAATACAAATAATCAATTTGGACATGGCTTTGCCGTCTGCCGATTGACATAATTTCTATTTTATAAATACATATTTCATATTTTATTGAATTGCATATTTAGTTATTGCTTCTATCGATATTTTCATGTTTTTTCTTAAAAGTTTTCATTTATAATTTTTTCCCGGTAAGCTAGAGCTATTCTACAATAGTTAGTTAATTTCTTCACATCCACTTCATTTAACAGAAGAAGAATACATTCTTCGTATAAAAAGTCTTCGCCGAAGTAATATCTTCTTGTCTTTCTTAGTGTTGGGCATTTTCCCAAAAAATGAACAACATCTTCTCGAACTCCTTGGTTACAAATGATGCATATTACTGGTAGATCCTCCCGGTGTGGTATATAATTGAGTTTGACTAGTTCCACTCTTAGCTTAACCATCATTGAGATTTGTTGGATGCTATATTCATCTCGGAAGTAGTTTGATTCCTTCAAGTTGTGGTTTAGCACACTATACGTTGCTCTGTGAACCGAGCTTGACGCTTCCCTGAGGAAATCATCCCTGCACATCCAGTTCACCTTCTTGATCAGCCCATAGAGAATTGGCTTCCATGAGGTATGTTGTTCGATGTCAAGATTCAACGGGCTACCACATGCACGTGCCAGATCCATCCATTCACCAAACCATCCGGTTTTGCTCCTGATTGTGTCTAGCGCAGCTATCTTGGGTAGTCTTCCGTTAGGCATATTCAGCACCTTTTGGATATAATCCACCTGAAGTTTGAGGGTCTTGATGAAGAGCGGTGATAGTCCAGTTTCGAGAATTATCGCATAATTTGGAGTAGAAATTGGAAGTTGAAAGCTCCTTTTCACAAAATATCTCAGCATAGTTTCTCTACTGTCCACACTTGCGCCGCATAGAGTAACACAGACTCCGAAACAGCTTCAAACACTCAATATCTGCTGCTGTGAGCTACATGCTTGTTTGCGAGGCAGTTATTCCAGGTTGAGCTTATTGCTGATTTGGCGTTCACCAGCTTTTCTTTGAGGTGTCTCTCCATATTGAGGGTTGGCGTGAAGTATACCCCAAGATATTTATATTCCCTGACTACTTCTAAAGATTGATTGTTGAAAGACCAATGTTCATTTCCTGCGTTTCTTCCAGAGTTCTTTTTGAAGACCATAGCTTTTGATTTATCTAGGTTTACAGTAAGGTTCCACATGTTGCAGTACTCGACCAGTTTGTTTATCATCATTTGCAATGTTTCTGGTGAATTAGCCATTATGACAATGTCGTCCGCAAATAAAAGGGCTTTTATTTTATGATTACCATACTCAATGCCTCCTGGTAAGTAATCTGTAATATCATCGATAAACAATGCAAATAGCAAAGGGCTCAAGGAGCATCCTTGTCTCACACCAAATTTTGTTTGAAATGGCTCTGAAAGGTTTTCACCGTTCCAAACTGTTGACCAAGTCTCATCATACACTCTTTCCATTAAAGTGCAGAACTTCCTTGATAACCCTTTCGTATATAATTTGTAGAGAAGTGCTCTGCGATCCACGGTATCGAATGCTGCCTTGAAGTCTACGAAAAATGTATATAGCTTAAGACCTCTTATGTGGTAGGATTCTGCTATACTACTTAAGACGAAAATGTTATCCACTGTGGAGTATCCTGTTCTAAGACCCGCTTGGTACTCTTTGATTTTATCATTACGATTTATCCACAATGCCAGTCGATTTCTCCAGATTTCCGTGAAGACTTTGTATGACGCGTTCAGGAATGATATGCCTCTGTAGCTTGCTGGATCTGCCTTATCGCCTTTTTTGAAAATCGGAAAAATAAGTGATTCCTTGAATTCTTTGGGAATGGCTCTAGTTTCCAAAACCTTATTAAATAAAATAATAACTTGTTTCATAAGCTCTGTGTTTCCGTATTTGTACAGTTCTGTTGGAATTTTATCTAGCCCAGGTGCTTTTCCATCTTTGAGTACTTTTAAAGCTGTACTGACATCAAGCTCCGTTATTTCACAGTCCAAGAATTCATCAACAAACGCTGGCATCGCATATTGAAGCGAGCTTCTTGGGTTTTCTGGATTTTAAAGATTAATGAAGTGTGAAGCCAATAACGCTGGGCTCAAGTCCTTACTAATAACGAATTTTTTCCCGTTAACATTTTTTGCAGTTTTCCAGAAATCAGATGCGTTTTTGGATAGCGCTAACCTTGAAGCCTGAGTTTCATGATAAGCTATTTTCTTTTCTTTACACATTCGTTTATATTTTACATTGGTTTGGATACATATTTCCTTAAAGTGATCCCTATTTGAATTTCGAAACAGTTTTAGCCATGTGAAGGATTGTTTTCTAGCTCTCATACAGTCTTTGTCGAACCATGATTGTCTTATTCCACGTCCTCCATAATCAACGTTATTTTTTGAAGGATAGGCTTCACTAATTAATTTATTTAGTTCCTCAAAGTTATCAGTTTCTCGTGAAGATAAAATCCGAGCTAGGTTTCTTTTATAAATGGTTGCATGTTTTTCTTTCCATGTAAGCTTAGGTATTAGTTTCATCTCTCGTATGATATCAATTTCCGCCACTTCAATGCCAAATGTTACCACAATAGGCAGGTGTTCAGAAAAAGATACAAGGAGATGAATGAAGGCTTTCTGAGCTCTCCATAATATCTACAAGATTGCTGCATTTCAAAATTTTGACTGTGATAAGTTTTTCAAAAAATGTCTACATAGTTTGACATTTAGGTTTTGATATTAAAAAAGAGTTAAGAAAAATAACCGAGCTGAGGGAGCGAATCACAATATAATGAGTCCCAATATAATCAGTATAGTTGCATGTTTATGAGTTTTCACATCTTGCCCAACTTTACGAAAAAAAATTGAGTTTTTAAAAAACTATAACTTTGGTGCTGTTCAAACCCTGCCCTTAAGAATTTTTCAGTAGTGTGGTGAAAATTAAATTTCAAGTTATGTTTTAAATTGACAAGCAAAATCAATAGTTTCAAACATGAAGGCTGATTTTTATTATCCAAATACAAAAACATCTACTTCAACATCAACGGGTAAAAAATAAAAACTTAATGGAAATGTTGTTTTTGAATATATATCACTGTTTCAGGACTCCAAATTAAGCTGCGTAAACGAGATTATGACTTCTCGAGATGTAAAAAAATTCTTTCGGATTGCGATCGACGCAAGCATGAACAGAAGAAAAAACAAAGCGACAATAAATGTGACCAGGAAGAAACCAAGACGGAGAATGATATTATCAAAAAAGTTGAAAGCAGCGATAATATCAAAGATGTGGCCTTGGAAGCAGATGAAACTGACCAAAATGTAGAACCTAATCAAACTAGTGGTGCTGTGGAAGCGAATTGAAATAAAATGTCTGTTGGATGCGCTGTTGATGAAGAATCCCTAGGTCGTGATGCTGCCATTAAGAAGAACGTAAACTTTTTTAACAAATTGATTCTAATTCATGCAACTCATGGGAATAAAGTCAGCACCTAAGTCAGGCGATGCCGACGGTGATACTGCAACGGCAGTAGAAAAGCACGGTCCTGACGTCAAGTCAAGACAAGCAATGTTTTTCAGCATGGAGCAGCAGTATGAGGTTGCACGGCAGGTCACACACACAATGCGAAGTGTCGGACTAGGGTTTTGCTCTCACAAGTCACAACAATGTTAAACAGTAAGTTGTTACAAACAAATTAAACGAAAATAAATAAAGATTTTTTATGATCTAAAATCAAAAGAAAGGTTTTCACTTTTTATTTTTGGAAATTTGAAGTTTATGTTTGGTTGGATGTGATGATTCTTCCTGTTCGTTACTAACATCTTAGTGTTCATCATGTTCGCTATTTTCGTGGTCTTAACTTTTGCCATTAGTTTTTTTATTTCGAGATCATAGTTTTTCCATTCAGTAACAATGCGTTGGGCAGCTGTTAGTTTTGCTTCTTTTGTTTGTGGGTTGTTGCAGAGATCAATTACCTTTGCGTTCTTGAATTAACCGTCACTGATTAGATTTATTAGATTATTTATTAGTTTTCAAACATCATAAGCATTAGGTTTGTGTACAATACAAATAATCAATTTGGACATGGCTTTGCCGTCTGCCGATTGACATAATTTCTATTTTATAAATACATATTTCATATTTTATTGAATTGCATATTTAGTTATTGCTTCTATCGATATTTTCATGTTTTTTCTTAATAGTTTTCATTTATAATTTTTTCCCGGTAAGCTAGAGCTATTCTACAAAAGTTAGTTAATTTCTTCACATCCACTTCATTTAACAGAAGAAGAATACATTCTTCGTATAAAAAGTCTTCGCCGAAGTAATATCTTCTTGTCTTTCTTAGTGTTGGGCATTTTCCCAAAAAATGAACAACATCTTCTCGAACTCCTTGGTTACAAATGATGCATATTACTGGTAGATCCTCCCGGTGTGGTATATAATTCAACAAGTTTCTTCACAAAAAATTATATATTGTCAATTGAATCTAGTTTGAAAACCAACAGTAAATCTTTTTGGGCGTTCATTAAAAATAAAAAAGGGTCTAATGGAATTCCAACTAGTATGCAATATCTTGGTTCTACATATACTGATCTTCCGACGATTTGTAATTTGTTTGCCGACTACTTCGAGTCAAATTATAAAACTTTTAATCCTCAGTCTTATGTAAGACCTGAATTTTCTCCAAACCTTGTAGATATTGGGCATATTGATATTAATATTTTTGAAGTTGAAGCTGCTCTGTTGAGTTTAGATTGCGATAATAAGCCAGGGCCTGATGGAATACCTCCAATTATTCTTAAAAAGTGTGCTGCAGTGCTTTCAGAGCCTCTTTCTTATATATTTAATAAATCTCTTTCGAATGGTGAATTCCTCTCTGTGTAGAAGAAATCATTTGTCTGTCCTATTCACAAAGCTGGTTCCAAACAGGAAGTTTCTAATTATCGTCCTATTTGTAAGCTATCCTCAATTCCAAAAGTTTTTGAAAAGATAGTATATGACAAATTGGCTTTTTTGGTTAAAGAAGTTATATCTCCTTCTCAGCATGGTTTCGTGCCGGGTAGATCCACATCTACTAACCTTTCAATTTTCTGTAACTATACTCTTAGTAATCTTGAAAAGGGTTACCAGGTTGATGTGATTTACACGGACTTCGCAAAGGCTTTCGATAGAGTAAGTCATAATATTTTGATAAATAAATTGGAATGGCTTGGCTTCCATTCAAATATTTTAAAATGGATTCAATCCTATCTTATAGGGCGAATCCAGTTGGTGTCGATTGACCAATTTCTTTCAAGGCCTATTCTGATACCCTCTGGCGTTCCTCAAGGTAGCCATCTTGGTCCACTTCTTTTTCTTTTGTTCATCAACGACATGCCTGATATTTTTACAAATTCGTTCAGTCTGCTTTTTGCTGATGATTTAAAATTCTATCGCTGTATAAAGTCGATTGATGATTGCCTTTCTTTACAAGAAGAACTTCATAAGCTTACTGATTGGTGTATGTTAAATCAATTGTTTTTGAATGTTTCTAAATGTCAATGTTTTTCGTTTTTCCGTTTGTCATCACCAATTTTCTTTGAGTACAAAATTACAAACCAAGCTCTTGAAAGAGTATCTGAAAAAAAAGATCTTGGTGTAATCTTCGATTTTAAATTAAACTTTGTTAGACATATTGAGTATATTGTTGCTAAAGCTAATTCAATGCTGGGGTTTGTCAAACGCAATTCAACGGACTTTAAAGATCCATACACGCTTAAATCACTTTATTCTGCTTATGTTAGATCCATTTTAGAATACTGCACTGTAATTTGGAATCCCTGTTACATGATTCATTCCTTTAGAATTGAACGGGTACAAAGAAAATTTACGAGGTATGTAGTTTGGAAACTAGGTTGGAACATCGAAATGCCACCCTATTCGACAAGATGTCAACTTATCGGTACTCAGTCTCTTGAAAACAGACGTAAAATCTTTTCTGTAATGTTTACCTTCGATATTTTGTCGCATCATATTAAGTGTCCCTTTCTCTTGTCCTTACTTAATCTCTATGTACCATACAGGCTGCTGAGAAGCCGTCCTTTATTACGGGAAAATGAACACAGGGTTAATTATGCGCGTAATGAGCCGATATCTCGCTGTGTAAGAGAAACGAATAGCATTTCCCTTGTTATTGATATCAACTTTCATAACAGTAGACTAAATCTTAAACGCATGCTATTACTGCATTTTTTAAGTTGATTATAGAATGTACATATATAACACGTTGATATATTTATATTGTTTTTTGCCTGTATGTATATTATTCTTTCGCATACTTATTTCGTTAGTCTATAAGAAGATGTTTGTATCTCTGATTGATGTTGAATAAATAAACTAATTGAGTTTGACTAGTTCCATTCTTAGCTTAACCATCATTGAGATTTGTTGGATGCTATATTCATCTCGGAAGTAGTTTGATTCCTTCAAGTTGTGGTTTAGCACACTATACGTTGCTCTGTGAACCGAGCTTGACGCTTCCCTGAGGAAATCATCCCTGCACATCCAGTTCACCTTCTTGATCAGCCCATAGAGAATTGGCTTCCATGAGGTATGTTGTTCGATGTCAAGATTCAACGGGCTACCACATGCACGTGCCAGATCCATCCATTCACCAAACCATCCGGTTTTGCTCCTGATTGTGTTTAGCGCAGCTATCTTGGGTAGTCTTCCGTTAGGCATATTCAGCACCTTTTGGATATAATCCACCTGAAGTTTGAGGGTCTTGATGAAGAGCGGTGATAGTCCAGTTTCGAGCATTATCGCATAATTTGGAGTAGAAATTGGAAGTTGAAAGCTCCTTTTCACAAAATATCTCAGCATAGTTTCTCTACTGTCTCATACTGTTTGGCACCCCACAATTGCGCCGCATAGAGTAACACAGACTCCGAAACAGCTTCAAACACTCGATATTTGCTGCTGTGAGCTACATTCTTGTTTGCGAGGCAGTTATTCCAGGTTGAGCTTATTGCTGATTTGGCGTTCACCAGCTTTTCTTTGAGGTGTCTCTCCATATTGAGGGTTGGCGTGAAGTATACCCCAAGATATTTATATTCCCTGACTACTTGAAAGACCAATGTTCATTTCCTGCGTTTCTTCCAGAGTTCTTTTTGAAGACCATAGCTTTTGATTTATCTAGGTTTACAGTAAGGTTCCACATGTTGCAGTACTCGACCAGTTTGTTTATCATCATTTGCAATGTTTCTGGTGAATTAGCCATTATGACAATGTCGTCCGCAAAAAGGGCTTTTATTTTATGATTACCATACTCAATGCCTCCTGGTAAGTAATCTGTAATATCATCGATAAACAATGCAAATAGCAAAGGGCTCAAGGAGCATCCTTGTCTCACACCAAATTTTGTTTGAAATGGCTCTGAAAAGTTTTCACCGTTCCAAACTGTTGACCAAGTCTCATCATACACTCTTTCCATTAAAGTGCAGAACTTCCTTGATAACCCTTTCGTATATAATTTGTAGAGAAGTGCTCTGCGATCCACGGTATCGAATGCTGCCTTGAAGTCTACGAAAAATGTATATAGCTTAAGACCTCTTATGTGGTAGGATTCTGCTATACTACTTAAGACGAAAATGTTATCCACTGTGGAGTATCCTGTTCTAAGACCCACTTGGTACTCTTTGATTTTATCATTACGATTTATCCACAATGCCAGTCGATTTCTCCAGATTTCCGTGAAGACTCTGTGTTCGGTCAACGACCGAATAGCCATAGCACGCAGAATGCTGACGACACATTATTTAGTCATTAGCCACCCAAGCCAACCAACTACACAAGCCACCCTCACCGCCTACACATCGATATACCTACTTGCCAGCCACCTCTCAGATGACAACATACGACGACCGATCGTGAACAGTCAACCTAGCCGCAGCATAATGTGTATATGGACACACAACCGCACATAGAAAAGTATCTGCCAATGCTTTGGTACGATACTTGTGCCTGAGACGATTGACCCATATCGCCACTACTTGGCTGTGGGTATCGGATAAACATTTGGATTCTCATATGCCATAGGATGGCAGTGTTTATTCTGTATAAATACTGTGGCATCGATGGCAATGGGAAAAAGTATAACCAAAAGACGAGAAATACAATGTCGCCACTTAGGATCGGTGCCATTATCGCTGGAGTCGGCACATTCTATTTCATGTGCCGGTGGATTACTAAGGCATGGAGCTGGTATCAGCTCTTGGACTCCCTGCACGTGTGGGAGTTATGGTGACGCTGCGCATTCTTCATGGACGAATGGCTGGAGGATCAAGTATCGGGGTGGTTTTGGTTTGACGGCTTGGCTTCGCCTTTTCTTCAGTTCAACTTGGATACTCAAACGACGTGGTCATAAACAGTTCAACTTGGATACTCAAACGACATGGTCACAAAAAGTTCAATCTTGGCATTCAACGGACTCAGTTAGATTTTCACATCTCAACCGACGTGGTCGACTCAAAGTTTACATTTTATTCTCAACGCGACGTGTTTGTTTTTGGTTACTTGGTACTTACTTGGTTGTTTGATTAAAAGACATACATTAAAGAAAATTGTAAATCTAAGGTTCCAATAAATATATCTTAAACTAAAGGTGAAGTGTTCGGCAAAGTGCCCTCTGGTTTGGAAAACCCCTTGTATTTCACTTTCAGCTCTCTCCTCCCTCCCCTGACGTACACGGAAGTATAAGTGCCCGTAACATTTGGTGCCCCCTGTGAGGTCGAGTGAAAGTGAACTAAAGATACAGAACGAACCCTTTGCGGAAATTGTGGATGTGCGTGGCCACATATTGTGCAGTGTTGAGTGCTATCGTAGCACTAGTAACTTTAATTCGTGCGGTAATTGTGATCTGGGTATCCGAGTGAACCCAATCTGTGAACAGTGTGCAGAACAGTTGTGTGAAAAGTTAAAGTGAGAACGACATTTACCTAACTATGTCCAGGGAAGCTGTCTAGGGCCCACATCAACCGCATCATCCACCTGCGACCCGAGCCGGTTGAGACGGAAGCGGCCCTACTTAGAATTGTGGACACTGTGAGAGGCACCTACAGGTCTCTCAGGGTGATGAAGATCGATGTCGACAACTTGGATGTCGTCATTACGGCACTCGTCGAGCCAAAGCTGCCTAAGGTCACGGCAGAACATTGGTCCTACAATAGCGACCCCAAGGACTTGCCTACGGTAGAGGCGCTGCTCCAGCACTTGGAGCACCGAGCAGCCAGCCTGACTGGACAGGCCCCAGCAGCCCCAGCAGCCCCAACCACCACAACCAGTAAGAAGCGAGATTGGCCTGTACAGGCTACAACAAGTCGGCTCTCGGTGGTCCGTACCCACGCCGCCGTAACAGCAAGTGACCGAGGGGGTTGCTCCTGCTGCAAGGGCCCCCACACCATTACACACTGCCGCCACTTTGGAGCCATGACAATCATGGAACGGCTCAAGGAAACCCGGGACAAGCGAGGCTGCTTCAACTGCCTCCGCCCCGGTCACAAAGCTCCCGACTGCCCATCAAAGACTTCATGCCGCAACTGCAACGGGAGACACCACACAATGTTGTGCAGAAAGGAATCCTCCGCCGGATCGAGCAACGCGAGGAATGCATCCGCGAACACCGCCGCAGTGGAGCTACCAGGGCCAAGCACGGCCCCATGCAGATACCAAGCTGGGCGACATGGTCCGCCAGAATTGTTCCAAGAAGAAGAAGAGCGTTGGGATTGACTTATCAATCCCAACAGCACCGTACTCCTAGCCACAGCCCTCGCGTACGTGTACGGTGACATCAAGCACCAGTTGTTGGTTCGCGCACTATGCGATCCTGGATCGCAGGTAAGTTTTGTGACGCAAAAGTTTGTTCACAGGCTACGCCTCCCACAAACCCGAGTAGAAGTCGCCATCCAGGGCATTGGCGCTTCTCCCAAGATGATGACCCAAGGCCAAGTGACGCTGTCACTTCGGTCCACCCGCTCCAACTTTTGCATCCCGCTGAAGGTACTGGTCCTGCCGACCATCACCGCAAACCTTCCCGGAGCACAGCTTGACACAGCGCAATGGAAGCATTTGGCCGGCCTAGCCTTGGCCGACCGACATTATGGAACTCCTGGCGCCATCGACATGTTGCTCGGCGCCGACATCTGGGGTTCGCTGGTACGAGGAGAGGTGATACATGGAAGACCTCATGAGCCCCATGCGCAACACACGCACTTGGGCTGGGTGGTGTTCGGCCCAGCCACTTTGACGCAGTCACAACCACTTCGCGCGCTGCACTGCCAACCGGTAGTGGAAGATTTTCCCAACCGGACCTTAGAGGATTTGGTCCAGAAGTTCTGGCACTTGGAAGAAGTGCCCGTTGATGACACCCGAGAAGACGAATGCAGCCGCCATTACCAGAAGACACACTCCCGGACGCCAGACGGTCGATATACAATTCAGATCCCGTTTCGGCAGGATGCCCCCGCTCTTGGAGACTCCTATCGCTCGGCGCTTCGACAGTTCTACAGTTTAGAACGCCGACTACAAACCAATCCAGAGATCCGCACAAAGTACATAGACTTCATGCGAGAGTACGAGAGTCTTGGACACATGAAACGGGTTGGTCAACATGGCGACCACCCCAACTGCTACTACATCCCACACCACGCTGTGACAGCTAAATTCCGCGTGGTGTTCAACGCCTCAGCCAAGACGACCACTGGTGTCTCGCTCAATGACACCCAGCTGGTTGGTCCGACAATCCAGGACTCACTCGTCAATGTGATCCTGCGATTCCGGCGCTACAGGATAGCACTAACCGCCGACATAGAGAAGATGTTCCGGCAAATCCTGGTGGATCCTTCGCATCGGGACTATCAGCGGATTCTTTGGCGTGAATCCCCTACAGACAACCTGGAGGTGTACCAACTTACGACGGTCACCTATGGCATGGCATCAAGTCCCTACACATCCGTTCGCTCCATGGTGCAATGTGCAGAGGACAACTACCGCATCGTCCCAGATCCGGACCGCGCGCAAGCGGCCAAGGAGACCATCGAGAAGGCCTTTTATGTGGACGACCTTCTCACAAGCTGCAACAGCGTCAAGGAAACCGTGGCCTTGGCGAAAGACGTGGATCAGGTGCTCAAGAGTGGGCACTTCACACTGCGCAAATGGAACTCTAATCGCGCAGAGGTAACTAAATTACTCACTAACAATGTCTCTCCTTCTCTTTCCACAGAGCTCGTTATAGAATGTCCGACCGCCACAGTTCTTGGTTTGCGGTGGGATCCAACAGCAGACGAGCTCTTCTTCTTGGTGACCCTGGACCCTCCTAAGTCGGTACCCACCAAGCGGCGTGTGCTCAGCGAGATAGCACAATTGTTCGACCCCACGGGACTGCTTGCTCCTGTAGTCATTGTCGGGAAGATGTTCATCCAGACACTGTGGACATCCGGTATCACGTGGGATACCCCATTGCCAGACGAGCTGCTCAAAACCTGGACCGCGTACCGAGACGCACTTACGACACTCAACCATGTTCGTGTCCCCCGGTGGCTAGGCATGCACAGCCAGCATGTCACCACTCTACATGGGTTCTGCGATGCCAGCGCCCGTGCCTATGCAGCAGTCGTCTATGTAGTTACCAGAGAAGCAGGCGATCGGGTACACGTCTCATTACTGACTGCCCGCACCAGGGTAGCACCAATCAAGGGCGCTACCATCCCTCGACTCGAGCTATGTGCAGCTCACCTTCTGGCCCAAACTTACGACAGCGCCTGCCGCGCTCTAGGACTTTGGACGTCCCCCTATTACCTGTGGTCAGATTCCAGCATTGTCTTGTGCTGGTTGCGCAAAGAGCCCTCCACGCTCAAACCCTATGTTGCCAATAGGGTCCGACAGATCTTGGACATCACTCCTCCCGAACATTGGAACCATGTTCGCACCACGCAGAACCCCGCCGACTGTGCCAGTCGGGGTGTCACGGCAACTGAGCTGATACAGCATCCACTATGGTGGCAGGGTCCCACTTGGTTAACTACTGGTCAACTTCCCCTCAGCCCAACCGGGCAGCTACGAGACCAAGACTTGACGCAGGTCTCAACTGAGGTGAAACCAAACATATTCGCTGGCGTCGCCATCCGATGCCCAGCACTCACAACTCGTCGTCGTGATGGCGTTGAGATTCCTCTTGTGGAACGCTTCAGTTCTCTCAACAGACTACTACATACCGTGGCCTACATCTTCCGATGGCGGAATCGACAGGCACGGACAACCCGGGTGGTGACAGCGGACGAGCTTCACCAAGCCCAGCAACGACTCATCCTTTTGGAGCAAGCAAGCGCCTTCCCAGACGAAATACGTGCAGTGAGGACTCAGGCTACTTTGGCGAGCACTAGCCCCCTACTCTCACTCAACCCTTACCTGGATCCCAGTGGAGTGCTCCGAGTTGGAGGACGACTCACTCATGCCGCACTCCCACATGAGCAACGGTTCCCGATCGTGCTTCCGAAGGCCGGAGCCCTGGTTTGGCTCCTCATCATGCACACCCACAAGACGACGATGCATGGTGGAGTCCAATTGATGCTGCAAACGCTCAGGCAGCAGTATTGGATCTTGAATGGCCGACAACTGGTCCGGACGGCCCTCCACAAATGCGTCATCTGCCGACGCCATCGAGGGAAGTTGATCAAGCAACAGATGGCTCCACTGCCTAGCCATCGAGTCAATGCCACCCGCCCCTTCCTGGCCTCCGGGGTGGACTACTGTGGCCCTTTTACACTTCGAATTGGGACGAAGAGATCTCGCACTACAGTGAAAGGCTACCTGGCTATCTTTATCTGCATGGCCACAAAGGCTGTCCATTTGGAAGCCGTCGAGGACCTCTCCGCACAGGCATTCTTAGATGCGTTTACTCGGTTCATCAGCAGACGTGGTCGCTGCCGAGACTTATACAGCGACAATGGAACCGCATTCGTGGGTGCCAACCGGTACCTACAAGAAGACTTGAAGACGTTTCAGAGCGAACAGAACCAGCAGCACTTGGCTCATGCTGGCACTCGGTGGCACTTCATTACACCGGGTGCTCCTCATCAAGGCGGCCTCTGGGAGGCTGCCGTCAAATCAGCGAAACATCACTTAACTCGCCTGGTGGGTTCGCAATCACTTTGGTACCACCAGTTCCACACCTTGGCGACCCGGATTGAAGCCTGCCTCAACTCCCGGCCTATTGTTCCTCTACACGATGATCCAGACGAGAAGCTCGCACTCACCCCTGGCGACTTCCTCATTGGGCAACCTCTGTTGGCTATCCCGGAACCAGCCAATACAGAAGTACCACTCAGTCGGCTCAAGCAGCATCAGTGGATCAGGCAGATCCACCAAGAATTCTGGAAGCGTTGGTCTGACGAATACTTGGTAACCCTTCAGACACGCAATAAATGGGAAAAACGGGAGCCAAATCTCCAAATTGGGGACATCGTTCTGGTACGACATGACAACCTACCTCCCACTCACTGGCGAGTCGGTCGAGTCACAGCCGTGCATCCGGGCAGCGATGGGCTGGCCCGGAATGCCACCTTACAAACCGCATATGGAGAATGTCGACGACCGGTGCAGAAACTTTGCCGGCTCGTTGATACCGAAGCTGACCCATAGTTCCCGTTGGAACTTCATCTATCCGCCTACTACCCCCTACGATGGCGGACCCATCCTACATTCTGCACTAAGGTAACTTGTAGATACCTTTAAGTCCATTGTAGCGACGAACGCATCATCCTCATCAGGGACTTTTCCTTGAACCCAATGGTTCAACCGGGCAGAATGTTCGGTCAACGACCGAATAGCCATAGCACGCAGAATGCTGACGACACATTATTTAGTCATTAGCCACCCAAGCCAACCAACTACACAAGCCACCCTCACCGCCTACACATCGATATACCTACTTGCCAGCCACCTCTCAGATGACAACATACGACGACCGATCGTGAACAGTCAACCTAGCCGCAGCATAATGTGTATATGGACACACAACCGCACATAGAAAAGTATCTGCCAATGCTTTGGTACGATACTTGTGCCTGAGACGATTGACCCATATCGCCACTACTTGGCTGTGGGTATCGGATAAACATTTGGATTCTCATATGCCATAGGATGGCAGTGTTTATTCTGTATAAATACTGTGGCATCGATGGCAATGGGAAAAAGTATAACCAAAAGACGAGAAATACAATGTCGCCACTTAGGATCGGTGCCATTATCGCTGGAGTCGGCACATTCTATTTCATGTGCCGGTGGATTACTAAGGCATGGAGCTGGTATCAGCTCTTGGACTCCCTGCACGTGTGGGAGTTATGGTGACGCTGCGCATTCTTCATGGACGAATGGCTGGAGGATCAAGTATCGGGGTGGTTTTGGTTTGACGGCTTGGCTTCGCCTTTTCTTCAGTTCAACTTGGATACTCAAACGACGTGGTCATAAACAGTTCAACTTGGATACTCAAACGACATGGTCACAAAAAGTTCAATCTTGGCATTCAACGGACTCAGTTAGATTTTCACATCTCAACCGACGTGGTCGACTCAAAGTTTACATTTTATTCTCAACGCGACGTGTTTGTTTTTGGTTACTTGGTACTTACTTGGTTGTTTGATTAAAAGACATACATTAAAGAAAATTGTAAATCTAAGGTTCCAATAAATATATCTTAAACTAAAGGTGAAGTGTTCGGCAAAGTGCCCTCTGGTTTGGAAAACCCCTTGTATTTCACTTTCAGCTCTCTCCTCCCTCCCCTGACGTACACGGAAGTATAAGTGCCCGTAACACTCTGTATTACGCGTTCAGGAATGATATGCCTCTGTAGCTTGCTGGATCTGCCTTATCGCCTTTTTTGAAAATCGGAAAAATAAGTGATTCCTTGAATTCTTTGGGAATGGCTCTAGTTTCCACAACCTTATTAAATAAAATAATAACTTGTTTCATAAGCTCTGTGTTTCCGTATTTGTACAGTTCTGTTGGAATTTTATCTAGCCCAGGTGCTTTTCCATCTTTGAGTACTTTTAAAGCTGTACTGACATCAAGCTCCGTTATTTCACAGTCCAAGAATTCATCAACAAACGCTGGCATCGCATATTGAAGCGAGCTTCTTGGGTTTTCTGGATTTAAAAGATTAATGAAGTGTGAAGCCAATAACGCTGGGCTCAAGTCCTTACTAATAACGAATTTTTTCCCGTTAACATTTTTTGCAGTTTTCCAGAAATCAGATGCGTTTTTGGATAGCGCTAACCTTGAAGCCTGAGTTTCATGATAAGCTATTTTCTTTTCTTTACACATTCGTTTATATTTTACATTGGTTTGGATACATATTTCCTTAAAGTGATCCCTATTTGAATTTCGAAACAGTTTTAGCCATGTGAAGGATTGTTTTCTAGCTCTCATACAGTCTTTGTCGAACCATGATTGTCTTATTCCACGTCCTCCATAATCAACGTTATTTTTTGAAGGATAGGCTTCACTAATTAATTTATTTAGTTCCTCAAAGTTATCAGTTTCTCGTGAAGATAAAATCCGAGCTAGGTTTCTTTTATAAATGGTTGCATGTTTTTCTTTCCATGTAAGCTTAGGTATTAGTTTCATCTCTCGTATGATATCAATTTCCGCCACTTCAATGCCAAATGTTACCACAATAGGCAGGTGTTCAGAAAAAGATACAAGGAGATGAATGAAGGCTTTCTGAGCTCTCCATAATATCTACAAGATTGCTGCATTTCAAAATTTTGACTGTGATAAGTTTTTCAAAAAATGTCTACATAGTTTGATATTTAGGTTTTGATATTAAAAAAGAGTTAAGAAAAATAACCGAGCTGAGGGAGCAAATCACAATATAATGAGTCCCAATATAATCAGTATAGTTCATGTTTATGAGTTTTCACATCTTGCCCAACTTTACGAAAAAAAATTGAGTTTTTAAAAAACTATAACTTTGGTGCTGTTCAAACCCTGCCCTTAAGAATTTTTCAGTAGTGTGGTGAAAATTAAATTTCAAGTTATGTTTTAAATTGACAAGCAAAATCAATAGTTTCAAACATGAAGGCTGATTTTTATTATCCAAATACAAAAACATCTACTTCAACATCAACGGGTAAAAAATAAAAACTTAATGGAAATGTTGTTTTTGAATATATATCACTGTTTCAGGACTCCAAATTAAGCTGTTATTGATATCAACTTTCATAACAGTAGACTAAATCTTAAACGCATGCTATTACTGCATTTTTTAAGTTGATTATAGAATGTACATATATAACACGTTGATATATTTATATTGTTTTTTGCCTGTATGTATATTATTCTTTCGCATACTTATTTCGTTAGTCTATAAGAAGATGTTTGTATCTCTGATTGATGTTGAATAAATAAACTAATTGAGTTTGACTAGTTCCACTCTTAGCTTAACCATCATTGAGATTTGTTGGATGCTATATTCATCTCGGAAGTAGTTTGATTCCTTCAAGTTGTGGTTTAGCACACTATACGTTGCTCTGTGAACCGAGCTTGACGCTTCCCTGAGGAAATCATCCCTGCACATCCAGTTCACCTTCTTGATCAGCCCATAGAGAATTGGCTTCCATGAGGTATGTTGTTCGATGTCAAGATTCAACGGGCTACCACATGCACGTGCCAGATCCATCCATTCACCAAACCATCCGGTTTTGCTCCTGATTGTGTTTAGCGCAGCTATCTTGGGTAGTCTTCCGTTAGGCATATTCAGCACCTTTTGGATATAATCCACCTGAAGTTTGAGGGTCTTGATGAAGAGCGGTGATAGTCCAGTTTCGAGCATTATCGCATAATTTGGAGTAGAAATTGGAAGTTGAAAGCTCCTTTTCACAAAATATCTCAGCATAGTTTCTCTACTGTCTCATACTGTTTGGCACCCCACACTTGCGCCGCATAGAGTAACACAGACTCCGAAACAGCTTCAAACACTCGATATTTGCTGCTGTGAGCTACATGCTTGTTTGCGAGGCAGTTATTCCAGGTTGAGCTTATTGCTGATTTGGCGTTCACCAGCTTTTCTTTGAGGTGTCTCTCCATATTGAGGGTTGGCGTGAAGTATACCCCAAGATATTTATATTCCCTGACTACTTGAAAGACCAATGTTCATTTCCTGCGTTTCTTCCAGAGTTCTTTTTGAAGACCATAGCTTTTGATTTATCTAGGTTTACAGTAAGGTTCCACATGTTGCAGTACTCGACCAGTTTGTTTATCATCATTTGCAATGTTTCTGGTGAATTAGCCATTATGACAATGTCGTCCGCAAATAAAAGGGCTTTTATTTTATGATAACCATACTCAATGCCTCCTGGTAAGTAATCTGTAATATCATCGATAAACAATGCAAATAGCAAAGGGCTCAAGGAGCATCCTTGTCTCACACCAAATTTTGTTTGAAATGGCTCTGAAAGGTTTTCACCGTTCCAAACTGTTGACCAAGTCTCATCATACACTCTTTCCATTAAAGTGCAGAACTTCCTTGATAACCCTTTCGTATATAATTTGTAGAGAAGTGCTCTGCGATCCACGGTATCGAATGCTGCCTTGAAGTCTACGAAAAATGTATATAGCTTAAGACCTCTTATGTGGTAGGATTCTGCTATACTACTTAAGACGAAAATGTTATCCACTGTGGAGTATCCTGTTCTAAGACCCACTTGGTACTCTTTGATTTTATCATTACGATTTATCCACAATGCCAGTCGATTTCTCCAGATTTCCGTGAAGACTTTGTATGACGCGTTCAGGAATGATATGCCTCTGTAGCTTGCTGGATCTGCCTTATCGCCTTTTTTGAAAATCGGAAAAATAAGTGATTCCTTGAATTCTTTGGGAATGGCTCTAGTTTCCACAACCTTATTAAATTAAATAATAACTTGTTTCATAAGCTCTGTGTTTCCGTATTTGTACAGTTCTGTTGGAATTTCATCTAGCCCAGGTGCTTTTCCATCTTTGAGTACTTTTAAAGCTGTACTGACATCAAGCTCCGTTATTTCACAGTCCAAGAATTCATCAACAAACGCTGGCATCGCATATTGAAGTGAGCTTCTTGGGTTTTCTGGATTTTAAAGATTAATGAAGTGTGAAGCCAATAACGCTGGGCTCAAGTCCTTACTAATAACGAATTTTTTCCCGTTAACATTTTTTGCAGTTTTCCAGAAATCAGATGCGTTTTTGGATAGCGCTAACCTTGAAGCCTGAGTTTCATGATAAGCTATTTTCTTTTCTTTACACATTCGTTTATATTTTACATTGGTTTGGATACATATTTCCTTAAAGTGATCCCTATTTGAATTTCGAAACAGTTTTAGCCATGTGAAGGATTGTTTTCTAGCTCTCATACAGTCTTTGTCGAACCATGATTGTCTTATTCCACGTCCTCCATAATCAACGTTATTTTTTGAAGGATAGGCTTCACTAATAAATTTATTTAGTTCCTCAAAGTTATCAGTTTCTCGTGAAGATAAAATCCGAGCTAGGTTTCTTTTATAAATGGTTGCATGTTTTTCTTTCCATGTAAGCTTAGGTATTAGTTTCATCTCTCGTATGATATCAATTTCCGCCACTTCAATGCCAAATGTTACCACAATAGGCAGGTGTTCAGAAAAAGATACAAGGAGATGAATGAAGGCTTTCTGAGCTCTCCATAATATCTACAAGATTGCTGCATTTCAAAATTTTGACTGTGATAAGTTTTTCAAAAAATGTCTACATAGTTTGATATTTAGGTTTTGATATTAAAAAAGAGTTAAGAAAAATAACCGAGCTGAGGGAGCGAATCACAATATAATGAGTCCCAATATAATCAGTATAGTTGCATGTTTATGAGTTTTCACATCTTGCCCAACTTTACGAAAAAAAATTGAGTTTTTAAAAAACTATAACTTTGGTGCTGTTCAAACCCTGCCCTTAAGAATTTTTCAGTAGTGTGGTGAAAATTAAATTTCAAGTTATGTTTTAAATTGACAAGCAAAATCAATAGTTTCAAACATGAAGGCTGATTTTTATTATCCAAATACAAAAACATCTACTTCAACATCAACGGGTAAAAAATAAAAACTTAATGGAAATGTTGTTTTTGAATATATATCACTGTTTCAGGACTCCAAATTAAGCTGCGTAAACGAGATTATGACTTCTCGAGATGTAAAAAAATTCTTTCGGATTGCGATCGACGCAAGCATGAACAGAAGAAAAAACAAAGCGACAATAAATGTGACCAGGAAGAAACCAAGACGGAGAATGATATTATCAAAAAAGTTGAAAGCAGCGATAATATCAAAGATGTGGCCTTGGAAGCAGATGAAACTGACCAAAATGTAGAACCTAATCAAACTAGTGGTGCTCTGGAAGCGAATTGAAATTAAATGTCTGTTGGATGCGCTGTTGATGAAGAATCCCTAGGTCGTGATGCTGCCATTAAGAAGAACGTAAACTTTTTTAACAAATTGATTCTAATTCATGCAACTCATGGGAATAAAGTCAGCACCTAAGTCAGGCGATGCCGACGGTGATACTGCAACGGCAGTAGAAAAGCACGGTCCTGACGTCAAGTCAAGACAAGCAATGTTTTTCAGCATGGAGCAGCAGTATGAGGTTGCACGGCAGGTCACACACACAATGCGAAGTGTCGGACTAGGGTTTTGCTCTCACAAGTCACAACAATGTTAAACAGTAAGTTGTTACAAACAAATTAAACGAAAATAAATAAAGATTTTTTATGATCTAAAATCAAAAGAAAGGTTTTCTCTTTTTATTTTTGGAAATTTGAAGTTTATGTTTGGTTGGATGTGATGATTCTTCCTGTTCGTTACTAACATCTAAGTGTTCATCATGTTCGCTATTTTCGTGGTCTTAACTTTTGCCATTAGTTTTTTTATTTCGAGATCATAGTTTTTCCATTCAGTAACAATGCGTTGGGCAGCTGTTAGTTTTGCTTCTTTTGTTTGTGGGTTGTTGCAGAGATCAATTACCTTTGCGTTCTTGAATTAACCGTCACTGATTAGATTTATTAGATTATTTATTAGTTTTCAAACATCATAAGCATTAGGTTTGTGTACAATACAAATAATCAATTTGGACATGGCTTTGCCGTCTGCCGATTGACATAATTTCTATTTTATAAATACATATTTCATATTTTATTGAATTGCATATTTAGTTATTGCTTCTATCGATATTTTCATGTTTTTTCTTAATAGTTTTCATTTATAATTTTTTCCCGGTAAGCTAGAGCTATTCTACAAAAGTTAGTTAATTTCTTCACATCCACTTCATTTAACAGAAGAAGAATACATTCTTCGTATAAAAAGTCTTCGCCGAAGTAATATCTTCTTGTCTTTCTTAGTGTTGGGCATTTTCCCAAAAAATGAACAACATCTTCTCGAACTCCTTGGTTACAAATGATGCATATTACTGGTAGATCCTCCCGGTGTGGTATATAATTCAACAAGTTTCTTCACAAAAAATTATATATTGTCAATTGAATCTAGTTTGAAAACCAACAGTAAATCTTTTTGGGCGTTCATTAAAAATAAAAAAGGGTCTAATGGAATTCCAACTAGTATGCAATATCTTGGTTCTACATATACTGATCTTCCGACGATTTGTAATTTGTTTGCCGACTACTTCGAGTCAAATTATAAAACTTTTAATCCTCAGTCTTATGTAAGACCTGAATTTTCTCCAAACCTTGTAGATATTGGGCATATTGATATTAATATTTTTGAAGTTGAAGCTGCTCTGTTGAGTTTAGATTGCGATAATAAGCCAGGGCCTGATGGAATACCTCCAATTATTCTTAAAAAGTGTGCTGCAGTGCTTTCAGAGCCTCTTTCTTATATATTTAATAAATCTCTTTCGAATGGTGAATTCCTCTCTGTGTGGAAGAAATCATTTGTCTGTCCTATTCACAAAGCTGGTTCCAAACAGGAAGTTTCTAATTATCGTCCTATTTGTAAGCTATCCTCAATTCCAAAAGTTTTTGAAAAGATAGTATATGACAAATTGGCTTTTTTGGTTAAAGAAGTTATATCTCCTTCTCAGCATGGTTTCGTGCCGGGTAGATCCACATCTACTAACCTTTCAATTTTCTGTAACTATACTCTTAGTAATCTTGAAAAGGGTTACCAGGTTGATGTGATTTACACGGACTTCGCAAAGGCTTTCGATAGAGTAAGTCATAATATTTTGATAAATAAATTGGAATGGCTTGGCTTCCATTCAAATATTTTAAAATGGATTCAATCCTATCTTATAGGGCGAATCCAGTTGGTGTCGATTGACCAATTTCTTTCAAGGCCTATTCTGATACCCTCTGGCGTTCCTCAAGGTAGCCATCTTGGTCCACTTCTTTTTCTTTTGTTCATCAACGACATGCCTGATATTTTTACAAATTCGTTCAGTCTGCTTTTTGCTGATGATTTAAAATTCTATCGCTGTATAAAGTCGATTGATGATTGCCTTTCTTTACAAGAAGAACTTCATAAGCTTACTGATTGGTGTATGTTAAATCAATTGTTTTTGAATGTTTCTAAATGTCAATGTTTTTCGTTTTTCCGTTTGTCATCACCAATTTTCTTTGAGTACAAAATTACAAACCAAGCTCTTGAAAGAGTATCTGAAAAAAAAGATCTTGGTGTAATCTTCGATTTTAAATTAAACTTTGTTAGACATATTGAGTATATTGTTGCTAAAGCTAATTCAATGCTGGGGTTTGTCAAACGCAATTCAACGGACTTTAAAGATCCATACACGCTTAAATCACTTTATTCTGCTTATGTTAGATCCATTTTAGAATACTGCACTGTAATTTGGAATCCCTGTTACATGATTCATTCCTTTAGAATTGAACGGGTACAAAGAAAATTTACGAGGTATGTAGTTTGGAAACTAGGTTGGAACATCGAAATGCCACCCTATTCGACAAGATGTCAACTTATCGGTACTCAGTCTCTTGAAAACAGACGTAAAATCTTTTCTGTAATGTTTACCTTCGATATTTTGTCGCATCATATTAAGTGTCCCTTTCTCTTGTCCTTACTTAATCTCTATGTACCATACAGGCTGCTGAGAAGCCGTCCTTTATTACGGGAAAATGAACACAGGGTTAATTATGCGCGTAATGAGCCGATATCTCGCTGTGTAAGAGAAACGAATAGCATTTCCCTTGTTATTGATATCAACTTTCATAACAGTAGACTAAATCTTAAACGCATGCTATTACTGCATTTTTTAAGTTGATTATAGAATGTACATATATAACACGTTGATATATTTATATTGTTTTTTGCCTGTATGTATATTATTCTTTCGCATACTTATTTCGTTAGTCTATAAGAAGATGTTTGTATCTCTGATTGATGTTGAATAAATAAACTAATTGAGTTTGACTAGTTCCATTCTTAGCTTAACCATCATTGAGATTTGTTGGATGCTATATTCATCTCGGAAGTAGTTTGATTCCTTCAAGTTGTGGTTTAGCACACTATACGTTGCTCTGTGAACCGAGCTTGACGCTTCCCTGAGGAAATCATCCCTGCACATCCAGTTCACCTTCTTGATCAGCCCATAGAGAATTGGCTTCCATGAGGTATGTTGTTCGATGTCAAGATTCAACGGGCTACCATATGCACGTGCCAGATCCATCCATTCACCAAACCATCCGGTTTTGCTCCTGATTGTGTTTAGCGCAGCTATCTTGGGTAGTCTTCCGTTAGGCATATTCAGCACCTTTTGGATATAATCCACCTGAAGTTTGAGGGTCTTGATGAAGAGCGGTGATAGTCCAGTTTCGAGCATTATCGCATAATTTGGAGTAGAAATTGGAAGTTGAAAGCTCCTTTTCACAAAATATCTCAGCATAGTTTCTCTACTGTCTCATACTGTTTGGCACCCCACAATTGCGCCGCATAGAGTAACACAGACTCCGAAACAGCTTCAAACACTCGATATTTGCTGCTGTGAGCTACATTCTTGTTTGCGAGGCAGTTATTCCAGGTTGAGCTTATTGCTGATTTGGCGTTCACCAGCTTTTCTTTGAGGTGTCTCTCCATATTGAGGGTTGGCGTGAAGTATACCCCAAGATATTTATATTCCCTGACTACTTGAAAGACCAATGTTCATTTCCTGCGTTTCTTCCAGAGTTCTTTTTGAAGACCATAGCTTTTGATTTATCTAGGTTTACAGTAAGGTTCCACATGTTGCAGTACTCGACCAGTTTGTTTATCATCATTTGCAATGTTTCTGGTGAATTAGCCATTATGACAATGTCGTCCGCAAAAAGGGCTTTTATTTTATGATTACCATACTCAATGCCTCCTGGTAAGTAATCTGTAATATCATCGATAAACAATGCAAATAGCAAAGGGCTCAAGGAGCATCCTTGTCTCACACCAAATTTTGTTTGAAATGGCTCTGAAAAGTTTTCACCGTTCCAAACTGTTGACCAAGTCTCATCATACACTCTTTCCATTAAAGTGCAGAACTTCCTTGATAACCCTTTCGTATATAATTTGTAGAGAAGTGCTCTGCGATCCACGGTATCGAATGCTGCCTTGAAGTCTACGAAAAATGTATATAGCTTAAGACCTCTTATGTGGTAGGATTCTGCTATACTACTTAAGACGAAAATGTTATCCACTGTGGAGTATCCTGTTCTAAGACCCACTTGGTACTCTTTGATTTTATCATTACGATTTATCCACAATGCCAGTCGATTTCTCCAGATTTCCGTGAAGACTTTGTATTACGCGTTCAGGAATGATATGCCTCTGTAGCTTGCTGGATCTGCCTTATCGCCTTTTTTGAAAATCGGAAAAATAAGTGATTCCTTGAATTCTTTGGGAATGGCTCTAGTTTCCACAACCTTATTAAATAAAATAATAACTTGTTTCATAAGCTCTGTGTTTCCGTATTTGTACAGTTCTGTTGGAATTTTATCTAGCCCAGGTGCTTTTCCATCTTTGAGTACTTTTAAAGCTGTACTGACATCAAGCTCCGTTATTTCACAGTCCAAGAATTCATCAACAAACGCTGGCATCGCATATTGAAGCGAGCTTCTTGGGTTTTCTGGATTTAAAAGATTAATGAAGTGTGAAGCCAATAACGCTGGGCTCAAGTCCTTACTAATAACGAATTTTTTCCCGTTAACATTTTTTGCAGTTTTCCAGAAATCAGATGCGTTTTTGGATAGCGCTAACCTTGAAGCCTGAGTTTCATGATAAGCTATTTTCTTTTCTTTACACATTCGTTTATATTTTACATTGGTTTGGATACATATTTCCTTAAAGTGATCCCTATTTGAATTTCGAAACAGTTTTAGCCATGTGAAGGATTGTTTTCTAGCTCTCATACAGTCTTTGTCGAACCATGATTGTCTTATTCCACGTCCTCCATAATCAACGTTATTTTTTGAAGGATAGGCTTCACTAATTAATTTATTTAGTTCCTCAAAGTTATCAGTTTCTCGTGAAGATAAAATCCGAGCTAGGTTTCTTTTATAAATGGTTGCATGTTTTTCTTTCCATGTAAGCTTAGGTATTAGTTTCATCTCTCGTATGATATCAATTTCCGCCACTTCAATGCCAAATGTTACCACAATAGGCAGGTGTTCAGAAAAAGATACAAGGAGATGAATGAAGGCTTTCTGAGCTCTCCATAATATCTACAAGATTGCTGCATTTCAAAATTTTGACTGTGATAAGTTTTTCAAAAAATGTCTACATAGTTTGATATTTAGGTTTTGATATTAAAAAAGAGTTAAGAAAAATAACCGAGCTGAGGGAGCAAATCACAATATAATGAGTCCCAATATAATCAGTATAGTTCATGTTTATGAGTTTTCACATCTTGCCCAACTTTACGAAAAAAAATTGAGTTTTTAAAAAACTATAACTTTGGTGCTGTTCAAACCCTGCCCTTAAGAATTTTTCAGTAGTGTGGTGAAAATTAAATTTCAAGTTATGTTTTAAATTGACAAGCAAAATCAATAGTTTCAAACATGAAGGCTGATTTTTATTATCCAAATACAAAAACATCTACTTCAACATCAACGGGTAAAAAATAAAAACTTAATGGAAATGTTGTTTTTGAATATATATCACTGTTTCAGGACTCCAAATTAAGCTGTTATTGATATCAACTTTCATAACAGTAGACTAAATCTTAAACGCATGCTATTACTGCATTTTTTAAGTTGATTATAGAATGTACATATATAACACGTTGATATATTTATATTGTTTTTTGCCTGTATGTATATTATTCTTTCGCATACTTATTTCGTTAGTCTATAAGAAGATGTTTGTATCTCTGATTGATGTTGAATAAATAAACTAATTGAGTTTGACTAGTTCCACTCTTAGCTTAACCATCATTGAGATTTGTTGGATGCTATATTCATCTCGGAAGTAGTTTGATTCCTTCAAGTTGTGGTTTAGCACACTATACGTTGCTCTGTGAACCGAGCTTGACGCTTCCCTGAGGAAATCATCCCTGCACATCCAGTTCACCTTCTTGATCAGCCCATAGAGAATTGGCTTCCATGAGGTATGTTGTTCGATGTCAAGATTCAACGGGCTACCACATGCACGTGCCAGATCCATCCATTCACCAAACCATCCGGTTTTGCTCCTGATTGTGTTTAGCGCAGCTATCTTGGGTAGTCTTCCGTTAGGCATATTCAGCACCTTTTGGATATAATCCACCTGAAGTTTGAGGGTCTTGATGAAGAGCGGTGATAGTCCAGTTTCGAGCATTATCGCATAATTTGGAGTAGAAATTGGAAGTTGAAAGCTCCTTTTCACAAAATATCTCAGCATAGTTTCTCTACTGTCTCATACTGTTTGGCACCCCACACTTGCGCCGCATAGAGTAACACAGACTCCGAAACAGCTTCAAACACTCGATATTTGCTGCTGTGAGCTACATTCTTGTTTGCGAGGCAGTTATTCCAGGTTGAGCTTATTGCTGATTTGGCGTTCACCAGCTTTTCTTTGAGGTGTCTCTCCATATTGAGGGTTGGCGTGAAGTATACCCCAAGATATTTATATTCCCTGACTACTTGAAAGACCAATGTTCATTTCCTGCGTTTCTTCCAGAGTTCTTTTTGAAGACCATAGCTTTTGATTTATCTAGGTTTACAGTAAGGTTCCACATGTTGCAGTACTCGACCAGTTTGTTTATCATCATTTGCAATGTTTCTGGTGAATTAGCCATTATGACAATGTCGTCCGCAAAAAGGGCTTTTATTTTATGATTACCATACTCAATGCCTCCTGGTAAGTAATCTGTAATATCATCGATAAACAATGCAAATAGCAAAGGGCTCAAGGAGCATCCTTGTCTCACACCAAATTTTGTTTGAAATGGCTCTGAAAAGTTTTCACCGTTCCAAACTGTTGACCAAGTCTCATCATACACTCTTTCCATTAAAGTGCAGAACTTCCTTGATAACCCTTTCGTATATAATTTGTAGAGAAGTGCTCTGCGATCCACGGTATCGAATGCTGCCTTGAAGTCTACGAAAAATGTATATAGCTTAAGACCTCTTATGTGGTAGGATTCTGCTATACTACTTAAGACGAAAATGTTATCCACTGTGGAGTATCCTGTTCTAAGACCCACTTGGTACTCTTTGATTTTATCATTACGATTTATCCACAATGCCAGTCGATTTCTCCAGATTTCCGTGAAGACTTTGTATTACGCGTTCAGGAATGATATGCCTCTGTAGCTTGCTGGATCTGCCTTATCGCCTTTTTTGAAAATCGGAAAAATAAGTGATTCCTTGAATTCTTTGGGAATGGCTCTAGTTTCCACAACCTTATTAAATAAAATAATAACTTGTTTCATAAGCTCTGTGTTTCCGTATTTGTACAGTTCTGTTGGAATTTTATCTAGCCCAGGTGCTTTTCCATCTTTGAGTACTTTTAAAGCTGTACTGACATCAAGCTCCGTTATTTCACAGTCCAAGAATTCATCAACAAACGCTGGCATCGCATATTGAAGCGAGCTTCTTGGGTTTTCTGGATTTAAAAGATTAATGAAGTGTGAAGCCAATAACGCTGGGCTCAAGTCCTTACTAATAACGAATTTTTTCCCGTTAACATTTTTTGCAGTTTTCCAGAAATCAGATGCGTTTTTGGATAGCGCTAACCTTGAAGCCTGAGTTTCATGATAAGCTATTTTCTTTTCTTTACACATTCGTTTATATTTTACATTGGTTTGGATACATATTTCCTTAAAGTGATCCCTATTTGAATTTCGAAACAGTTTTAGCCATGTGAAGGATTGTTTTCTAGCTCTCATACAGTCTTTGTCGAACCATGATTGTCTTATTCCACGTCCTCCATAATCAACGTTATTTTTTGAAGGATAGGCTTCACTAATTAATTTATTTAGTTCCTCAAAGTTATCAGTTTCTCGTGAAGATAAAATCCGAGCTAGGTTTCTTTTATAAATGGTTGCATGTTTTTCTTTCCATGTAAGCTTAGGTATTAGTTTCATCTCTCGTATGATATCAATTTCCGCCACTTCAATGCCAAATGTTACCACAATAGGCAGGTGTTCAGAAAAAGATACAAGGAGATGAATGAAGGCTTTCTGAGCTCTCCATAATATCTACAAGATTGCTGCATTTCAAAATTTTGACTGTGATAAGTTTTTCAAAAAATGTCTACATAGTTTGATATTTAGGTTTTGATATTAAAAAAGAGTTAAGAAAAATAACCGAGCTGAGGGAGCAAATCACAATATAATGAGTCCCAATATAATCAGTATAGTTCATGTTTATGAGTTTTCACATCTTGCCCAACTTTACGAAAAAAAATTGAGTTTTTAAAAAACTATAACTTTGGTGCTGTTCAAACCCTGCCCTTAAGAATTTTTCAGTAGTGTGGTGAAAATTAAATTTCAAGTTATGTTTTAAATTGACAAGCAAAATCAATAGTTTCAAACATGAAGGCTGATTTTTATTATCCAAATACAAAAACATCTACTTCAACATCAACGGGTAAAAAATAAAAACTTAATGGAAATGTTGTTTTTGAATATATATCACTGTTTCAGGACTCCAAATTAAGCTGCGTAAACGAGATTATGACTTCTCGAGATGTAAAAAAATTCTTTCGGATTGCGATCGACGCAAGCATGAACAGAAAAAAAACAAAGCGACAATAAATGTGACCAGGAAGAAACCAAGACGGAGAATGATATTATCAAAAAAGATGAAAGCAGCGATAATATCAAAGATGTGGCCTTGGAAGCAGATGAAACTGACCAAAATGTAGAACCTAATCAAACTAGTGGTGCTGTGGAAGCGAATTGAAATAAAATGTCTGTTGGATGCGCTGTTGATGAAGAATCCCTAGGTCGTGATGCTGCCATTAAGAAGAACGTAAACTTTTTTAACAAATTGATTCTAATTCATGCAACTCATGGGAATAAAGTCAGCACCTAAGTCAGGCGATGCCGACAGTGATACTGCAACGGCAGTAGAAAAGCACGGTCCTGACGTCAAGTCAAGACAAGCAATGTTTTTCAGCATGGAGCAGCAGTATGAGGTTGCACGGCAGGTCACACACACAATGCGAAGTGTCGGACTAGGGTTTTGCTCTCACAAGTCACAACAATGTTAAACAGTAATTTGTTACAAACAAATTAAACGAAAAAAAAATAAAGATTTTTTATGATCTAAAATCAAAAGAAAGGCTTTCTGTTTTTATTTTTGGAAATTTGAAGTTTATGTTTGGTTGGATGTGATGATTCTTCCTGTTCGTTACTAACATCTAAGTGTTCATCATGTTCGCTATTTTCGTGGTCTTAACTTTTGCCATTAGTTTTTTTATTTCGAGATCATAGTTTTTCCATTCAGTAACAATGCGTTGGGCAGCTGTTAGTTTTGCTTCTTTTGTTTGTGGGTTGTTGCAGAGATCAATTACCTTTGCGTTCTTGAATTAACTGTCACTGATTAGATTTATTAGATTATTTATTAGTTTTCAAACATCATAAGCATTAGGTTTGTGTACAATACAAATAATCAATTTGGACATGGCTTTGCCGTCTGCCGATTGACATAATTTCTATTTTATAAATACATATTTCATATTTTATTGAATTGCATATTTAGTTATTGCTTCTATCGATATTTTCATGTTTTTTCTTAATAGTTTTCATTTATAATTTTTTCCCGGTAAGCTAGAGCTATTCTACAATAGTTAGTTAATTTCTTCACATCCACTTCATTTAACAGAAGAAGAATACATTCTTCGTATAAAAAGTCTTCGCCGAAGTAATATCTTCTTGTCTTTCTTAGTGTTGGGCATTTTCCCAAAAAATGAACAACATCTTCTCGAACTCCTTGGTTACAAATGCTGCATATTACTGGTAGATCCTCCCGGTGTGGTATATAATTGAGTTTGACTAGTTCCACTCTTAGCTTAACCATCATTGAGATTTGTTGGATGCTATATTCATCTCGGAAGTAGTTTGATTCCTTCAAGTTGTGGTTTAGCACACTATACGTTGCTCTGTGATCCGAGCTTGACGCTTCCCTGAGGAAATCATCCCTGCACATCCAGTTCACCTTCTTGATCAGCCCATAGAGAATTGGCTTCCATGAGGTATGTTGTTCGATGTCAAGATTCAACGGGCTACCACATGCACGTGCCAGATCCATCCATTCACCAAACCATCCGGTTTTGCTCCTGATTGTGTTTAGCGCAGCTATCTTGGGTAGTCTTCCGTTAGGCATATTCAGCACCTTTTGGATATAATCCACCTGAAGTTTGAGGGTCTTGATGAAGAGCAGTGATAGTCCAGTTTCGAGCATTATCGCATAATTTGGAGTAAAAATTGGAAGTTGAAAGCTCCTTTTCACAAAATATCTCAGCATAGTTTCTCTACTGTCTCATACTGTTTGGCACCCCACACTTGCGCCGCATAGAGTAACACAGACTCCGAAACAGCTTCAAACACTCGATATTTGCTGCTGTGAGCTACATGCTTGTTTGCGAGGCAGTTATTCCAGGTTGAGCTTATTGCTGATTTGGCGTTCACCAGCTTTTCTTTGAGGTGTCCCTCCATATTGAAGGTTGGCGTGAAGTATACCCCAAGATATTTATATTCCCTGACTACTTGAAAGACCAATGTTCATTTCCTGCGTTTCTTCCAGAGTTCTTTTTGAAGACCATAGCTTTTGATTTATCTAGGTTTACAGTAAGGTTCCACATGTTGCAGTACTCGACCAGTTTGTTTATCATCATTTGCAATGTTTCTTGTAAATTAGCCATTATGACAATGTCGTCCGCAAATAAAAGGGCTTTTATTTTATGATTACCATACTCAATGCCTCCTGGTAAGTAATCTGTAATATCATCGATAAACAATGCAAATAGCAAAGGGCTCAAGGAGCATCCTTGTCTCACACCAAATTTTGTTTGAAATGGCTCTGAAAGGTTTTCACCGTTCCAAACTGTTGACCAAGTCTCATCATACACTCTTTCCATTAAAGTGCAGAACTTCCTTGATAACCCTTTCGTATATAATTTGTAGAGAAGTGCTCTGCGATCCACGGTATCGAATGCTGCCTTGAAGTCTACGAAAAATGTATATAGCTTAAGACCTCTTATGTGGTAGGATTCTGCTATACTACTTAAGACGAAAATGTTATCCACTGTGGAGTATCCTGTTCTTAGACCCACTTGGTACTCTTTGATTTTATCATTACGATTTATCCACAATGCCAGTCGATTTCTCCAGATTTCCGTGAAGACTTTGTATGACGCGTTCAGGAATGATATGCCTCTGTAGCTTGCTGGATCTGCCTTATCGCCTTTTTTGAAAATCGGAAAAATAAGTGATTCCTTGAATTCTTTGGGAATGGCTCTAGTTTCCACAACCTTATTAAATAAAATAATAACTTGTTTCATAAGCTCTGTGTTTCCGTATTTGTACAGTTCTGTTGGAATTTTATCTAGCCCAGGTGCTTTTCCATCTTTGAGTACTTTTAAAGCTGTACTGACATCAAGCTCCGTTATTTCACAGTCCAAGAATTCATCAACAAACGCTGGCATCGCATATTGAAGCGAGCTTCTTGGGTTTTCTGGATTTAAAAGATTAATGAAGTGTGAAGCCAATAACGCTGGGCTCAAGTCCTTACTAATAACGAATTTTTTCCCGTTTTTTGCAGTTTTCCAGAAATCAGATGCGTTTTTGGATAGCGCTAACCTTGAAGCCTGAGTTTCATGATAAGCTATTTTCTTTTCTTTACACATTCGTTTATATTTTACATTGGTTTGGATACATATTTCCTTAAAGTGATCCCTATTTGAATTTCGAAACAGTTTTAGCCATGTGAAGGATTGTTTTCTAGCTCTCATACAGTCTTTGTCGAACCATGATTGTCTTATTCCACGTCCTCCATAATCAACGTTTTTTTTTGAAGGATAGGCTTCACTAATTAATTTATTTAGTTCCTCAAAGTTATCAGTTTCTCGTGAAGATAAAATCCGAGCTAGGTTTCTTTTATAAATGGTTGCATGTTTTTCTTTCCATGTAAGCTTAGGTATTAGTTTCATCTCTCGTATGATATCAATTTCCGCCACTTCAATGCCAAATGTTACCACAATAGACAGGTGTTCAGAAAAAGGTACATGATCAACTTCCAGGTCCTTAGCGTATGAGTTCCAATCTCCACCCAAGAGGCTCAGATCGATTACTGAGGTCCCTTGTCTTCCAACAAATGTGAAATTTCCCATTTCATCCGACTCCGTCGTTCCATTTAATATGCGAAGCCCGAACTCATTGCATAAACTCAGGAGTTTTACTCCCCTTGCATTACATATTGAATCTTTTGATCGCCTCACCTTAGTTTGTAGATTGTTTTCAACACCAGCTTCATTTCCAATACGAGCATTTAGGTCACCAATAACTAAAACGTTGTTGTGGTGTCCGCAGTTAAGTGTTTCTTGCAGTATATTGAAATCAGTTTCCCAATGGTTGCAGTTAATATAAGCAGGTATTATTCGAAGGGACTTGTTATCGAAGTTTAAGTCTAAAACAGTCATTCCATTTACAGATAGAAAGCTGCATTTGATGTCTTGAATGTTTTTTTTTATACCCATAGTAGCATCCTCCGCTTGCTCTACCTCTAGTGTTGGTTCTTATAGCAGGCATCCAGACCAATTTAAAATTAATAAGCTTATTTTCATATTGTAACGTGCGCTTAGTTCGAAAAATAAAACTTCACTTTTCAATTTATTTCAACCACTTTTATTCAGTATCTAAATTTTATTCGATCTCAACTCGACTTTTGGACTATCACTTGTAGACAATTTACTCTTCACTTTATCACTCTATAATCAAAACTGCCCTCTGGTTGCCTCGGGCGGGCTATTTATATCGAATGACATGCCATCTAGAACTCTCCAGTAACTTCCACATTGTCTCCACTCTCCACTGCAACTGTCAAACATTTTTCCTCCTAGTATATTTCTACACTTACACTAGTGTTGCCACTTGTGTTTTCATTTGAACGTTTTCGATTAGGAAATTGGTATTAAATGTTGGGTTCACGTTACACTGCCCCCTCCTTAAGATTGTTCGTCCCGAATAATTCCATCTGCAGCCTCGCCACTATATCGATGCAGCCGATCACAATGAACTACTTTTAACTTGCCTCTTAGTCCTCTTTGGATGCGGTAAACCACGTCGTTAATCCTCGTGACAACAGTATAAGGACCTTCCCAGTTTTGCTGAAGTTTTGGTGACAATCCCTTTTGACGATGAGGATTATAAAGCCACACACGATCTCCTGCTTGGAATCCTGCCGTTGTCGCTTTTGTGTCGTACCGTGTCTTCATCCGGTCGCTGTAGGTTTTCATCCGTTCCCTTGTTCTTTTATGGATGTCAGCGAGTGTCTCCTTGAGGTCGTCCACATACTCGTTCGTGTCCTGTGGCTCCTCTGTGGGGCATCCAAATTTAAGTTCGCTGGGCAGCCGCATGGTTTTCCCGAACAGGATATCAGATGGTGTTTGTCCTGTCGAGCTATGTACTGCACTTCTATAGGCCATCAGGAATAGCGGTACGTGCCTATCCCAGTCTCTTTGGTAGTCGCCTACGACCTTGGTTAGGTGTTCTTTCAAGGTCCGGTTGAATCTTTCAACCATCCCATCAGATTTTGGATGAAGCGGTGTGGTTCTCGTTTTCTTAATGCCAAGTAGTCCGCACACTCCTTGGAAGATGTTTGACTCGAAGTTCCTCCCTTGGTCGGAATGGAGTTCCATAGGCACGCCAAATCTACTCACCCAGTTAAACACAATCTGGTCGACCACCGTTTTGGCCTCTTGATTTGGGATGGCATATGCCTCAGGCCACTTGTTAAAATAGTCCATTACAACCAGAATGTACTTGTTTCCAGCGTTGGTCTCTGGAAAAGGCCCAGCCACATCTACTGCAATCCTCTCAAAAGGCGATCCAACGTTGTACTGATGCATCTTACCTTGAATCTTCCTACCAGGTCCTTTGGTTGCAGCACACTTGTCACATGTTCGGCACCACTTCTCCACGTCATCTCTAGCATGTAACCAGTAGAACCGATGTCGCACCTTCTCCAGTGTTTTGTTTACTCCCAGGTGGCCTCCAGAAGGTCCGTCATGCATCTCCCGAAGAACTTCACTGACTTTCGATTGCGGTACGATCAGCTGCATCACATATGACTTACCGTCAGCGGATTCCCATCTTCGCCTGAGGACACCTTCTTGCACATATAGTGAGTCCCACTGTGCCCAATAGGCTTTGAGAACTGGACTACTGTCAGAAATGTCTCCCCATTCCGGTTTCTCTTCATTTTCTTTCCATGCGAGAATGGGTTCGATATCTGGATCCTCCTGTTGAGCAGTCCTCACTTCCTCATTGCTCCATCCGCTTATGGGGTCAGCTCTTAGTCGCTGAGCGGTAATGATTTCTTTGTCTTCTTGCCGCCTGCAATGCTTGCAATCCACTTTGCAAGGTCTTCGGAATAATGCATCGGCGTTTGAGTGCAGCTTTCCTCTGCGGTGTTGGATCTGGTAGTCATAGGTCTGCAATCTTTCTATCCACCTTGCGACTTGACCTTCTGGATTTTTAAAGTTCAACAGCCAGCTCAGAGCACCGTGGTCTGTCCGCAGAAGGAATTTCTGTCCATAGATGTACTTATGGAAGTGCTTTGTTGCCAAGATAAGAGCTAGCAGTTCCCTTCTGGTCACGCAGTAGTTTCTTTCGGGTTTCGATAGGACCTTGCTGTAGTATGCCACCACTTTCTCTTCGCCATCATGCACTTGGGATAGTACCGCCCCGATTCCAACGTTGCTTGCATCTGCGTCGACGATGAATGTTTTGCCAGGTGTTGGATGTGCCAGCACTGGAGCGTTACAGAGGCGATATTTGAGTTCCTGGAAAGATTTCTCACACTCACCTGACCAATTAAACTGCTTCCCCTTTTCGGTGAGGTGATGCAAACTCTTTGCAACTCCAGCAAAGTTCTTAACAAAACGTTGGTAATATGTGGCAAGACCAAGAAAGCTTTGGAGTTGATGTTTTTCCTGTGGTGTTGGCCAATTTTTGACGGAGTCAACTTTTTCAGGATCAGTCTTTACTCCTTGGGATGAGATGATGTGTCCCAAATACTTGACTTCGGTTTTGAAAAGTGCACATTTTTCCGGATTCAGTTTAAGGTTGGCCTCTCGAAGTCTCTGAAACACGGCTTTTAGGTTCTTGCAATGTTGGTCAAATGTTTTCCCGTAAACAATGACATCGTCCAAGTAGACTAGGCACGCTTTCCACGTCAGTCCTTGAAGAACGCACTCCATCAAACGCTCGAATGTTGCCGGAGCGTTGCATAGCCCAAACGGCATAACTTTAAACTGCCAGAGCCTATTACCTGTAGAAAACGCAGTCTTTTCCCGATCATCAGGGTGGATGTCAACTTGCCAATATCCACTCTTCAAGTCCAGCGTCAAAAACCACTGGGCTCTCTCCATGGCATCCAGGGTATCACTGATTCTGGGCAGGGGATAGCTGTTCTTCTTAGTCACATAATTCAGCCTTCGGTAGTCCACACAAAAACGAGTGCTTCCGTCTTTCTTTTTCACTAGCACCACTGGTGACGCCCAAGGACTTTTGGAATTTTCGATAAGACCGTCCTTCTTCATTGCTGTTATCATTTCCTCAACCTCACCTTGTTTGGTCAGTGGAAGACGTCTTGCGGGTTGACGAATCGGTCTTGCATCTCCTGTGTTGATGCGATGCTGCACCAACTGTGTCCTACCATATTGTCCCTTTTGCGATGCGAAGATGTCAGTGTACTCTTGTAGGAGATTTTCAGCTATCCTTGTTTGTTGGTGATCAAAGTTGGATGAATTCAGTATTTTAGCTCTGATGGTTTTGAGCTCCTCCGGAGTTATAGTTTTTCTTGGGGCTTCGTCTGTGATCTTCGTAATTGCTGCAATCGATTCGCAACGTCCAACGACTTCTCCTTTCTTCAACCTTACATCGTACGATCTGGTGTTTAGTAATCGTACGGGGACCATTTTGTTTTTCGGTGCTACCAGTGTTTTCCCAATGATGACGCTTTGGGAGGAACACTCTGGGTCTGGTTCCACCATGAGGTATCGAAGGCTTCCAAACTCACCTTCCAGTTTTGTCCAAACGAACACTTCAGAAGAAGGAGGCAGAACCAGATCTTCCGTGATGACAGTTCTCAATGTCGACGTACTTTCGTTCGAATAGGTCATTGGAAGTTCCTTATTTTGGTACTTCAAAACCTGATTACCGATGTCTAAAATAACTCCGTGCTGTTTCATAAAGTCGATTCCAATGATGCACTCGTCACATATATCTGCCACCAGGAATTGATGAGTAAACACCAGATCGGCCAGTCGAATTTTAAGACACACTTCTCCGTATACTCTTGCTGCTTCTCCCGTTGCGGTTCTTAGACGGTAGCTATTGGTGTTATGAAGCCACGTCGTCTTTACCAGGTCTCGACGTACTTGGAGGCAGTGGCACCGGTGTCAATGGTAGCCACATGTTTGTTCCCGTTAATAGTAGTCTCCACAGTCAGACTTTTGTTGTCTCGTTTGGTCTGAGAGACCTGGATGGTGGTTCTGGGGCCATCGATACAAGAAACCAGCCTCTGCCCCTCGAAGTTGGTTCGTACTCGTTTCCCTGATGGGAAACGGGCTGATAGGCAACGCTGGTGTTGTTGTTACCTTGCTCTGGGTTGGATCTCTTGCTTCCACAATGTTGACAACCTGCTTTATTTGATGATAGTCGGCATTGACGCTGTAAGTGCCCGGTCTTGTTGCAGTTCCAACATCTTGCTAGTCCGCTCCGCTGGTTCTTTTGTATTTCAGCTCTTTGGCACGAGCATTCTTCGACAATGGCTTCTCTAAGCCGATGTTCTCCATGAGAAGCTTGTTCTGCTGCTTCAATTGTCAATGCGAATGCTAAGGTTTCAGAAAGAGTACGTGTTCTAGCAGTTCGCACAGACCTCTGAAGATGTATATCGGAAATGGCACGAACGAAAGACTCAACAGCAAGCTGGTTGATGATTTCTTCTCCAGCACCCGGGTATGCCAGGTGAACCAGTCTTTCGACGTCTGCTTGGAGCTGCTGTGGACTTTCACCCCTTTTCTGGACTCTGTTATTGAGTTGGACTCGGAAGACTTCTTTCAAGTGGCTATGTCCAAAGCGTTTATCTATAGCTGCCACGAGAGAACTGAAATCGCCGCTCTTACCAGCTGGAACTGTTTGAAGTAATTCAGCTGCTGGTCCTCTAAGAGCAAGAGTCAGTGCAATGTACTTGTCTTCGTCATCCCAGCCATTTGTTGTCGCGGCTGCCTCAAATTGTCTCTTGTAGACTGGCCAAGAAGACTGTCCATCAAATGTTGGGGGTTTCATCTCCTTTTTCTTTGCAAACTCCCCAGCAGACTCTCGAATTTTGATTTTCCGGATCTGGTCTAATTCCTTGGTCAGAACAGAGAACTGTTTATCACATCGGGTTTCTACGATTTCGAAACGATTCTCTACAACAGAAAGCTGTTTCTCCACATCTTCAACGCGTTCGTCTAGGGCACATACATTTTTCTCAATGTTACCCAATTTACCTTCTAGAATGTTTTTCTGACCTTCCAAAACATTCTGTTGCGCCTCAAGTCTTTCGAGAATATTCTGGTGTTCCTTCTTTTGCTCGTTTCGTTGCTCTTCAATCAGCTTCTTTTGTTCGTTACGTTGTGCTTCCAGTTGTTCGAGAACATTCTGCTGTTCTTTCTTTTGCTCGCTTCGTTGCTCTTCAATCAGCTTCTTTTGCTCGTTTCGTTGTGCTTCAAGTTGTTCGAGAACATTCTGCTGTTCCTTCTTTTGCTCGTTTCGTTGTTCTAACAAAAGTTTCATCATACTAGAATAATCTACATTTTCACTTACTTCCTCTTCTTCCACTTCTGTTTCAAAAACAAAAGTGTTTACGTCTTCCCCTTGCTGTTCCAAATAGTTACGCAAGCGCAGGACGAGCTCATTTTTCGATCCCGCTCTAGAAAGATTTCGCTTACCTAACTCACTTTTAAGCTCAATGCAGTTGAGCTCTTCTTACTACTTACCCATTTTCACTGTTTTTTTTTTTTTTTTTTTTTTTTTTTTTTTTTTTTTTTTTTTTTTTTTTACACTTTACTTCAAATAAGTTTTATTTACACTTCTGAGACCAATGTATCGTGCGCTTAGTTCGAAAAATAAAACGAATTTATTTCAACCTCTTTTATTCAGTATCTAAACTTTATTCGATCTCAACTCGACTTTTGGACTAGCACTTGTAGACAATTTACTCTTCACTTTATCACTCTATAATCAAAACTGCCCTCTGGTTGCCTCGGGCGGGCTATTTATATCGAATGACATGCCATCTAGAACTCTCCAGTAACTTCCACATTGTCTCCACTCTCCACTGCAACTGTCAAACATTTTTCCTCCTGGTATATTTCTACACTTACACTAGTGTTGCCACTTGTGTTTTCGTTTGAACGTTTTCGATTAGGAAATTGGTATTAAATGTTGGGTTCACGTTACAATTTAAATGATATTTATTGTCTGTGACAAATGTTTCAAATAAAAATATTAAATCGAAATTATTTATATAATCATAAAAATCTACACATAAAGATTTATTTACTAACCCAGATATGTTATATGAGAGTATTTTATAATTCTTAGCATTAATTCTACGCATATTATTATTAAAAGGTTCATTTTGGCAGACGGCATTTACACTAAAAGTTCTTTTTCATATTCGATCCACGGTTAACTGCGTGAACACAATGGGTACAGAGACGCAGCCGCAAGAGATGTCAAAACATTAAATACAAGCGAATACAACAACAACGCAAGACGGAGCTGGACAAGTTTGAGTTTGCGGGACAGTTTGAGCACCTGAATGCGCATTCTCTAAAAATTGTTGATCATTGGCATCACTTGTTTCTTCTGTCATTGTCACATATTGACAGTCCTCTCCTAACAAAGCGCGAAGAATATCCTTGACATTTCCATTTTTTGCTTGGATGTTATTATTTTTGTCGAAATAAAAGAGAGTTTGGCCTTTAAATTGTGATTTTATATTTTTATTCCTTGCGTAGATCTCGTTTCGGATTTTCATCAGCTGTCTTCTTCTTGCTCTCATGGCCTGTGGGTAGTCTCTGTGTAAAGAGATGCCTGTGCCTTTTAGCACACTTGCTCTTAGAATTTTGTCAACATCATCGCTATTTTGCATTTGCACAATGACATTTGTTATTTTTTCCCCAGCATGAATAATTTTTGCGCATGTAATTAGCGAAGCATTGTTGGTTTTCATCATGTCCATGCATAGAACTTTTGCTTTCTCAGCCGCATCCTCGCCGTTTTGAGTTGGAATATGTGCAACAAGATTTTTTTCATTTGCTTTGTGCTCTAGCATCTCAACCTGTCTTTCAAGTGCATTACATCTCACTTCCATTCTTTGAACCTGTTCTTTCAGTTCTTTGTTGTTGGTGCGAAGTGATTTTAATTCGTGATTGATGCACTCTAAATCTGATTTTGTTGCCATTTTTTGTAATCTTTCATCTAGAAGATTCGCAAAAAGGAGTTGTAGATCGGAAATTTGCATACTTCCTACCGATGCGTTATTTCTGCTGCAATTAGCTTTATCTTTCTCTGGTGTTTCATCGGAGCGGGGTCCTTTAGGTTTACCTGACGTTGCGTTGATGTTTACTTTTGGTGGTGTACGATTCATGGCGAATGATTTATTTTTTGCGTTTAATTGTTTGACTCACCTTTTTTAATCTAATTCGTGATGAGTTGGTTGTAGAAAGTTGTCTTACTCATTGAAGACTTTAGTTAGCACTAGTTAAACTTTTAAAAACCTTGTTGAAAATTTGTAAATTTAGTGAAGCAACTATAAATTAGCGTTTTAACGTCAACATCAGAGTAACTATGACTCAGTTACTGCAGCAGGTTTGACACCAAAGCCATTCGTCTGGTAGGGATTAGATAGCAACTTGATGAATCATGTTTTATTGGGAAGATCCTGATCAAGATTAGACAAACTATTAGGGTCTTGGCTTAAAGCCTGATACTGTCCTCTGAGCCGGTCACCAAATGCTATTTTACGGAAACGCTTTAAACCGCTTTAAGCCTTGTTTCCAAAAACGGAAACCTTTCATCTCTGTTCGAGAATCACAGAAGGGAGTGTAAGCGTAGGGAGCACCATTGAGATCTAACTCATTTAATTCTTTCATATCTGCGCGAACAATCTGTGAAAATATTTGATTTCATATTGATAATTTTCATAATGAATAAAAACTTACCGCATCTGCATCGACAAATATTACTTTTATTGTACTAATTTGTATTGGACAAAAAATTCCTTAGCAATATATGGCAGGAAGTCGATAATTGAGGCGATAGGTAGTTCTTCAAAAACCAAAACTTCACAGGAGACTTTTAAGGGAAACATTTCATTTTGAAATATCTAACAAGATCTTTTTTGGCTTCAATATAGTTGGGAGCTCCCACCTCCCATTTTGCACAATAGCCCTCATTGATTGAGTAAATTTTTCCTTGCTCTGGTATTCTCAAGTGGTATTGATGTGACAAATAGTGTGACATCAGGAGTCCAGCATGATTTATGTCCATAACATAATGTAACATTCGGAAATACTCAATGATTAGGTTAATCGCCTAGAAGTTCATGTGCATTCATTTGGTTAGCTTGCATACGTTTGTGCAGCTCAAGACGAGCTAGATTTGGTCTGCGTACACGCTTGCCGTCATCTTCAATCAGCTATAGAAATAAACAGTGTTAAACATGACGAACATTTTTTAACAATTCCAATATGAACCTACTAGACAAAGAAAGTCGTGAAACTCATCCATGTTTGATATGCGATCTTCGGTGCTTTCAGTACCACTTTGTTATTGGTGAAGCTCAAAACAACTGGCTAAAAAATCTTGATAATAGTCCCAACCTTAGAGGAATAAAGAACGAAAACGAACGAAGAAAAATTTTTTCTGAAAGAAAATTATTTTTGAAGATAAATAGTTGAGTCTCTTCTTTTTGAGTATCTTATTAAAAATTGAAAAAGAGTTTCACTTCCACATTCTTCAAATCACTAAACTCAAGCAACCAAAGCAGAGGCTGTCTTTGATTCGTATTTTCAGTTTGGTGGCAGAACACTCTTGGTCTTGTAGTACCTGGCCAGCCTGTGGATTCTTGATTCAACAAGAATCAAACGGAACTCGCCATCCTTGTCCTTACGATTACGTTCCAAGTGCTTGCGCATAGCAACAGCCCTCTTGATCAAATGGTACAGATCCTCTGGGATGTCGGGCTTAAGGCCAACCGACTTCATGATACGAAGAATCTTGTTTCCATTTACGAAACGCACTTGTGCAACACCATAAGAATCACGAAGGATAATACCTGTGTAATTAATAAGTATGCGCTTGTTTATTTGTTACCTTAACCTTAACCTTAACTCTACAATGCTTGCCGATTTTGGATGGAGTCAAACCCTTCCAGCCCAATTTCTTGATTTGTTCTCCGACATCCTCGGCGTTAAGTTTAAGCCATGAAGGAACTGTTCTTCGGTATTGGAGAGCGGATTGGGAAATACCCTTGCTGTGAAATTATACAAAATAAAAAAAAATTGCCGATTAGTATGAGGGGCGATGATATGATAAGTTCAAAATTCACATCAAAAATGCAACTATGACACGGAATTCTTATCTTCGATTGTCGAAGATAGAACACTTTAATATACAATTTTAACACAATTAATGGTATTTTATCAGGAAAAAATGTATTACGATCCCGACTGTAAAGAAATTCCTCTTCTGAAAATAAATAAAATGACTGAAATCTGAAACGTCAAATGAAAATAAACTCACCACACATATACTTCCACAGCTTTTTCGCGCCTTTTTGCTGCAGTTCACACGTATTCACAGATGGAGGCTGCGATTACAAAAACAACAATGTAAACAAGTGGAAGTTGCGGGGCAAGAGACGAAATGTTTTTCCCTCTTGTTCTTTAATTGCTCTAAGACGAAAATGGTCCCTGACAGTCATCTATGTATCCGCCGGCGTACTAACATTCCCCTGTAATTTTTTGAGCGCCGGCGGATACATAGGTGGCCTTGAGCGATCGTTTTTGTTTTCGATAGTACTATAGATTCCATATACAATGATGGAATCCATATACAATGATGAAACATGAAAAGGCAAAGGTGCTTTTTGTCACTGAATGTGCGCGATTTGACGTCCATTTTACATCTGGGGTGGAATCGCGTAAGGTGATAGTTGACTGTCATTTTTTCTTAGTATCAAATTGATAGTTATGGCTTTTCCGTCTGTGTAAGATGATCAATTTGAGATCAAATTTTTTTTCTACTTATTTGGTATCACTTAAAGAGAAAATGTTTGTAATGAAACTTCGTGGGTTTAAATACTTCACTATAATTTAATAGAATACTTCAAGGTAATTTTACAGGATTAATAATGGGGTTATTTTATGAGGTGTGTTCGTGGTGAGGTCCAGATTGCAAGTGAGCGAGTAGCATGCGTGGAGGTAGGACATTGACATCTGACCGATACGGAAGGAGGTGTCATGGCTGAAACAAGAAGAAATCCTCTTTCTTAGCTGCCTGTCATCTGTCAGTCACAACAGTTTCCTCCACACTTATTTTGGAGTTGTCCGGAGTCGCCTCTTCTGTTGCAAACGTTCGGACCGCCTATTGGTTGTAGAGATTATGTTTGAACTGAAACGAACTCGTTTCCGTTGGACCCGACTCGACTGAGTCCCTGGAATGTTGGATGTGGATGCTGTACTTGCAGGCTCGGCTTCCTCATTTTCCGCTGATGTAGAAAGGTGGGGCATATTCAAGCCTAGAGAACGAGCTGATGTTGTGAGATCCCTGACTGGTGGCGACGTTGGATTCGTCTCGGTACCTGAGTTCTCTAAGGTCTCTGACGAAGATAAGGGTGGTTCTTCATATGGGGAGCCGCCTTCAGTTTGATGATTCTCCGCATTTGATTGTGGTGGTTGTGAAACACCTGAGTATGAAAAAAAAGGATTAGTTAACGTGAATTCATTACTTCCCTGATTATTTAAAGTAGGATGATAGCTTTCGTATGATTGTGTTTGTCTCATCCTGGTTTTGGTGGCGACGCCAAATAGATCCATGTTCAGTTTCGACTCTGTACATTCTTCTTCCTAACGTCTTCAAAATGACGGCTTTGACCCATTTGGGCTTTTGCAGGTACTGTCTAGCTAGGACGTTTTGACCTACGCTAAATTTTATTGCTTTTCCCTTGTTGTGAGTTTTGGGATCCGGACATAAGGCAGATAGAATGTTTCGATGATACCGTCCGTGGAGCTTCTCCGCTGGTGATTTCCCTTCATTGCTTGGAGATGACCGGTATGTGGCTAAAAATACCTGCAGGGGATCTTCGCCTCGCGTGTTATGGCAAAGGATCTTCGAAAGAGATGTTTTAAAGGTTCGCACCATTCGTTCTGCAACTCCGTTCGACTCTGGATTGAACGGAGCAGAAGTGATATGTTGTATCGAGAAACGGTTACAAAAATCTTGGAATTCGTGTGACGTAAATTGAGTGCCGTTGTCCGACACTATGGTTTTTGGTAACCCTTCCAAAGCAAACACCGATTTGAGAGCTTTTATGGTGGTTTCAGCCGTGCACGAAGTCATTTTAATGACAAATGGGAAGCTTGAGAAAGAGTCAACCACGATTAACCACATGTTTTTTTCAAAGGGACCCGCAAAGTCGACGTGAATGCGTTCCCAGGGTTCGTCTGTTCGTGGCCAACTTGTATATTGCCTCGGGGCCTGGCTTGCATTCGTTTGGCACGCGGTACAGTGGGAGACCGTTTTGTGAATGGCGTCATCGATCCCAGGCCACCAACAATGACGACGAGCCATTTGCTTCATCCTGTTTTCGCCCCAGTGCCCAACGTGAAGGAGAGAGAGTACCCGATTCTGAAGACTGTGCGGGATGACGACTTTGGTGTGGTCTGTCTGCAATAAAACAATGTCAGTACATATACTTAAGCTTAACCTTCGCCTAAAAAAAGGAATCAAATTATTTTCGCTGTTTGATAAATTACTTGGCCATCCATTTTGGATGTAGTAAGCTACTCGACTGATAGTTGGGTCTTTTTTGGAATATTCCGCAACAGCTGATGAATTAACAGGAAAGTCTCCAACGACGGAATCATATGTGTTGTCTATGAATTGACACATTTCAATTTTATCGAAGTCTTTGTCCGGTCCGACTGGCAGGCGAGAAAGACAATCAGCGTTGCCGTGCTGCTTCGTTGGTCTATAACGTATCGAATATGTATAACCCATCAGGGTTATTGCCCAGCGCTGTAGACGTTGTATAGTCATCTGAGGTAGCTTTTTGCTCGGGTTGAAAATCGTCACGAGCGGCTGGTGGTCGGTTATGATCTCAAATTCACGACCATAGAGATATTGGTTGAATTTCTTCACGCCATATATTATCGAGAGCGCTTCTTTCTCGATTTGACTGTATTTTTTTTAGGTGTCCGTGAGTGTCTTCGAAGCGAAAGCTATTGGCTTTTCAGATCCATCGGGGAAAGTATGGGATATGACGGCGCCAATGCCGTGGGATGATGCATCTGTCGCCAATGACAATGGTAAATCCTCCCGATAATGCACCAGTTTGGTCTCACGAATTATTGCCTCTTTCAGAGAGTCAAACGATTGTTGTTGTTCTCTGGACCAGACGAATTTCGTATCTTTTGCGCGGAGCTTATTGAGTGGGCCTGCAATTTGAGCGAAATTGGCTATGAATTGGTGGTAGTAGTTCATTTTGCCGAGAAATGATTCCAGATCTTTTAAATTGGTTGGTCTAGGTAATTCTACTCTCGCTTGCAGACGCGATTCTGAGGGACGTAATCCATTTTTGTCAATAATGTGACCCAAATAGTCAACCTCTTCTTGTGCAAATTGGCATTTTGAAAGATTGCACTTTAAGCCATGCTCTAAGACCGTCCTCAAATTTTGTAAATGTTCAACCGAAGTTCTACCTGACACTATCACATCATCAATGTATACGGCGCAAAATTTGAGATCACATGTTAATTGGTCCATAAATCTTTGGAAAATCCCTGTGGAGCTTGATGTACCGAACGGTAGTCTTTGAAGCTCGAATAAACCAAATTCGGTTGATAAGACACAAATTTTTTTTGATTCCTTGTCTAAAGGAATTTGTAAGTATGCCTCAGACATGTCAATCTTGGTAAAGTGTTTTCCACCCTGAATGCGATGAAAAAGTTCTTCCTTCTTGGGCATCGGATGGCGGTCGATTTCTAGTTGGGGATTTATCGTGACTTTGTAATCGCCGCATAAGCGGATCGAGCCATTTGATTTGCCCACTATCACTACTGGCGTTGCCCATTGACTCGTTTCAACGGGACGGAGTATGTCAAGTTGAATCATTCTGTCTATTTCGCCTTTAACAATGGACTTCTGAGCAAAGGGAACTGGACGAAAAGGCACATATTTAGGGTGAGAACCTCTTTTGAGCTTAAGATGTGCTTCGAATTGCGTACTGCGTCCTAATCCAGGGCTAAACACTGATTTGTGCGATTCGCACAATAATTTTGCTTTAACCGCAAGTTCCTCTCTACTTTCGTCGTTTGTTTGTAAAACGTTTTCTTCTGATAAGCTTCGTAGGGAGAACTTAAAGCTTTTTAGCCAATCTAATCCCATTATATTAGAACCCTGCTCGCTCTCAACGACCAAGAGTGGCAAAGTGAGTGTGCTTTGCTTCCACGTGACATTCACGTGAACAATGCCTTTGACTGGTACCTCAACATTTCCGTATGCTCGTAGTTTCTTATCAGTGCGCTGACAAATAGGTTGCCCTAATTTTTTATAGCCTTGCATGCCAACTAACGAGCAAGACGCACCTGTGTCTAGCTGAAAATCGAAGGGAGAGCCATTAATCGAGAGTGAAACCATTAATTTGTTATTGATCGGAGGGTTTTCGATTGTTCCTGTAAGCGTACAGATCTCTGCCTGTTCCAGCTGGTAAATAGAAAGAGCAGTTTCATTTTCGTGACGGTGACGACTGCTCTTAGAGCTATTTTGACGACTTACTACGCGCGATGTATCAGAACGAGAGTTCCCACGTTTTTTTGAAAAATCTCTTTTACTAAAGCGAGAACGTGAACGTGAATCTTTATGTGAATTTTCTATTTTACTTTGACTTGCCATGCAAACGCTTTGTATATGGCCCCTACGATGACATTTGTCGCATATCGAATCTTGATGTTTACATTTATTCCTATCGTGGCTCACGTGGCAATCGGGGCATGACTTGCGGTTCAAAAAAAATTGATTTGACTTACTTGAGTTTCCATAAATAGCGTTTACCTCTGGCGTGACTGCTGAGTTTTTTCCGCTGTCCTTTAATATCGAAGAGGCAAGTTGAGATGTTTCAAAGCCTGTGATGATTTGTTGTAGTTTCTCTAATGTCGGGTCTTTATCTTGTGTCGCTGCCAGTCGGACGTGCTCGTGGGGTGTGTAAAACGCAATCATGTCCCTTATCATATAATCGCCATACGATTGGTTGCAGCCGTCTTTTTTGCAGATAAATGCACAATGTTTCGCTATTCCTTTTAATTCAGCGATCCAATCGCTATAATTTTGATTGGGTGACATTTTGTGGCGGAGGAATTTGCATCTCGACGCGAGTATATGTTGGTTGGATTGAAAATGCGATGTTAGGTTTGAGGTTAGCTTAGAAAATGTATATGTACTTACGTCCGATGTCTCGCACAAGTTTTTTAAAAGATTTAGAAGGTGATCGCCGCACGATGATAAGAAATATGACTTCTTTAAATTGTCATCTGTGACCGCATGTGCCTCGAAGTGCTGTTTGAGCTGGAAAAAGTAGTTTTCCCAATTTGATTTGGCTGGGTCGAAAGCTTCGAATCTGGGAATGCTCCTATGGCTCATGGTTTCCGAATGGCTAGGCAGGCTTGGGTTGGTGTTCGCTGCACCGCTTAAGCTCTTGATGAGCTCCCGCATGTTGTCTGCATTCTGTTTCATGATTTGTGTAAACCACTGTTTTTGCTGTTCCAACAGTAGTTCCTCCATCCTCGTCGCCAATTAATGAAACTTCGTGGGTTTAAATACTTCACTATAATTTAATAGAATACTTCAAGGTAATTTTACAGGATTAATAATGGGGTTATTTTATGAGGTGTGTTCGTGGTGAGGTCCAGATTGCAAGTGAGCGAGTAGCATGCGTGGAGGTAGGACATTGACATCTGACCGATACGGAAGGAGGTGTCATGGCTGAAACAAGAAGAAATCCTCTTTCTTAGCTGCCTGTCATCTGTCAGTCACAACAGTTTGAAACTTAGATAAATGAGGGAAAAACACACACACACCACGGCATCTGCCCTCGAACTGACTTCACAAACACCACTTTATTTTGGGATTTCGAAACTGGTAAACAATTTGAAGATGACTTTTTTTTTGTTTTATTAAGCAACGAATGCAAAAGTGGTTTCTATGGTTAATTTCTAGGTGGGTTCGTCCAAAGAGTATCCCAGATCCTGTTTCGGATTCGAGCTAATTCATTTGCGTTGCTTTGTGTTATTGTTTCAGCAACACCACTTCCACCAACAGAAGCTCCTATAATACCCTCTGGAACAGGTTCTCTATTTTCCACGCAAATGTTGTGCAAAGCAGCACAAACGTTTATTATTTGCGCTTCTCTTTTGGTGAATAAATTAGCTTTCTTTACTTTTTTCTCATTCATTTCGATTTTCACTATTTTGTGGGACTAAAAATTGTAAAAGCACGAAAATATACATATTTTATAGAAAAAATAGAAGGAATGACAAATCTCATCTATCAAATTTAATCTAATTGACACCTAAATAGGTGTCACTTCAATTAGTCACAAAAATATGACTATCAAATTTGATTATCAGCTTATGCCGGCCACTGACTACACAATATAACTGCGCAAACTGACTTGAGCAAAAATCAAATCGTTTTGATTTTTACACAGTTAACTGCACAAACAACCCCATTCACAACACAAATGAACTGCGCAAACTCCAATTTGCTCAGTTATATTGTGTAGTCAGTGGCCAGCCTTACACAGACCGATGTTCGATTTTGACTGTCAACTATCAAATATCACCTAACGCGATTAAACCCCGGTCTCTAATATAACGAAAATTATTCCAAAAAACTCAATAACATTTGCGTAAAAGCATCTAACTATGAATCCTCTTGCTTAAAACAGCACATATCCGTTCAAATAAATAGTTCACTAATCACTTTTCTCATTTCAAACTTCAAACTGGCAAACGTCAAATGTTTTGTGTTAGTTTTGTCGTTTTCCTAAATATCACTCCCAAATGAAATCGGGAGTGATTAGGAGAGTTGGAGTGATTTTTTGACAGATAATGTCGTTTTCCAAAAACTAAATCGGGAGTGAATTGGAGAGTTGAAGTGTCAGCTTTGACATTTCTAGTATAGCTTATCTGTCAAAAAATCACTCCAACTCTCCAAATCACTCCCGATTTCATTTGAGAGTGATATTTTGGAAAACGACATAAGCTTTACTAGAAATGTCAAAGCTGACACTTCAACTCTCCAATACACTCCCCATTTGGTTTTTGGAAAACGACATTAGAAACACAAAAGAGAAATTAATGTCGTTTTCCAAAAACCAAATCGGGAGTGAATTGGAGAGTTGAAGTGTCAGCTTTGACATTTCTAGTATAGCTTATCTGTCAAAAAATCACTCCAACTCTCCAAATCACTCCCGATTTCATTTGAATCGGTGATTGTTAAAACAACATAAGTGAAATTTTTATTTTTTTGTAGGAGCGACAAAAATGATGTGTTTTCTACCCATAAGCAATGAAAATACGCAAAAATAATAGTAAAAATAATAATTATTAAAAGTAACAGATTATTGAAAATAGTTATTTTTGCGTATTTTCATTGCTTATGGGTAGAAAACACATCATTTTTGTCGCTCCTACGAAAAAATAAAAATGTCACTTATGTTGTTTTAACAATCACCGATTCATTTGGGAGTGAAATTTTGGAAAACGACATAAGTAGAAGCTCATCTTCAAACACACATTGAAACCTGCCTACAAGCTGATTTACTCATACATTTACCGAAAATCACTTTGAAGACAGCTTCCACCATTGACTTTACACAAAATCTCACTACTACCACTGAGTACAGCTTCCACCACTATGGCCACGTCTGGCTGCCTTTTTGGATTTTGAAAGCGTTTTGTAATCTTTAAAATTTTTTCACAAATTTTCAACTTTTTTTATAACAGAAACCACCCTATCGCTGTGTCTCTACTTGCCTTAAATTCATAGCAGAAAGCACGAAAGTGACTGACACGAGAAAGCAGAGCAACTGACAAATTTTGTGCTGTGGGCATTTTGTATAGCATACTTTTAATACCAAACATAACAGCGAAGTAACAAAATGGTGGAAAAACCTATGCAGATGACAGTTACCTCTGATTTAATAGCTGCGATAGATACCCTGCGATAAAAGTATGCTATGTATCACCGGCTATGAAAATAAAGCTGCTATAATGGTGTCCACATGCTATATTCAAAGGCTGCTGTAAGAGCTGCGATAGATTTAAAGCATGTTGTACCTTTTGCAACCCAGTCGTGGTGTTGGAAATTAATACTCCGCAATTCAGTAGTAGTAGGTAATACTAGGTAGTACTTTATTCCTATCGGAAAATACAGAAATACAAATAGGTTGGGTTTATATATGTTCATAATTAATTTACTTACCGCAGTTTGCACTCCCACGACTGATGCTTTCAAAGGTTCATATTCGTCTGTGAGAAGGCGAACAAAATGAACGATTGTGGTGAGCGCAAACTACGACGAGTAAGTAAAGTATAGCTTATCAACTCTCGGCTAGGTGGCGTTGCTGCGTACATGAAAAAGTTCTGTTCGGTAAGTTCTGTTCGTTTGTTGTTTCGGTGTTGCGTTTGGTGGGCGTTCTTCGACATCCCCGCCCCCGTGAATCAGCCCGATTCACTATCCACGTTAAGAACGGCCAATTTAGAAACTGGGCGGCGTAACACTCCAGACTTGGTGTGGACATCAGCTCGTCTTGCCACGCCATCTACGCCCCGATAGACCTTTACCACTCTTCCTCGGCACCACTGCTTTCTTGGCATATTCGTGTCACAGATGAATACCAAGGTTCCTTCCTTCAACGGCTCTGGCATTTGGCACCACTTGGCTCTTCGCGGTTAAGTTGGTAGGTATTCCAGGATCCAGCGCTTCCAAAACCTGTCTCGGAGCTGGCGGGCGATTCGCCATTGCTTTCCCAGGGTACACAGCTTCTTAAATGGCTCACTTCCACTTGGCGTTTGGGCAGTGTTTGCTGTTCCTAGAAGGAAGTGATTTGGCGTGAGTGGCTCTTCCTGGTCAACGGAAACTGGTAGATGCGTCAGGGGTCGTGAATTCACGACATTCTCCGCTTCGATGATCAGACATTGTAACGTATGCTCGCGGGGTGATACTTCCTTCAGTGTGTGTCTTAGTACCTTCTTCACGCAGTGGACCATACGTTCCCAGATACCTCCTTCAGACGGGTTGTTAGGACAGTTGAAAACCCATTCAACATTCTTGGCTGATAACTCATTTTGAATACGGCTGCAGTCAAACACCTCATCGAAACGTTTCGCTTGCTGGTCTGCGCCGACGAAATTCTTTCCATTATCGCTTCGGATACGGACGGGCACTCCCCGTCGGTTGATGAAGTTACGGATTGTTAGGATGCATGCATCTGTTGACAGGTCACAAGCGACTTCTAGATGTATGGCACGAACAGTAAGACATGTAAACAATGCCACCCATCTCTTCTCTACTCGACGACCAATAGCGACTGTGAGTGGCCCAAAATAATCCAGGCCGGTATATGTAAATGGTCTGACATACGGCGTCAGACGATCTTCAGGCAGCGGTCCCATCAATGGTGCTACGGGCTTAGCTCGTTCCAGTCTGCACGAGCAACATCTGGCAATGATCTTGCGCAAAACTTGTCGAAGGCGTGGGATCCAATAGAGACGACGGATTTCACAGATAGTGGCCTCAACGTTCTGGTGCTTCATTTTGGAGTGATGATGTGTCACTACCAGTTCAGTGAACGCATGATTAGGTGGCAATATGATCGGTCGTCTTGTGTCATGCGGAAGCCAGCTGGCTGCATCGATCCGACCACTGACACGTAGGACACCTTCCTCATCGACGTACGGGAATAGGTTACTCAAAGAACTTCCTTTGGCCAGGCATTGACCATCTTTGATTTGGCTGATTTCGGCCGCATAAACCTCAGCTTGTGCGCGGCGGCATAGCACAACATCTGTTGCATGAAGTTCCTCTACTGTCAGACCATTGACGTTATCAGTTTGTTTGCGGAACCGACGAACGCATCGTTTGACATATGCGATCGTTCTTTTCAGCCTTAAAAGAGAGGAAAAGTCGGAAAATTTTATGAGTTCGTTACTTACGGTAAGTAGAGCGAACTTCGGGCGAAGTTCTTCGTCTTCCTTATCCTCATTATGACTGACATTGGCATAGTCAGCAGGCCACAGGCTTTCATTTTGTTTTTAAAAACCTGGTCCAGTCAACCATCTTGATGAAGGGCTGAAGTCGATCTGGCAGTTCGACCGAGTTGCTTCATCAGCGACGTTCTTCTGAGTAGGTATCCATCTCCAATTGGACACATCGGTTGCGGCAAGGATTTCAGCGACCCTGTGGGCTACAAACGGCTTGTAGCGGCGGTTTTGCTAGCCAATCCACTTGACGACTGTTTTGGAATCAGTCCACAGCACACAACGGTTGATACTTAAGGTGATGTGTTCTTCGATGACGGTCTGCATCAAGCGAGTTCCAAGAACGGCAGCTTGGAGCTCAAGGCGTGGAATGGTCATCGGCTTTAATGGTACGCACTTAGTCTTGGCCCAAACAAATGCAACAGCTATTTTTCCATCTAGACTCTCAGATCTCCAATACGCTACGGCGGCAAATGCTTCTTCACTCGCATCGACAAATATGTGAAGCTGGAGCTGCGTTGGCAAAGCGTGCAGGAAGTAGTAGCGTGGGATCTGAATCTCGACAGCTTGGCTCAACATCTTACACCACTTGTTCCAGACTGCATTGATGCTGCTAGGTAATAGCTCATCCCAAAGCATATCGCACCTCCAAACCTCACGCATCAATAGTTTCGCAATGATCAAGAAGTTCGCCAGAAATCCAAGTGGATCAAACACCGACATGATGACACTCAGGAGCTCTCTTTTACTAGGACGTCTGTTTCCGGCAATAATCTCTGGATCGACTCGATGAAACTTCAAACGGTATCTGAAGGTGTCACTTAATGGCTGCCAAAACATACCAAGTACCTTTTCTGTGGCCAGGCTCCCTTCAATCGTCAGCACGTTCGCAACTCCCACCATCTTGGATTCAGATTCGCAGTCCAGTACCTCTTGTGAATTAGAACAAAAGCTTCTTAGCTCAAACCCAGCCTCCTTATGAATTTCACGAACTTGCTTAGAGACTCTGATGGCTTCATCTATTGACTCGAAGCTGTCCACAAAGTCGTCTACGTAATGGTGTTGCAAGATAGACTTCACAGCTCTGGCTTTGGTTTCTCGATGCTGCAGGGCGTTAACAGACTTGACATATTGAGCCGCGCAAGGCGAGCAAGCAGCGCCAAATGTCATCACTAGCATTTCGTATACGTCTGGTGGAAAATCGTCAATGCCTTGACGCCAGAGAAATCTCTGTGAGTCCCTATCCTCTGGTCGAATGAGCACTTGGTGGAACATTTTACGTATGTCTCCACACACGGCAATGGCACCCACTCGGAAGTTAGACAGGACTGATGGCATCGAATGGTATTGCTGTGGTCCCTTTAGCAAACACGAATTAAGTGAAATCCCATCAACTGTAGCGGCGGCATCAAAGACCAGGCGAAGTTTACCTGGCTTGTAAGGATTCACCACGGCAAAGTGTGGAAGGTACCACGTCCTAGGCCCTGTTATGGCGGCTTCTGTTGGTTCCAGTTTGCGGGCGTAACCCTTGATGACATATGAGTTGATGATCTCGTTGTAGGCGGCAGCAAATGTTTCATCCCTCCTCATCTTGCGCTCAATACTAGTGAGTCTCTTCTTTGCCATAGCATAGGAGTCAGGAAGCTCGAAGTCATCACGCTTCCAAAGAAGTCCGGTTTGGAATCTTACATCTACCCTGAATGTTGTTGACTTCAATATGCTACCAGCACGTATTTCGTCTTCGGTTTCTACCACTGGTGCTGGCCGCACCCCAAAGCTTTCCGTGATGAAGTAATCGGCTACTACTTCGTGAAGGGCATCATTTGTATCGATCAGCAGACATGACGTCATCGGTGGCATGTGTCCTTTAGTTGGGCCAAATACGACCCATCCAAGCTCTGTATGGGCAGCATATGGTCTTCCTTCTCGGAGCTGAACTGTATCATTTGGCAGACCCAGGTGGCAGTGTTCTAATCCAATGAGTAGCTGAGGTGTGACGTCAGTATATGGAAGGGCTGGCAGTGACTTAAAGCATCTCGTATCCCCACGTAAGTTACTCTCGTTCAGGCTTTGCATCGGTAGACGAAGGTTGAAGACACCATAGACGTTGCGAGGAACGTGTTTCCTTTTTATGTTAGCACCACTGATGTGCATGTTGACCACAGTTGCAGTTTCTTGGGTGGCTCTTCCTCCAAACCATTGGAGATCTAACTTGCTTTGGTGGCCACTCAATCCAAGTTCTTCAATAAGGGTGCTATCCATCATCGTTATTGAAGATCCGTCGTCCAGAAGAGCGTAAGTGTCGATTCGCTTTAAAGGCCCATATAAAGTGACTGGCAGCACTCGGAAAAAAAGCTTGCTTTTCTTAACTGATCTGGCTGAACAGCTTAGAACTGCTCCTCTGTTCGACATCCCCGCCCCCGTATCGTTGACTTGTTGTTGTTGTGCACGCGGCACTGGTGCACCCTTGGAGGCTGGCTGCCTTGACTCGTGCAACAATTGGTGGTGACTCCTTTGGCATCCGTCAAGGCCACAAGATCTTCGACGTCGGCGGCAGTTTCGAAGAGTATGTCCCACTTCCAAGCATGTGAAACATAATCGGCAACGTTTGGCTTGAGTCCACCTTTCGCTCACACTGTACTCCAAGAATCGTTTGCATTCAACTATTTTGTGACGGCTCTGACAGATTGGACACTTGAATGCATCTACTGGTTGACCCTCGGCTGCGTGAAGAACTGAAAGGAACCGTTGGCACTGGCCTGTTCTGTAGTGCCTCTCTCAAGGACTGACACTGTAGATCCCGTTCACCTAACCTAAGTTGAGTATTCTTCAGTTCAGTCTCAAAGGCATTGAATTTCCTCTGCAATTCCTCTAAAATGCCTTCAAACTGCGTTGCTGTGGAAGCAATCGACGAGCTTGTTGCACTTGTTGTAGGATTAGGAACACTGGCCAGTGGCGATGCCTCAGCATTGGCCATGGAAACTATTTGTGAAGAACTTGGAGGTGATGCGGCGGCATTAGAATTTGCATCGACTGCAGGAACTTTTGGTGAAGGAGCGCCAATTGATGCGGCGGCATGGGCATCTAAGGCATTAGCACTCACTTCCATGTTCATATTTTCTGGCATTTCTTCCGTAGGATTTAGGCGAGGGCTTCTTCTCGGTGGTGTACGTTGCATAGCAGCTAGGGAACACCACAGTGGCAAGAAAATTGTAACCTAGTGCTTTGCAAATGGCGGCAATGTGCAATTTATTTTACGGCTTAAATTCCACATAAAACAATTTAACCCAATAACAATTTATAAGAAACTCGTATTTGCTTCTCGGCAAGGGAGGCAATCGTGCAGTTAAATCCACGGCTAATGGATTATGAGACTCCTATTTGCTTCTCGACAATGAAGCAATCGTGCAGTTAATCCACGGCAAAGGGATTCTGAAAACTCCTGTCCGTTTCTGCGGCAATGGGGTCTCAAATTGCGACAATCCAAAGCAATTTAAGTTCACAGTTCACGGCAATGGAACTTCCAAATTGCGAGATAAACGCTGTTTAATCCACGGCAAAGGAATTATGAGACTTCAGTCTCTTTGTGCGGCAATGAAGTCTCAAAATGGCGGCAATCCAACGCAATTAAGGTTCACGGCAATGGAACCTCAAAATTGCGAAATAAAACTTTAATCCACGGCAAAGGGATTATGAGACTTCAGTCTCTTTGTGCGGCAATGAAGTCTCAAAATGGCGGCAGTCCAACGCAATTTAGGTTCACGGCAATGGAACCTCCAAATTGCGAAATAAACTTTGCGAAATAAAACTCTGTACCTTTTGCAACCCAGTCGTGGTGTTGGAAATTAATACTCGGCAATTCAGTAGTAGTAGGTAATACTAGGTAGTATTTTATTTCTATCGGAAAATACAGAAATACAAATAAGTTGGGTTTATATAATGTTCATAATTAATTTACTTACCGCAGTTTGCACTCCCACGACTGATGCTTTCAAAGGTTCATATTCGTCTGTGAGAAGGCGAACAAAATGTAATGAACGATTGTGGTGAGCGCAAACTACGACGAGTAAGTAAAGTATAGCTTATCAACTCTCGGCTAGGTGGCGTTGCTGCGTACATGAAAAAGTTCTGTTCGGTAAGTTCTGTTCGTTTGTTGTTTCGGTGTTGCGTTCGGTGGGCGTTCTTCGACACATGTCGAGACCAGGGCAGAGATAAGAAATTAATTAGATGGCAAACCTTTACTTTTCTTGCCCTGCAATAACCATTTGCTTACATTGTTGTTTTTGTTATCCATCCTCTGTCTGGGAATACGTGTGGGCTGAAAAAAATGGCGTCAATAATTTATGAAAGTGTGTGTGAGGTGAGTTTTTTTTTATTTGACGTTAAATTATTTTTTTACTAGCGCAGTTCACGCTAGTCAACTAGTTTGGACAGACTTGGTTTGATGCATAGAGTGGTATAGAACAAAAGGGAATCCACTCAATTTCTTGCCACACAAATTGCATTATATTGTTGCTTTTGTAACACAGGATTTATCTGTGATACACATATTCAGCAGAATACGAATTAGTATTAGTGAAATTACATGATGATTAAATTAAAAGTTGTTTGAAAAATATGTCTGGGGATGGATTCATTCATTCGAATTTTCATGGTTTATATGAAATTCTTCACGACTTGAATAGTTTCTAGTTTACTTTACCAGAATTGTCTATAGAAGTTCAAAATCACACAAGTTCTAGAGCATTCGTTCAGAAAAAATTCTTTCCAACTATTTGCACAGTGTGAACTGCTCTATGTTGAAAACTGGTTACAGGCCGCCTCCACCTGCAAGAATTTTCGTTATGTCGACTCGACTTAACATCAAATGTTACGTGGAGGCGGGTCATTTGACGTTATGTCGCAATCTATGACATCTCTGTCTTCGATTTTGTTTTGACAGTGTCAGCTTGACACCAAATTGGACACATGCCTTTTTTTGGTGCGTGTTGGTGGAAAAAGTAATTTTTTCTCATAATTTTTCGTCTTTCATCAGTGTCGGTTCGTATCGATAGCTCATATTAGGGTGCGTTTTTTTTCTCAAGCCTATAAAGGCTTGATCAAAAAGAGAAAAAAAACACGATTGAGCAATTTGGTAGCACTGCGTATTTGGCATATGACGTTTGACGTATGACGTTTTTTCAAAATAAATAAACCAAAAATAAATATTGAAACGGTTCGATAAAAACAATTGCTTTCTTTTTATGGATGCAGATGCAGAGAGGGAACAAGTTGAGTGTAAGTTATACAAATTGAAACTTTGATATTGATGTTTGTTCTGTTCCAGATGCTGCTGTCTTTGGTGGAAACTCCAGAGCGCAGCTCCAGCAGGGATATGGAAACTGCGGCAAGTATGCTTGCTGCTCTTTCCAGTGATACTGGTTCCAGCACTTCTGAATCTGTTACAATTTAAAAACAATTAACTGCTCTAAATCTTCCCATGCGTTGGCACATAAGTTTACTGCCACACCCCGCAGTCTTCAGAACTGCGTAAGCTCAACCAACCTTTCAATCTATCTATCTAATAAATAGCTAGTGCAAAAATTTGAATATAAAACTATTTATTTCACTTTTTTTTTCCAAGAAATATATATATCTGCAGTCTATGCCTCGAAAGTGGGGAAACATCTCTGCACATTATATGATAAGTCTTTTAATAACTCATAGTGTTACAAATAAGTTAAATAATAAAACAAGCAAATCGAATAATTTGTTTTAGAGGCTTCCAAGAGTGCTTTAGCAGCTATCGTTATGAAATCACAGAACAACACTTGCTCATCTGTGCCAGCAAGAGTACGAGTGTTGCAATACTGCCCACGATGCAATAGTTCATCGTTTGGTGTTTTTGCATCCAAAAATATTGCTCCAAGGGGAACCTTTAAATACAAAACAAAGCAAAAGCGATCATTTTATTTTAAATTTGCTTTAAAAACTTGAACAGAAAAAATTTACCTGTCTGGCTCTGTTATGAGGTATTTTCATGCTTTTCAGTTCATTTGCTTCACTCTTTCCGTGAAACTGGAAAGCTTGTTCAAAGGGAACCTTATCCTCAACGGTCTACTTATCGAGGTGTGAAATTCGCTAAATCGAAAACAGCACGTTCTAGGTCGTGTTTGTACCAAAATAGCATTCCCAATGCTTGTTCTCCATTGTATACATATTTTTCTTTGGCAAATTGATTTGTACTTTTCCATCTTTAGGTCTGGAACTTCCTTAGCTTGGTAGTCTCGTCCGACTCGAATTTTTACTTCATATACGCTTTGTTTCGTCTTTGATTTGCCATTTCTTTTTCTTGAATTATCATCATCTGAAATCGTTTCTGGTGTTTCACGAGCTCCAACCACATTGCCATTAGGGCCATTTATCACGGATTGATCAGCTTTTTGTTTCTTCAGTTTTTTTCAACCAGCGTAACTGGAAGAGTGCATATATGTACCGATTTTATAATTTTATTTATGAAGTTTATTTACAACTCACCTATACATTTTTGATATAATTTCTCGATCATGTAAAAGTGAGTGAGGGAATGGTTGCATTCGTGAATCATTTTTAATGTATGTAGTTCCCAGCGCAAAATGGTTTTCTGCCACCTCAGGGGCATGATCAACGACCACAGACAAAACAACTTTCGCGTCAAGCAATTTCTCTCGTCTTTACAGAATCATAGCCAGTAGAAGGATGTCTCTTACTTTACGTGGCGCGAGCATTACTCCGCGTTTGGCACACTCATAAGCTTGTGTTTCATCGCCACGCATCCCCCAGAAATAGGAACTCAATGTATGATATTGCCAAGAAACCGGATTTTCTATCAAGCTATTAATCGAAGTCTGCAAAAATCGTACTGATTTGAAGTCCAATACACTACTAGCCAGATCTTATTCTGGTTCTATTTGGAGATTGCAAATTAGTATATTGCCAACAAAACGGAGAAGTCTTTTATGTTTCTAATTTTGAGTTCTTAACGTTGATTTTTAATTGAATGAATTTTAAATAGTCCTTTGTGATTTTTCTGTAGGATATTTGCTTTTCTATCACATAATGGTCTAGAGCACATTTGGCAAGGTCTAATTTTAATTTTTATGAAAAAAGTACACAAATATTGCGAGGGATGTCCATGTCATTTCTTGAATTGAGAAATGAGAAATGTCATTTGGTACAATGGGTGCGTTCGGTGAGCTTACAAATTGCACATTTTTGTGAGCTAAAATTTTGTCAAGTAACATAAATTTGTTGACAATTGTTAGCAAATGTATGAATTTGTAGCTACACCAAACGCACCCAATGACAGCCTTCGCCATTTTCGATAACATTTCCAAAAAATAGTTTGGTAGCACATTTTTGTTATCGGGCTAAGGAAATAAGACTGAATAAATTATGAGGCTAAGGGAAGCCCAGATAGCTAAATTTTTGTTGTATTTAGCACGTGAATTTTTTTAAGCCGTATAGGCTTGAGAAAAAAAACGTACCTTTAGATGTGTTCAATGGCCTGTCAAAAAAAAGCAACAACAAAAATGAAATAAACAACCACCAGATTTTACTTTTCAGATATCAACTTTATTTTACGTATTTTCGTCACAAATAAGTATTTTTATTTTCAGCACAAAGGTAAGGTGTTATTTTCCTGATTTTTTTTATATTTTTGAGCTTTTCAAAACAATTTAAATTTACATTGCGCTTAAAAAACTACGAGCAAAAAACAGCTGCTATTGACATTTTTCACCGAACTTGATCTTGCTCAAAAAGAGGTGTTCTATAACACGCTCATTAAACACAAAAAAAAATCAGAAAAAATTAGAAAGAACAGGAAAAGAAAATTGAACACCAAAAGCCTGATCTTTTCTGTCTGAAACTGTTCTAGAACAGCTTATTGAACATTCTTATTATAACCTTATGAGTGAATGGAAAATTACAAAATAGAAAATTTCAATCTAAAAATTCTTGTCTTTGATTTCATTCAATTGTCAAAACTCTGCATCCACCATCCATGCTGTTCAAGTACAAAATGAAATGTTATAAGATAATTTCCCCAGTCACGCTAACATTGATTTGCGTCTTTGATGTCAAGTCGAGTGGACATAACGAAAATTCTTGCAGGTGGAGGCGGCCTGTTAGGTTTTTTTTACTTTCACCACCAAAAAAATGGCCGCGAAAGCAAAAGCTAAGGGTAAAGCACGGGTCACATACGGCTGGTTGCCAGCGGCGAATTGAGTAGCCACTACTGCCATCCCTGGCAGCCGGCGAGTGCTTAGCAGTGGCTTGGGAAGTTGAACATGTTCAACTTTTGGTAGCAAGCAGCGGCGGCTGGCAGCTAGTAGCGCAATTTGACCACATCGGCTGGTAAGTAGCAGCGAATATATTTGACAATTTTGCTCATTTCAATTGTAAAAATTGTAAAAATATTATATATGAATAAAAAAGAAATAAAATGAGAGAGAAAAATGTTGAAGCATTTCCAACTCTGGTTTGAAATTTGATTACAACAAACGTTTTTCCTAGGTCTCCAGCACTCCAGCTACTCGTCAGGATGTTATAAACTTTCAAGACACTAGACTCCAGCAAACCCAGACTCGGGAAACTGGAATTTGTCCTACACGCCGCGAGCTATGTTTCGGTAAGCAAATAACCTTCCTATACAAGGATTTTCTTAGACTTTTAATTATTTCGCAGATGAACTGATTCGGGAAGTAACAATAAATTGCTCCGAACGGGAACTTCTACCTCTTCGTGTACGTGATGACTAATGAAATCGCCATTTCAATGGAGGCCTATGAAACCATTTTTTGCCGTTTGAGGAAAAAGAACTCTTACGTGAAAATTCAAACAATTGGAAATAGAAAAAGAGACTTTGGAAGAAATCATCACAGAACGAACGACGAAACGCCGAACTGCGTGCATCCGTAGAGAAAAAATACGCCGAAGAAGCTGCGTTTCTGAAAAAGACAAATGAAATTATAGCACAACTAAAAGGAATCACAGCACCAAAGAAATAAAAGAAAATATTTCATTTAGTTAGAGAAGTTGTTCAAATTTTTGTCTGGTTCGGGTTCATCAATCTCATTTTCATAAATCGGTGTTTGCTTGAATGCTTTTGCAGATTGTTTACCATCCACTGATTTAGCTTGCTTTTTAGCAGCAGGTAATGTTGGTGCAGGTGGTGTCTAATACGTTTGGTATTGTTTTATCTTCATCCAAACAGCAAATGAAATTGAAGTATAGCAGCTGCTGTCAATCGGTTAACTGTCAATGTGTGATTTGACGGGTGGCTAGCAGCTAAGTGTGACCGCACTGCCAGCCGCTGCTTGCTGTTGCTACTGCCAGCCGCTGGTAAGAAGCAGCTGGCAGCAGCCGTGTGTGCTTAAGGCTAGACATTAGTTAACTTCTGTGAATAATTTATTGAAAAAATTGCTCCCGTAGTTTTTCCAAACTGGGAGTTACATTTTTCGATTTTTTTATAATTAATTTATTATTATTGCTGTACTTAGATTTTCATTCATACTTTTTCTTTTGAAGCTCATTTCAAAGCCATGATTTACAGCTCGTTTGTTAAATCGCAATTTAAATCAATTTTAAAATGTTTGTTTAGTTTTGCATTTTGCACATTCATGCTGTGAGTACTAGCAGTCAGTACATATATGTCAATGCCTTTCAAGCAAATTTAAGCTTATACTGCTTCGATTTCTGATTAATGCTACCTTGTCGTGTTTTGTAACTGTTCTCTGTCAATGATGATAAGAATAATAATAATAATCATAACAGTAATAACTCTTATTTTAGCTTAAGCATACCTTTTTGTGGTACCCGTGGTGCGATGGTTAGCATGTCCACCTGCTAATCCAGAGGTTCGAGGTTCGAATCCCAGCAGAGGCAAAAATGTTTTTCCACGGGTATCGCCTTTCGCGAGGAATTGGCAAGTCCTCCGTTAGTAAATTCACTGCCATGAAAAGCGCTTTCTCAATTAGCCGTTCGGAACCGGCCTAAAATTGTAGGTCCCCTCCATTCCCTCACAAGGTTTGGTTGTGAGAAATGCGCTAGGCCCAGGGGCTCCTCGCTCTGTTGCGCCACCCTATTTATTTTTTTTTTTATTTATACCTTTTTGACAGAGTTCCAATCGAAAACTATTAATTTAATTCATTGTTTATAACAGATGGTTTGTTTGAAATAAAATACAATAAAAACTTATGACAACTGCAGTGCTAGAAAAAACTCCCCTATTCTTACTGAATCTACTATTATCACACGAACATTTGATAATCTGACATATTAAACGAAAAGAATATTGAAAAAGTGGAATGCGAAAATGAAAACAAAATTTTTCACAGCTACTGCTGCTATCGGAATACTTTACCAGATCCAGAAGAAGGTGTTGTCTATACTTTCATCGTATTCGGAAACACCAGTCGACATTCAGTCAGTGCAAACCATGTCGTCTGAAATTTCCACATACCGACCAAAAAAATTGGCTTTTTACGTTCGGGTTTATGCTTACTCGTCATTTTTAGATATTCTCTTGGACGTTGAATATGGATCGACTTATTATATGTCATCCACGGCTAACGAGCTTGGTATACCTAGCGAAGAGGAGATTGATGGAGCTTCGTTGTCAGTTGAAGCAATAGCAGAAGAGGAAGACTTCGAAGGTGAAGATGAGGATTCAATAAACTTTTCAATAAAAATTTCGGTAAAAATCACTTATTTGGTCAGTAGAAATAAAATCGATTTTGCAACTTTTTTGTTCATTTTCACAAGTATGTGGTGAGCAACGAACAACTTTTAGTGGATTCGTCAACCTAGGAAAATATTTTTAATAAAAAGTTGAGAAAAGAATTTACTTACCGCCTTTTTTGATATCCAAATAAGAAAACAAAAATCCGATGAGTTTGACGTTTCTTATGTCGTCACTGCAGTTCAGGGTACGAGTGCTTGGAACAAAAAATTTTTTTTCTCAAAATTAAACACCTGAACGATTAAAATTTAACATGTTCATCTGCACCTATAATTTTTCATCTGCAACCATAACTAAGGAAGTGCAGATGATGTGTTCCCTCTCTTTCAGACAAGTATGAATTTTACATCTTGTGTCTTTTTCCGATTTTCATCTGCACTTGCAGATGCATGTAAATCCACCATAAAAGCCGTATTTATAATCGCATTTTAAACTCCGCGAAATTTTAAAACACCCTTATTCGTTGATTAAAACAAAAATCGTATTTATAATCATTTTTCGTCAGTGAATAAGGGCTGATTAGCTTAAACGCAGAAATGCGTGTCTTAAGCGTGTTTTATGCGTGTTTTAGCGAATAAATGTCATTTGATTTTGAGTATTGAGTTGTCATTCATTGGTTTATTTACATCTTTCAAAATTTCAAAAATAACTAAAAAGGAAATGTACTCAATTTGTAAATAATTTGGATGTAGTAAATGTCTTTTCAATTGTTTTCCTTTTTTGTAAATAAGTTTTATACAATTTTCCCAACTGGGAAGCATTTTTGATTTTCCCTTTTTTGAAAAAAAAAAAAACAAAAGAAATTAATGCCAAAGAATAATATAGAATATATTGTAACGTGCGCTTAGTTCGAATAATAAAACTTCACTTTTCAATTTATTTCAACCACTTTCATTTAGTATCTATACTTTATTCGATCTCAACTCGACTTTTGGACTATCACTTGTAGACAGTTTAGTCTTCACTTTATCACTCTATAATCAAAACTGCCCTCTGGTTGCCTCGGGCGGGCTATTTATATCGAATGACATTTCATCTAGAACTCTCCAGTAACTTCCACATGGTCTCCACTCTCCATTATTTTGGCTGTCAAACATTTTCTCTCCTAGAATATTTCTACACTTACACTTGTGTTGCCACTTGTGTTTTCGGTTGAACGTTTTCAATTAGGAAATTGGTATTAAATGTCGGGTTCACGTTACACTGCCCCCTCCTTAAAATTGTTCGTCCCGAATAATTCCATCTGCAGCCTCGCCACTATATCGATGCAGCCGGTCACAATGAACTACTTTTAACTTGCCTCTTAGTCCTCTTTGGATGCGGTAAACAACGTCGTGAATCCTTGTGAAAACAGTATAAGGACCTTCCCAGTTCTGCTGAAGTTTCGGTGACAATCCCTTTTGACGATGAGGATTAAAAAGACAATTAACTCATCAGTCATCACATTTCTTTGTCATACGATACCTTCTTAAAGTTATTAACATAAACATAAACATCCGACGGACAAGATCGATATTGTCTCACGATCATTGTCTGTCCATAGATATAAGATAAATACCATACTCAATTGGAGATGAAATAGTATTAAGAAGATTGTAAAATTAATCTTAAGTCTGACACCGAACGGGTAAGATCTCATAAGAGATCTCGGTTATATTTTTATTCTTGAATTTAATAAAGTTTGTTCTTTTTTAAAAAGCGTAAAGTGAAAATTCCGTAAAAGAGGAGTTATCTATCGCAAGTGAACCGGTAAACAAAAAAGACCTACCCTACATAAAACACTGGGAGGCAAGTGAAGTGAAAAAAGATCAGAAGACATACGCTCATAGAGCGGAAAATTCAAAACAAAAAGAGAAGAAAAAATTGTGTTGAAGTGAATATAATAGAAAGAAAGAGTGAAATTAAAGAAAATCAGAAGCGGAAAATTCAAAAAAAAGAGAAGAAAAAATTGTGTTGAAGTGAATATAATAGAAAGAAAAAGTGAAAAAAAATTATAAGCGGAAAATCCAAAACAAAAAGAAAAGAGGAAAAAAGTGTTGAAGTGAATATAATAAAGAAAGAAGGAGTGAAATCAAACAAAAAATAAAATTGTTAACTATTAACAAACATTGCCCACCTCTCATGCGGTTGCTATCTAGCCAAAACTAGATAAAAAGTGTTTAAAAATTAAAAAGAAAAAGAACTAAGCTGAAAGGTTGCTATCTAGCCGAAACTAGATAAAAAGTGTTTAAAAATTAAAAAGAAAAAAAACTAAGCTGAAGAAAAACAACCTACTAGAAGCCGTGCAGAGGATAATCAATTAGAACGAGGAACAACAGGGAGCAACAAAGTAACACAAGTAACATTTTTATAAGTATATTTTTTTTTTTTTATATATTAGGAAATATATATATTTATATACACGTACATATACCTAAATTAGGCAAGTTTAAATTTTTTTTTATTATAATAACAAGATAAGAAAATGGCACTATCGGTAGAGCAGGTAGGGTCAATGATTGCTATGGCGGTCACTGAGCAGACTAGGGATCTACAAATAAGAATAACGGAGTTAACAACAGCTTTGGGTAGACTGTTACCCACGGATAATATAGTCCCATATAAAGATGTAGAAATAGATCCGTCAAACGATACAAAGGAAGGATTAGATCTAGTCAAAAGTCTTCAAAAATTCGATGGCGACAACTACATTAGTTGGCGCACATCCGCAGTACATTGCATGCAGGCATATGAACACTGCATAGGTAGTTTGAGTTATTTCACAGCGGTGAATTTTTTACGAAACAAAATTGTAGGGAAAGCTAATGATGTATTAACATCGCACGGGACTCCACTTCATCCCAGTGCAATATTAGCAAGACTAGACGTAACATACGAGGATAAGAGACCGATCCATATGTTACAGACGGAACTAACTAACGCAAAACAGGGACGACAGACGTTGGAGGAATTTTGTGACCAAGTTAACAGATTATTGACTTTAATAACAAACAAAACTATGATGAGTTATGGGCCAAAAACGGCAGAAACGAAAGTTCTACTGGATGTGGCAAGACAGAATGCACTAAGGGTTTTTATTACTGGGCTCAACCAGCCAATGAGCAACTTGGTGTTCGCACTAAACCCAGGGGATATCCCAAATGCTCTAGCTAGAGCACAAGAGATTCAAATGAATCAAAATACGAGATTTATGAATCAGAATCAACAGGTACAAAACAGATCTCTTGGTATTTTACCACCAAGGCCAACGAATTTCCAAAATTTTCAAAGACCATTTGCGAATTCGTCACAGAGATACCATGTAGCTCCACAACAAAGAATTTGGAATAACGAACAGCAACAGAGGATAGATCAGGGAAGCGGTAATTTCAGACCGGAGAGAAATAATAGTTTTCAGAGAAACGTACCTTTAAATCAATATAGGGATCAGAGATTCAATAATGAGATTCGCAATAACAACAATCCGTTTAAACGAGATAGGCCTAATAGCAATCAGCAGCCTTTAACAAAAACACCAAGAATAAATCATCTTAATGAACGAGATTCTTTTTTAGAATGAGGTACGACCTGCCTACAATTATACGAACAAATAAAACGACAGGTCAAGTGTACAAAATATTAATAGATACGGGTGCAACACATAATTATGTTAAACCAGATATAAATAAGTGTAAGAAATTGAAAGCAAGTAATAAAGTAAAAAGTGGTCATGGTAGTAGTATCATAGATACGTACCAGGATATAAACATATTTGGAAATTGGGAAATTTTTTATGAGCTAAAAGAATTAAAAGACTATGATGCTATAATAGGCATAAATACGTTAAGACAATCTAATTGCAAAATAAATATAGCAGACAGTTTCTTGGAATTCAACGGAGGCAAAGTACCTCTGATATATAATGATAAATTAATTAACAGTCTTCAAATAAACACCCATATGCAGGTGGAATACCAGGATAGATTGAAGGAAATTTTAAGGAAATATCAGGGAATTTTTACGGAAAGACCAAACTACTTACCGTATAATACAAATGTTAAATGTAATATAAATACTGTAAAGGGCTATTCACATGAGAACGAACAACGAACGAGACGAATGAACGAATATTCGTTAATTTTGACATTTCATTCACATGAGTGTTTTGCATTCGTCACGAATAAGGAACACAATTTACATGCAAAACAAAAATGGGAAATGATTTTGAGGTTAAGCACGCGCGAAAAATTTATTCGTTGGAGTGTGGATTGTATGTGGAACGAGAATAAAGTCTGACAGTTCGTACCTACTAGATGTTTATTCGTAACGAATAAACTTTTTTTCTCAATTTTTTTAATTTTAGGCACAAAAATAAAAGTTTATCCACCTAAAAATAAGGATGAACTATTTTTCCATCGTTTCCAAAAAAAATTCGTGAGGAATTTATGCTAGTAAGGTACTTAAAATCTCATTTCTTGATTTATTCGTCGTTCGTTGGTCGTGCTCATGTGAATAGTCCTTAAATGAAGAACCAGTTTGGCAAAGAGCATACCCATATCCGCAATCTGCTTCCGCGTTTATTAATAAAGAAATACAAAATTTATTAGAAAACGATATTATAAAACCAAGTCGAAGCGCGTATAACAGTCCAGTTTGGGTGGTAGATAAAAAAGGTTTCAATGAAGATGGCACAAAGAAACCACGAAAGGTAATTGATTACAAGAAATTAAATTCTTTTACGAAGTCTGATAAATATCCCATGGCAGAAACCTCAGTAATTTTATCTAATTTAGGCAAGTCAAAATTTTTCTCTACTTTAGATTTACAATCAGGATTTCATCAAATCCTTGTAAATGAAAAAGATAGACCGAAGACTGCATTTTCAGTCAACAACGGGAAATACGAATTTAATCGTATGCCATTTGGGCTTAAAAACGCTCCAGCCATATTTCAAAGAGCTATGGATGACATTCTCCGAGAATACATCGGGAAATTCTGTCATGTTTATCTAGATGATGTTATAATATTTTCAGGAACACATGATGAACACTTACATCACATTGAAATAATAATTAAAGCACTTTCAGAAGCTAACATGAGAATTAGCAGTGAAAAGAGTAAGTACTTTATGGAAGAGGTGGATTTCTTAGGATATGTTGTATCCTATAACCACATAAAAACCCATCCAGATAAAGTAAAAACAATTAGGGAATATCCCGAACCACAGACTTTACGTCAATTGAGAAGTTTTCTTGGACTATCAGGTTATTATAGGAAATTTATCCGAAATTATGCAATGATAAGCAAAGGGTTAACAAAGTATTTACGAGGAAACGAAAAAATAAACAGTAAGAGGATAAATATTGAATTAGATTCAGAAGGCAAAAAAGCGTTTCAGGTATTAAAGGATAAGCTTACAGAAGAAGTTGCGTTAAATCAACCGGATTTCGATAAACCATTTGATTTAACAACTGATGCAAGTAACTCAGCCATAGGTGCAGTACTAAGCCAAGACAATAAGCCATTAACCTTTGTAAGTAGGACGTTATCTGCAACTGAACAAAATTATGCTACCAATGAAAAGGAATTGTTAGCAATAGTATGGAGTCTGAAAAATTTGAGAAATTATTTATATGGTCAAACTGGAATCCGCATATACACGGACCATCAGCCATTGAGCTTTGCTGTATCTGATAAAAACCCTAATACGAAATTGAAGAGATGGAAAGCATTTATAGAAGAATATGCACCAATAATAAATTATAAACCAGGTAAGGAAAATGTTGTAGCAGATGCATTAAGTCGTCAAGAAATAAATATAATGGAAAATAGTGAAGATTTAGCTACAGTACATAGTACTCACAGCAGCCCAAGAGAAGAATTTAGAAGGTTAGGTGGAATAATCAATCGATTCAGAAATCAATTAATTATAGAAGAATTAGATTCCAATAATATAAATAGTGAAAAAATTCATAAAGGATATTGGAGGCATACTATTAAATACAAAGATGATGACGTTTTCACTAAATTGAAAGAAATAATTAGGAAGGGAATAAACGCAATATATTCAACAGAAGAGACTCTATTTAAGATTAAAGACAAATTACTAAACGAATACCCAACAACACAGTTTGCGTACGTTTCAAATCTTGTAGAAGACATAACAGACAAAGACATGCAAATAACCATTATGAAAGAGGAACATAATAGAGCACATAGAGACTCTAGAGAAAATTTTAAACAAATTTCAGCTAAATGTTACTGGCCCGAATGTTTTAAACAATTACTTGATTATGCGAAAGACTGTTCTGTTTGTAAGGAAAACAAATATGACAGACATCCTGTGAGATATAAGATTGGAGAGGCTCCAATTCCAAAGAAAGGGGGGGAACGCATACATGCAGACATATACTACATTGACAACGATCAATTTTTGACTATGATAGACTCTTTTTCAAAATTTTTAATAGTTAGACATATCGACAGTAAAATAGATGCTAAGGAAAAACTAATTGAAACACTACCAGTGTTTGGGAAAGTAGAAGTTTTGGTAACAGACAATGAGAGAACATTCTGTACTCCGACGGCAGAATTAGAATTAGAAAAATTTGGGGTCAAACACGAAAAGGTAGCTCCGAATCATAGCAAAACCAACGGAATGATTGAAAGAGTACATAGCACACTAACAGAACTAATACGCATTACGAAAACTGAAATTCATGCAGACACAAAATTTATTATGCCGTTTGTAGTAAAGAAATATAATGAATCTATTCACTCAGTAACGGATCAACAACCATTAGAGGTCTTCCATAACTTTGAAAAGTTTAAATCTCTTACAGATGTATTGAAAACAAAACAAGAAAAAGATCTTTCTTATTTCAATAAAAATAGAACTGAAATTGAGTTTAGGCCAGGACAAAAGATACACGAAAAATCAACACGTAGGAAAGGTAAAGTTAAACCTTTATTTAAAAAGCGAATTGTTAAAGAGGATAGAGGAAGGGTTGTAGTTGACAGTAAAGACAGGACTATACATAAAGACAACATAAAGAAATAAAATATTATTTGTATTAAATTTCAGATGTATATAAGTACAGTTTTGAGATTTTTGGCATTGCTAGCCACAACATCTGCACAAGTGCAGATAACTAATTATAGTTCAGAGGAATACATTCTAATAGAGGACGGACCTGCTGCATTATACGAAGATACAGGAGATTTGTATCATGTAATTAACTTGACATATTACAGGGACATTTTGAATAACATAAATGGAAAAAATACTCGACTGACCAAGTTAGAACTTAGAAATCTAGAAACGGCAGACAGATTGCTAGAGCAATTGACGATAAGAAACAGATCCAAAAGAGGTATTAATGAAATTGGCACATTATGGAAATGGATATCTGGAAGTCTAGATCACGACGACAAAGTTAGAATTGAAACAAAGTTGCAAGAGTTAATAGAATCAAATAATAAACAATACCAGACCAACTCACAGATATTTAAGGCTATAGAGAAACTAGCAGCAGAAGATATCTAGATGATGTTATAATATTTTCAGGAACACATGATGAACACTTACATCACATTGAAATAATAATTAAAGCACTTTCAGAAGCTAACATGAGAATTAGCAGTGAAAAGAGTAAGTACTTTATGGAAGAGGTGGATTTCTTAGGATATGTTGTATCCTATAACCACATAAAAACCCATCCAGATAAAGTAAAAACAATTAGGGAATATCCCGAACCACAGACTTTACGTCAATTGAGAAGTTTTCTTGGACTATCAGGTTATTATAGGAAATTTATCCGAAATTATGCAATGATAAGCAAAGGGTTAACAAAGTATTTACGAGGAAACGAAAAAATAAACAGTAAGAGGATAAATATTGAATTAGATTCAGAAGGCAAAAAAGCGTTTCAGGTATTAAAGGATAAGCTTACAGAAGAAGTTGCGTTAAATCAACCGGATTTCGATAAACCATTTGATTTAACAACTGATGCAAGTAACTCAGCCATAGGTGCAGTACTAAGCCAAGACAATAAGCCATTAACCTTTGTAAGTAGGACGTTATCTGCAACTGAACAAAATTATGCTACCAATGAAAAGGAATTGTTAGCAATAGTATGGAGTCTGAAAAATTTGAGAAATTATTTATATGGTCAAACTGGAATCCGCATATACACGGACCATCAGCCATTGAGCTTTGCTGTATCTGATAAAAACCCTAATACGAAATTGAAGAGATGGAAAGCATTTATAGAAGAATATGCACCAATAATAAATTATAAACCAGGTAAGGAAAATGTTGTAGCAGATGCATTAAGTCGTCAAGAAATAAATATAATGGAAAATAGTGAAGATTTAGCTACAGTACATAGTACTCACAGCAGCCCAAGAGAAGAATTTAGAAGGTTAGGTGGAATAATCAATCGATTCAGAAATCAATTAATTATAGAAGAATTAGATTCCAATAATATAAATAGTGAAAAAATTCATAAAGGATATTGGAGGCATACTATTAAATACAAAGATGATGACGTTTTCACTAAATTGAAAGAAATAATTAGGAAGGGAATAAACGCAATATATTCAACAGAAGAGACTCTATTTAAGATTAAAGACAAATTACTAAACGAATACCCAACAACACAGTTTGCGTACGTTTCAAATCTTGTAGAAGACATAACAGACAAAGACATGCAAATAACCATTATGAAAGAGGAACATAATAGAGCACATAGAGACTCTAGAGAAAATTTTAAACAAATTTCAGCTAAATGTTACTGGCCCGAATGTTTTAAACAATTACTTGATTATGCGAAAGACTGTTCTGTTTGTAAGGAAAACAAATATGACAGGCATCCTGTGAGATATAAGATTGGAGAGGCTCCAATTCCAAAGAAAGGGGGGGAACGCATACATGCAGACATATACTACATTGACAACGATCAATTTTTGACTATGATAGACTCTTTTTCAAAATTTTTAATAGTTAGACATATCGACAGTAAAATAGATGCTAAGGAAAAACTAATTGAAACACTACCAGTGTTTGGGAAAGTAGAAGTTTTGGTAACAGACAATGAGAGAACATTCTGTACTCCGACGGCAGAATTAGAATTAGAAAAATTTGGGGTCAAACACGAAAAGGTAGCTCCGAATCATAGCAAAACCAACGGAATGATTGAAAGAGTACATAGCACACTAACAGAACTAATACGCATTACGAAAACTGAAATTCATGCAGACACAAAATTTATTATGCCGTTTGTAGTAAAGAAATATAATGAATCTATTCACTCAGTAACGGATCAACAACCATTAGAGGTCTTCCATAACTTTGAAAAGTTTAAATCTCTTACAGATGTATTGAAAACAAAACAAGAAAAAGATCTTTCTTATTTCAATAAAAATAGAACTGAAATTGAGTTTAGGCCAGGACAAAAGATACACGAAAAATCAACACGTAGGAAAGGTAAAGTTAAACCTTTATTTAAAAAGCGAATTGTTAAAGAGGATAGAGGAAGGGTTGTAGTTGACAGTAAAGACAGGACTATACATAAAGACAACATAAAGAAATAAAATATTATTTGTATTAAATTTCAGATGTATATAAGTACAGTTTTGAGATTTTTGGCATTGCTAGCCACAACATCTGCACAAGTGCAGATAACTAATTATAGTTCAGAGGAATACATTCTAATAGAGGACGGACCTGCTGCATTATACGAAGATACAGGAGATTTGTATCATGTAATTAACTTGACATATTACAGGGACATTTTGAATAACATAAATGGAAAAAATACTCGACTGACCAAGTTAGAACTTAGAAATCTAGAAACGGCAGACAGATTGCTAGAGTAATTGACGATAAGAAACAGATCCAAAAGAGGTATTAATGAAATTGGCACATTATGGAAATGGATATCTGGAAGTCTAGATCACGACGACAAAGTTAGAATTGAAACAAAGTTGCAAGAGTTAATAGAATCAAATAATAAACAATACCAGACCAACTCACAGATATTTAAGGCTATAGAGAAACTAGCAGCAGAAGATAACGAAATAGACAAAGAGGACGATTTAGTATTACGACTGATAATAGAGGACTTACGTGAAATAATAAACGCCATTAATTTGAGTAAGAATGAAATTTTGAATACCGTAATTTTAAATATGAATGATTTGAATAAAATAATCAATACTGAAACTTTACCAATTTCGATAGCTGATGTGTTAGATGCATCTGACTTTAAGATAATTCAGAATAAAGATTTAATTTTAATTTATATTGAATATCCGCTAGTTACGGAAATAAATAAAAAATATATTGTTGAAAGTATAAATGTTGGTGATGGAAAACTATCATTACCCAATCAAGTTGTGTTATATAAAGAAAAATATAAAATGGCAAATTGCATTAAAAAATTAAATGATATATATTGTAGAGTGAATAATGAAACTAATTGCCTAACGAATTTGTTGAATAATAAGAAAGCAGATTGTCACAAAGTAAAAGAAAATTATCCAGAGGTCAAAATAATTAAAGACGGTATTATTTTTGTAAGTGGAAAAACCACAATAAATGAAAAAGTATACATAGGTATATATCTTATCCATTTTAAGAATAACGTTACTATTAATTCTAAGAGATATGAAAATAAGAGAACAGAAATTCTGAAACACATGAAATTAAATTCACCAATTGAATTAAACATTTTGAAATATTTAGAATCAAGTGACGAAAAGCTAAAATTTTCCAACATTGACCTCATAAGACCTTATATTAAAGATATGAAAGAACATCCAATATTGTATGGTATAACTTTGAATATTGTTCTAGTACTTAGTATTTATATTGTTATTAAACTGTTGAAAATATACAAGTTGAAACAGGAAAAAAAACCAGGAAAGCAATAGAAGAGCGATCGGGACGATCACTTCCAGGGTGAGAGGGGAGTTAACGATATGCAGACTCATCAGTCATCACATTTCTTTGTCATACGATACCTTCTTAAAGTTATTAACATAAACATAAACATCCGACGGACAAGATCGATATTGTCTCACGATCATTGTCTGTCCATAGATATAAGATAAATACCATACTCAATTGGAGATGACATAGTATTAAGAAGATTGTAAAATTAATCTTAAGTCTGACACCGAACGGGTAAGATCTCATAAGAGATCTCGGTTATATTTTTATTCTTGAATTTAATAAAGTTTGTTCTTTTTTAAAAAGCTTAATGATTCAAAGCAGTTTTAATTAGCCACACACGATCTCCTGCTTGGATCCTGACGTTGTCACTTTTGTGTCGTACCGCGTCTTCATCCGGTCGCTGTAGGTTTTCATCCGTTCACTTGTTCTTTTATGGATGTCAGCGAGCCTCTCCTTGAGGTCGTCCACATACTCGTTCGTGTCCTGTGGCTCCTCTGTGGGGCATCCAAATTTAAGTTCGCTGGGCAGCCACATGGTTTTCCCGAACAGGATGTCAGATGGTGTTTGTCCTGTCGAGCTATGTAATGCACTTCTATAGGCCATCAGGAATAGCGGTACGTGCCTATCCCAGTCTCTTTGGTAGTCGCCTACGACCTTGGTGAGGTGTTCTTTCAAGGTCCGGTTGAATCTTTCAACCATCCCATCAGATTGTGGATGAAGCGGTGTGGTTCTCGTTTTCTTAACGCCAAGTAGTCCGCACACTCCTTGGAAGATGTTTGACTCAAAGTTCCTCCCTTGGTCGGAATGGAGTTCCATAGGCACGCCAAACATACTCACCCAGTTAAACACAATCTGGTCGACCACCGTTTTGGCCTCTTGATTTGGGATGGCATACGCCTCAGGCCACTTGCTAAAGTAGTCCATTACAACCAGTATGTACTTGCTTCCAGCGTTGGTCTCTGGAAAAGGCCAAGCCACATCTGCAATCCTCTCAAAAGGCGATCCAACGTTGTACTGATGCATCTTACCTTGAATCTTCCTACCAGGTCCTTTGGTTGCAGCACACTTGTCACATGTTCGGCACCACTTCTCCACGTCATCTCTAGCGTGCAGCCAGTAGAACCGATGTCGCACCTTTTCCAGTGTTTTATTTACTCCCAGGTGACCTCCAGAAGGTCCGTCATGCATCTCCCGAAGAACTTCACTGACTTTCGATTGCGGTACGATCAGCTGCATCACATATGATTTACCGTAAGCGGACTCCCATTTTCGCCTGAGGACAATACATATAATGTCAGCTAGAGAGTAGACGTGTTTAAGAGTTCGGCCCCTGTTTTTAATTTTTCGTGTGGTTTCATATTCAATTAAACTCTAAGAACTCACCAATAATATCGCTGGACTGTTTCTTAACGTTTGAAAGATCAAGTGTGTGTTTTCTTAAACTGCAAAGCCCAAATTACTTAATTTTCTTTTGATTGAAAATTTTTAAACATTAAATTAAATTTTGTTTCGATTCCTTTTGTTGCACTATGTCAGGCTCAGCAAAAAAATCCGCAATCACACGAAGCAAATCCACTACCACACCGCAAGGTCTATTGTCTGGAGTTACCGCTTTTACCCCTCAAAATTAACTATCAAGTGCGAAAGAGTGCAAGAAAATGGTCGATTTGAGTAAAGAGCAGTGCGACTATATTATTGAGCTTGTTTCAAAACAGATAATCATGTCGATTATGGAATCCGCAATAATCTATTCCCTCGGATTTCATCCGATCCCCAAGGCATCCGCATCCGCATTGAATTCAATTATTGAATCCGGCGGATGAACTGCAATATCGATCCGCAACACCACTTTACCATTTCCCTAAACCATTTGTCAGCTGGTTTGCTTTGACATTTGTCATTCTCCATACAATAAAAAAGCTGGTATGCATGAATAAAAGCTGGAAATTATTGCAACTCGTGTTTAAAGAAGTTTTCTAGGCATGTCCCATGTCGTCAAACGGAAAATATTCACCCCTATTATGGAATCCGGCGAATGCTATTTAGCGTGAGTTTCAACCATTCGCGAAAATTTTGCTATTATGGAATTCGACGAAAGGAGTTGAATGAATGTCGGTAACAAAACCTGCACTACCGACTTTTCTGTTCAACTTATTTGGTATTAGTGAATTCGCAAACCATTCGCACTCCATATAATTTTTTCCATTTCACATTCGCGACATTTTTGTAGCGAATCGAAATTAGTAAAGACAAAAACTTACTAGAAAACAACAAATAAAACATGAAAAGTGCAAAAACGTTAGTTAAAATTTATGATATGGAATGTTCAGGTATTTATTTTACTTCTTTTTAAGAAAGCGGACCACAAATATGGAAAAATTTCGTAAAATAGTTGAGCTGATGAAAACTGAGCCCGATGTTGCAAAAAACTTAACAAAAAAGTATTCGGAGCAGCAACAATTTTGAAAAGGCTGCAAACATCACTAAATAGCATGGGTCCACCATTTATAGAGATTTTCAAATGGAAAAAAGTATATAGAAAAATTATGATGTGTATGCAATCTAATGAGTTTTTTATTCGAATGTAGGCTCTCATCCGAAACATCCAAAATACTCTTAATTTGGTATCGTAATTCTATTCGAGTATATCTCGATGAGTTTTCTCTTACATCAAAATAATATGCAATTGAATCCACTATAAATATCACTTTTAACTTAAAACTGAAACTTGCTTTATTTTAATTTCAAATTTGTTTGCGTATCAAGTTAAATGAATTTTTTCGTTTTGTCAACATAAATGACAGCAGCACAGAGTAGAACCACAGAGGACAGCAGCAGTGAAAAGCAATAAGGTAGTTCTGGTATTGATAATACAGCTCATTCGTCGAATTCACTAATACCAAATAAGGAGAGTACGAATCTACCGCGAATCCTGTCAACTCCCCGGGAGTAAAATCCTGCGAATTCCATAATAGGCATGATTGCTTTGCTGTTGAGGTGGAGGTACTTTCACTGATGTCATTTGTATTTGTCCCAATGGAGAAGTTAAAACACTTAAACTGCTTTCCAAGGATCCTGTAAATTATAGCGATGCACCAAGACGGGATTCGACGAATTCTTAAACAGGTGAAATGTGAGGAGCGATTCAATGTTTAAATAAATATTATTTCGTGGGTTTTTATGCAATCTGATGGTGGTCTCACGCAGATGGAAAATTTCCGTGGTGCTAGAGCTATACTCAGTGGCCCAGCAGGAGATGTAGTTGGGTATGCCGTCATCGGTGCTCGTGAGACAGACGAGCCACTGATTGGCTTTGATATGGGTGGTACTTGTACAGATGTTTCTCGATGCGCTGGTCCCTATGCTCATGTCATTGAATCAACAACTGCTGGAGTGACTATTCAAGCACCACAACTTGACATCAATACTGTAGTGGCAGATGGAGGCTCACAGTTGTTCTTCCGCTCAGGACTCTTTGTTGTTGGATCTGAGTCTGCTGGAGCTCATCCGGGACCAATTTGCTATAAGAAAGGTGGTCCGCTGACTGTAACTGATGCAAATATAATTTTGGAACGCTTGTCGCCTCAGTATTTCCCAAAAATTTTCGGCCCCACCGAAAAGGAAGCTCGACTACGAAGCTACGAAAGAAAAATTCGAAAAGCTAAGTCTGGAGATCAATGCTAGCCTAAATACTAATTCAACTCTAACGGAAATCGCATTAGGTTTCATAGGAGTGGCCAACGAGGCTATGTGTCACCCAATACGAGCACTTACACAGTCTCGTGGGTAAGATACTTCTAGACACGTTTTGGCTTGCTTTGGTGGAGGTAAGACAATAAGAGTCAAAGAAGCGTGCCGAAATTACTTTGATTTCAATTCGCAGAGTCCTTCAACGTACATCAATCTCAACCAACATCAAAGAGCGATTAGATTTTTCATGTGCTTTGTTTGGACCTGATGGAGGCTTAGTATGTAACGCGCCTCACATTCCAGTGCATCTTGGTGCTAGGCAAGAAACTGTCCAATATCAACTGAAAGTGCGCGGAAACACTTTGAAAACTGGCGACGTGCTCTTGTCTAATCATCCCCAGGCGGGAGGTTCACATCTTCCTGACTTGACTGTCATTACTCCTGTTTTTCACAAGTAAGTAATAGTTATAAAAAGCTTTACTTGAAAATCAATTTGATTGAATATATATTGTGATTTCAGAGGTCAGTCGAAATCAGTATTTTTTGTGGCATCTCGAGGACACCACACTTATATTGGCGGCATTACTCCTGGGTCAATGCCTCCCCATTCCACTACTTTAGCTCAAGAGGGAACTGCATTCAAATCATTTTTGATAGTCGAAAGTGGGACATTCCAAGAAGAGAAAGTTGTGGAACGTTTGACTACTCCAACTGGTGCAAAGGGCGCAACTGGAACGCGTAATCTTTCGGACAATATTTCCGATTTGAAAGCACAAATTGCAGCTAATCACATTCAGTATGGTGTCCGAACTAATTGATTCCTATGGCCTCCATGTAGTCCAAGCCTACATGACCTTCATTCAGCAAAACGCTGAATTGGCTGTAAGAGACATGCTCAAACAAATTGCAAAAGATGCAAAACTAAGAACAGGATCAACTGTACTCGAAGCTGAAGAGCGAATGGATGATGGATCACCAACCAAACTTCGAGTTACCATCGACGAAGAGCAAGGATCAGCACTGTGTGACTTCACAGGATCTGGCTATGAAATTTGGGGTAATTGCAATGCTCCCAGAGCTATAACACTTTCAGCTTTGATCTATTGTCTTCGATGTATGGTCGGGCATGATGTACCACTCAATCAATGGTGCTTAGCCCCAATCAAAATTGTAATTTTTTTTTTTTTTTTTTTTGCAGGGATGTATGCACAACGTGACTATTGGTGATGAACAATGGGGCTACTATGAGACCGTTGCTAGTGGAAGTGGAGCTGGACCTAACTGGCATGGAACCGGAGGTGTTCATACCCACATGACCAACACTCGAATTACTGATCCTGAAATCATGGAATTGCGTTATCCAATGATTTTTAATAAATTCTGTTTGAGAGATGATCGATCGGGTGAAGATGGTGCGTTCCGTGGTGGTGAAGGTGTCCAAAGAGAATTGTTATTCAGAAAGCCGCTGACCTTATCGGTACTTACCGAACGCCGGGCTTTGGAGCCATATGGATTAAATGGTGGAAAACCAGCAAAGGGAGGATTGAATTTTTTGATTAAGAACGATGGAAAAATTGTATGTCTAGGTGGAAAGACCGCAGTAGATGTAGATACTGGGGTAAGAATTTATTTTGAATCGTATATATTCCGATAAAACAATTATTTTCTTTTCCTTAGGATATTTTTTCAATGAAAACTCTTGGTGGAGGAGGATATGGAATCCCTAAGGACGATCAAGATAATGCTGAACAAGTTGCAGAAGAAAATCAGCAGTAGATAGATAGATAGATAGATAGATGATAGATGATTTCTTTATTTTTTCCAGTATTAGTTACAATATTTTATAAAAGAATACGGACGTGGCTACCTGAGCCGTCTGCCGGTATTGACATTTGATTACATTAACAAAGTGATAAAGAAAATGAAATATATTTAAACAATTTAAAGTAAAAAGATTTAGAAAATAAATAAATAAATCAGCAGTATGTTGAACGCGTTAGTGTCTTCGAGTACCGTCAAGCTCAGGAGTCTGGCTAAAGTTCTTAAAACACTTTGTTGTTAATCAAAATTGTTGAAATTTTTGCTGTTTTTTAAATTTGCAATTAAAACGGTGCTATGGTACTGGGTTTTTTGTTGTTGTTTGGACGATTTTGTAAACATTAAGTCTGAAGGCCTGATAAAATACCTATCTTTTTTTCATTTACCACCATTTATATATAAATTGCAATTGCAACTAGCTTTATCATGTAATTTTTTGGCTGTCGATGTGCCGTCGTCTTTGTAAAAACCATCGTATTTTAATGTACTGTAATGTTCACCCAACATTCAAGACAAATTCCCTAAATGAAGAGATTTAAGAGAGACTTTTTCAGTGATCCAATCTGATGAGATATTTACTGTCTCCATTGGTTTATAGAAAACTCCACAAGGTTTGCATAGTGAGCTACTCTCGTATCTTAATTGACCTACTATTAGTGTAGGTGCATCAATCGTTTTCCTGACATCCACATTAACTTAACTTAGTTATACAAAAACACAATATAGTAGTAAAAAGTAAAGTAGTAAATAGATTTTATTTTCTTATTCAAATCGTTATGTATAACAAAATCAAATAAAGCATGGCAATGCCGTCTGCTTGGTTGACAATCCAAATAGATTACATAAATACATTAGTTGTGTTTTTTAAGTCTCTTAAATATCGTAAACAAATTTTTCTTATTTTTTTTTTTATATTATTAATAAATTATTATTAATTTTTCTTGCTTCAAAAGTTTTCGGAGAGAATTCTATTTCTTTAAGCTTGCGCTACTTTGCAGTACATGAAAAGTTTTTGCACATCCATTTCGTTTAAGTACTCTATCATTTCACTGTCGGTTAAATAATTGCAGCCGAAGAAGAAGCTCCTAGTTTCCATTAAAACCGGGCAGTTTCCTAGAAAATGGAAAATATCTTCTTTCCCCCCGATTACACAGACTGCATAAGCTGGGAAGGTCCTCTCTATGTGGCATATAATTCAAATGTAGAAGTTCTGCACGTAGTTTCACCATCATCGAGATATGCTCCACACTGTTCTGGTCTCTGAAATAGTTTCTTTGTCCTAGGTTATGGCATAGGCGGCTGTAAACAACTCGGTGTACTGAGCTGGTGGCATCTTCGATGTATTTCTCTCTAAGCTTTTCATCAACCATTGCTATTAACTTGTAAAGTTGACCTTTCCATACGCCGACATTTTCAATGTGCAAGTCTAGCTCCATACCACACCATTGCGCGAGCTCGTTCCATTCCGCATACCAACTGTATTTTCGGTTGACTACGTATAAGGCAGCTTTCTTGGGAAGTCTTTCATTATTCGTGTTCAAAACTTTGATAATATAATCCACCTGGGCTTTGAGGGTTTTGACGAAGAGTGGTGATAATCCTGTTTCCAGCATCACGACGTAGTTTGGTGTGTTGGAAGGGAGGTGGAATATCCTTTTAATGTAGAACCTGAGCAGCTTTTCCACGCTTCCATATTGTTTGTATCCCCATACCTGTGACGCATAGAACATAATAGATTCAGCAACTGCTTCAAACACACGGAATTTACAACTTTGAGCTATACTTCTGTTAGAGAAACACTTTTCCCACGTGGCTCCAATAGCTCTCTTTGCCTTAACTAGTTGTTCACTCAGATGCTTTTCCATGCTTAGGTTTTTGGTCAAGTACACTCTTAGGTACTTAAATTCGTTCACGACTTCAATAGGTGTTGAATTGTAGAACCATCTTTCGATTTGGCTATTTCTTCCTCCACCATTTCTGAAGATCATTATCTTTGATTTGCTTAAGTAAACTTGAAGATTCCACGCTGTACAGTACCTATGCAGTTGATTGATCATCAATTGAAGCGATTGGGGTGAGGTAGATAGTAGTACTATGTCGTCAGCGTAAAAGAGGGCCTTTATAATTGTCCCCGCAAATTCTACACCTCCGGAAATGCAATCCGTTAGATCCTCTATAAAAAGCGCAAATAAGAGAGGGCTCAGTGCACATCCTTGTCGAACGCCAGACTCCGTTTGAAACCATTCGGATAATTGTTCTCCATTCCAAACTGCTGCCTTAGTTTCCTCATACAGATTTTCTAAAACTTTTCCAAACTTTGTGGACATCCCAAGTCCATAGAGCTTGTAGATAAGCGCTTGCCTATCCACCGCATCAAACGCTGCTTTGAAATCGATAAAGAAGCTGTAAAGTTTTTTTCTGTTTTGAAGGAATGCTTTTTAGTACAAAAATATGATCGACCGTAGAGTACACCGTCCTGAAACCAGCTTGATATTCATTCAATAAATGGTTTTGGTTGATCCACGTATTGAGCCTCTGTTGCAAAATTGCGGTAAATATTTTATACGAAGCATTAAGAAAACTTATACCCCGATAGTTCTCCGGATTTTGCGTGCTTCCTTTTTTGTGAATTGGAAATATTAGGGATTCTTTAAACTCTTATGGTACGGTTCCAAGATTCGGTTGAAAGTATAATTGAGCTTATTTATAAGTTCAAAGGTACCGTACTTATAGAACTCAACAGGTATTCCATCGGAGCCTGCTGCCTTGTCATCTTTTAAATTCTTCAACACGTTAATTATCTCTTCATGAGTTATTCGCGCATCCAACAACTGGTTTTCGATCCTTGGTTTAGCGTAAGCAATGTTTACATTACTGGAGTTGTGATTTAAAAGTTCCTTGAAATGTTGGTAGAGTACACTTGGTGTGAGATCTCGATGAATCGTAAACTTATTTTCGTTCAAATGTTTTACCAAACTCCAAAAATCGGTAGATTTCCTGCACTTCGCAAGTCTCCTAGACTCCTCTTCGAAATAATTATTGCGCTTGCTTCTACACATGTCTTTGAAAACCTTATTTGCTTCTAAGTATTGACTTTTAAAAAATTCATTGTCGTGTACACGAAGTGACTTCAACCATGCAAAAGACCTCTGTCTAGCACTAAAACACTCTCCATCAAACCAGGGTTCAACTGGTATCAACCTCTTCCTGTTGATCTTAGGGGTTGGGAAAGCAAATCTTATACAGCTTGTGATCGATGCTAATTCGGAATCGGTACTTCTATTTAGCAATAGGTTTAGATTGCTCTGATAGCTATCTGAATTACTGAAATTCTACTTAAGTTTTGGTAACATTTGTAGATTTCTAGAGCCAGATTCTTCATTAATTTCAATTTGGAACTCTGTACTAGTCGGCAGATGATCGGAGAATGTTTCTAGAACTACTTTGAAATCTCGCACATAGTCAGCCCACTATCCAGCTACCATACAGTAATCTATGACCGATTTTCCTTGCCTTCCAACAAACGTAAGTTCACCAAACATATCAGATGCCGAGGTCCCGTTGACAATTCTCAGTCCAAAAGTGTCACAGAGCTCCAATATTTTTTTTCCTCTTGAATTACATATTTCATCCTTAGATTGACGCGATATTCCAGCTTCTTTGTTTTCTAATCCAGCTTTATTCCCACATCTGCTGTTAAAATCACCTACTAATAGCACGTTCGGATTATCATTTAACATCATAAACTCATACAATTTCTCGAAGTCAGATTCCCATTTATTACAATTAAGGTATATTGGTAGGATTATAAGTTTTTGGTTTGATATGAAGGCAATAGGAGAGGATTTGGGAAGTGGGATTTTTGGAAAGGAAACGGAAGGACGGCAGAAGGAAAAGAATAGAAAAGTAGGTATAGAAAGGAGAAGAAAAATGAAAGAAGGAGGGTAAGAGAAAGAGGAAGAGGATAAGGAAATAGAATTAAAATAGAAAATAAAAGCAAAGGAAACGGAGATAGAAAAGAAAAGGAAGCCGACGGGAAAGGGATATAGAATGGGAACAGCGAAGACCTGGCACGCTAGCGACGCGCGGCTCAGCTCGTCGGATTTAGGGGGGGTCTTGTCCACGCTGTTACCCCTCGCCTCAATCAAAACACATATCGTGCCAAAACCGACCACCACACACTCCACATTCCAGGCACTGCAGATGTTTACGCAGTGTGGCCTCTAACCCACCCTACCTGGAACCCTTTCGGCCAATGTGGTAGGATTCCCCTGACGCCATTCCGCTGCTAATACCACTTACCTCGTCACTTCACCATCCTCTTGCTTCCCCCTGAAAATTTCAAATTAGATAGCCATTGAGCCTATTAGCTCATTCAAAACGCAAAATGGTTCATTTTAATTTGGCGTGAGCACATTTTTTTTTTTTTTTTTTTTTATAATTAACGCGCACATCAAGGGGTTATGACTACCCTTATAATGTTATTAAACACAGTGCGAGCATTAAGGAAAACAGGAGAGGATTTGAAAGGAGACACCGATGCACGTTGCTTTTGAATCTTTGTAAATCGTAATGCAGGGGAAACACAGAGCCAGGTAAAGCATTCCACATTCGGGTGGTGCGACTAAAATAAGAATCTCTATACTTGACTGTACGCCCGAAGTTGGGCTCAAGGCAGAACTGATGAGCATTCCTAGCGAGGCGGGTGTTGCGGCTAAATTGTTTCAAGGGAGGAATGCAGCTGGCTATTTCACTAGAGCACTGTTTGTGGAAAAAGCGATAAAAGAGAGAGAGACAGGTAACGTTTCGACGATGTCCAAGAGAATCAATCGATTCTACGATTGAACTATCACCTATCAATCTTAGCGCTCTATTTTGTACCCTATCAAGTAGGCGCAAAGATGTTTGAGAAGCACCTGACCAGATATGGGAGTTATACTCCAGTTTTGGGCGGATGAAGGCCTTATAAATGGTAGCCAGATCAGAGGAGGTGAAGAACTTCCTGCATCGTCTCAAGAAACCTAAGCATTTAGCAGCGTTTTTGGCGACTTCAAATATGTGGTCATTCCAACGAAGATCATCGTTTACACACATACCAAGTACTGACAGCTTTTCGGTTTCTTCGATGCAGGTACCATTCATGGATAATGGCAATGGGGGAATGTTAAGCTTCAACGACAAGAGACAGCATTGAGTTTTCGAAGCATTGAATTCTACTCGGTTCATAATACCCCATGCAACAATGCTGTCAAGGTCAGAATTCAATGAGCTTATCATACGCAACCGTTCCAGTTCCACATCCGAAGAGCAGGGACGTGAATTTGGAAACGAATATGAAAAGCTGAGGGTCGAGTCGTCAGCAAAACAGTTAAGTGGATTAGAAGTTTCAGACAAGAGATCATTAATGAAAATGAGGAAGAGAGTCGGAGACAAAACGGAGCCCTGGGGCACACCAGCATTTATGAAGTGGGTATCAGACTTGAAACCATCCAACACAACTTGTATTGAACGGTCCGAAAGGTAGTTTCTAATCCAACGAAGAAGAGACTCATCGATACCAAAAGCACGCATTTTCGATAAAAGAGCCTGATGCCAAACTCTATCAAATGCTTTAGAAATATCAAGCGCAATAATCTTACTTTCTCCAAAACAACGTAAAGATTGGTTCCACTTTTCAGTGAGATAAGCCATCAAATCACCAGTGGACCGTTTGCTACGAAAGCCGTACTGACGGTCATTAAGAAGCTTTCGTTCTTCAAGATATTTCATAAGTTGACGGTTTATCAACGTTTCCATGACCTTGGAAAGAAGGGACGTTAGTGCAATTGGACGGTAATTGGAAGGGGAGGAAGATTTGCCTTTTTTAGGGACCGGCTGGACAAATGCAGTTTTCCATCTGCTCGGAAAAATCCCAGCAGAATAGGAAAGATGGAAAAGTTTGCGCAGTGGTTTTGCCAGCGTAGAAGAACACCTCTTCAGAATAACGGCGGGGATACCATCTGGACCAGCGGATTTATGTATGTTGAGATCTTTAAGGACTCTCGCAACCGAGCGAGTTCGAAAAAATATCTGCTTCATCAAAGAATTTGCAGACTCGAGCTCAGGTGGAGCCACTATGCTATGAGGAAGTGTCAAGTTGGCAGCAAATTGAGCTGCCAGCAAATTGGCTTTGTCGATGGAGCTGACATACGGAGAGTCATTGAAGACGAGCGTTGGGACCGATGACGTGGTCGAGTTCTTAATGTTCTTCACAAAAGACCAAAAGTTTTTACTTCCTTTTGGACACAATAGTATTTTTTGCCTTACTTTTTGGTCATGTAAAAACTTAGCCCTTTGTATCTGAGCATTACAGCTATTTCTGGCCCGTTTGAACAAATTTCGGTTTTCTACAGTAGGGTTGTCTTTGAATTTTCGAAAACTACTTTCTCTATCCCGAATCGCCTCTTTACAGCTTGAATCAAACCACGAATTCTCTTTGGGGATGATACTTTTTGTTCTGTGAGGAACAAAAGTTCTCACGCCGTTAAGAATTACGTTAGATATCATATCAGCTGATGCATCAACGTTTCCGTCGAGAAAGCACAATGCCCAGTTAAAATTTCGAAAGAAATTATTCAGGCCGTCCCAATTTTTCTTTTTCTTTTAGGGACTTTATCTTTTTTTACCGTGACGGAAAGCGAAAAATCTACCGATATGACACAATGGTCCGATTTGCCTAAAGGAGATGATACTACAACCCTGTATTTTTCGGGATGAGAAGTGAGAAATAAGTCAAGAGTGTTGGCCGCATGGCCTTCTATATCTGGAACCCGAGTGGGCTCATCAACAAGTTGAGTTAATTCGTTAAACTCGGCGAAGATCTCAACATATTTTCCTTCGGGTGTTGTCTGGCCAGAATGTCGAAGCCAATCTGAATTGTGTACATTGAAATCGCCCGCAATTGCGATTTCAGTGTGAGGATAAAGGGAAACAATTCTTACTATGGAGTCAGATAGCGCATCAAACTCGTTGGAGGTTGAATTGCTATCTAAATTGGGGCTTCTATAAATAAAACAATAATGAATGATTTGCTTACGGACGGTGAATTTTAACCACATGAAATTAAAGTTCGTATTAGAACATAGACCGTATTGTGGTAGAAGTTGGTAAGCAATATCATGTCTAACATATACGGCGAGGCCATGGGAGGAAAAGAATAGTGGCACTAAGCTATATCCAGGCAGGTTGAATTCTGAGGGATCAGAACCAACACCCACCTGTGTTTCACTTAGTGCCAAAACAGCTGGCCTGCATTTTGCAGTGTGAGCGTACACAGCAAAGAAATTCGATCTTAGCCCCCGAATGTTGCTAAAATCGACCCGAAATCTACCCGACATTACAATTCACAAAAACACATAAAACAAAATATCAACCGTAGACGCTAACTAAGTCGAATCAACAAGTGTATATCCTATTAGAAAACAAAATCAAATTACTAGCGGTGTTATGCCCAGCTAGCAATTTGACTTTAGTTCACCAACGGGATCAACACCGTTGATTGACTATTCGCCTAACAAACGCACAGTCTCATTGACTGCACACACTGCCCAGATAAGATAAGAGATTATCAAATCAAAGAAATGTGAGCAGTCACTGGGACTGCGAGAGTGATGTGGGGGAGGAGACGATAGACAGGTAACGCACTTAGTGTTTGGGCTATTGAGTAGTACATGGGCTTTGCTTTTTTTTTTTTTTTTACACTTTCACAGCACTGATTATAATTGCACTCGATTTTATTTTCGCGGCGCGGCTGGAGAGATTTATAATATTGTTTGTTGATTTAGTTGGATTTTTTTTTTGAATTTTTTTTTTTTTTTTTTAATTTTGATTTTTTGGGTGGTAGGAGGTGGAACAGGTCACGAATTATTCGGGCACTAAGCGCGGTGCGTGTGGCTACGGTGAATAGCTGATCGATACTGCACATATTTATTTATGGTAGTTAAAAAGGAATTAACGGATCTAAATCACATTAAAATTTGTGGCTCATTAAAAATTTAAAAAAAAGGAATATATTACAAAAAAAATAAAAATGGATACAGCAAAAATTTAAAAATACAATAAGCGTGTGTGTATCACAACACTCAAAAATAAAAATTATAAAAAAAACTACGAAAATAAATAAATAAATAACAAAATAAATAGCAATATAAAAATTAACTTAATACTAAAAATATATAACAAAAAGAAATACCACGAAACCGAGGAAAATATGGCCCTCTTTAACACAGCCAAACCCAACAAAAAAAGATTCAATTAATTGCACTTCACCCTGGCAAACAAAAAAAACAGAAGATCCCTCGAATCGCACTTAACCTTTGGCGGATTTAATCTCACGCCCTCTACTCTAATGCTACCTAAAAAGAGCTCTCTTTATGTAGTGGGCCTTTACAATAACTTCGACCCTCAAATACTCGAAAGGTCAGGCAATGGCTCGAGAAATTTCGGTTTTCTCGAGTGGTGCACTTTTCAATATAAATTTTGTTTGGCTTATTTCGGCCACAGGTTCCCCCTTTCGCACAGTAAAAGTTTTAAAACAAAATTAAAAAAAAACGAAATTAACAAAAAAAAACAATCGGAAAAAAAATCACGCCAAAAATATCTTAAGTCTATAACGGTGTCGTTATGGGCTCCAATAGGCCTTTGAATATATTGCGGTGCTTCGGAGATCCCCTATGTCCCCTCAGGTACTGTTTTAGTGTCGTCCGGTATTTTTCCTGTTCCGGCACTTTTTCTTCCCCCCCAGGCACCAAAATAAATTTACAGTCCTTGATTGCCTGGGATTCCCACAGGCTCTTAATTTCGCCGACGACCTTTGGTTCGTGACCTCTCTTCGGCACTATAGGGTTTTTTTCTGTCTGTGTAGTTTTCGCCTTTTTTTTCTACGATGTAAATCACCTTCGGCACCGCTTCAAATATTCTTTCCTGTACTTCTTTCTTCACTTTATTTTCCGTGTTTTTTATGTTTTTGTTTATGTATCTTTTTTTTCACCTTTAGATATCACTTATCTTTATTGTCTATGTCTAGCAATATGAAATTTAGTTTTATTCACTAATCACTGCACTACTTTGTCCTTTTTTTTCTCTGGTTTGTTCTGCTCAACAGCAATTGGGTTTTTAGTTGGTAATGCACCACTGCAACTATCGAACTAAAACTAAAGACCTTTCTTCTTCTTGTGCAATAACGTACCCTCTGTACGTTATTTTCCAAAGCTGTTGCTGTTTCATTGCTTTGATTGCCGTTTACGACCGTTTACCATCAATACCATCTCGTCATTTCCCACCAATCGGATTTTAGATGGCGTTTAGAAAAAGCACATACTTCTAGGCTCACCGTAAGAGTAAATGTGTACATCGTTCTACTTATCCACGCTCACAACCTGTTTGTACTTTTTGTTTTTCGAATATGACACTTCCCATCAGCTGTGTTCTGTCAACTCCAGCGGCCACAACTCGCAATTCGCAAATCATTTTTCGTTTTTGTGGATGTGTCCGACAAAACACAACACATTTTACGTTTTTTAAAGTTTATTTCAACCTTTTCCAAAAAAAATACATGTATTTACAAAATGATAACTATAGCCTCGCTCTTTGGTTTGTTCTGTTTTGAATTTTCATGCATTCCCCTCTTCCCTGCTTGCTCTCAGTCTACCTTATCTTTTGTTTTTTTATTTCTTTTAAGGGCGATCTACAGCTACCAGGAAGCCGGAATCACCTTAAGGGTGCTGTGCATCTGGTCAGTGCTACAGTGGTCGTAACAGGTTTCCAATATTTAAGCGCACAAATGTTATTTCATTCCTGGTTTCAAAATTATATGTATATCATATTTTCAACAGATTTTTTAATTCCAAAAAAGCAAGCTCCACTCGCTCTTCCTCTCGTGTGCGTTCTTACAGCTGGGATCCATACAAAATCAAAGTTCTTGAAGTTATTACCAAATTTAAAATAATCTACTTCAGTCACAAAAGTTTCAAATAAAAATATGAAATCATAGCTGTTAACATAGTTATAAAAACTGCTAAATAAGTTTTTATTTGCTAAGCCTGATATATTATAAGAAAGGATTGAATATTTAATTGTTTTGACTTTTAATACGTACTTATAACATTTAATATGGCAGACGGCATTTTTATTAAAAACTACAATTTTTATTATTTTGGTTCAGAATGGCGCGGTTGCTGCACGCCCCCATTGTGTTTCCAACATAAGAATTTGTAGAAGGAATATCTGTCACCTCTGTGACCAGTGGCGTACCTAGGGGGGGGCAGAGGGGGCGGTCGCCCCGGGCGCAACGATTTAGGGGCGGCAAAATGAGCTGCGCTGTTCCTCAAAATTGAGAAGTAATACACAAAAAATTTTTCTCATACAAAATTTTTTTTATCACAATCAAATTGAGTTTTACATCTATGAAAAAGATGACGTTGACATTTTATATGAATTTTTGATGAAAAATTAAACTTCGATCTTATTTTCATACTCTCGAAACATTGAAACCTCAATCTTTTTCTTCATAACAATGAAAAAACCCATAAGTTAACTTTTCTCGATTTCATTGCTGCAAATTCACGTATTATATCCTCGTAATCTAACATTGCAGCAGTTTCACTTTCGATTGAAAGAATTGCAAGGTTTGATAATCTACTTTGACTCATGGTTGATCTCAAGTAAGATTTGATCAATTTAAGTTTGCTGAATGATCTTTCACAAGAAGCAACTGAAACAGGTATGGTTAGTAAAATTTGCAAAGCTGTCGCTAATGTCTTGTAAGCTTCTCGTCCCATTTATGAAATGTATAATAGAAGTTGTTCAGGCGAAAATCAAATTTCCTCTTCGTTTTTCTTCGCTCTTTAATAAAAGTAGGACGTCTTGAATATCATTGAACAAGTCTTCGTTGTCCAAGTCATCTGGATAACACTCGGCAAGTTTCTTGCTTCCTTCTATTCTGAGAAGCTCATCTTTGTAAGAATCTCTGGGAAGTTGTATTATTTTTTCAAAGTTATAAAGGAAACTCAAGTGTTCCAGCGCTGAAATGACTTCGTCCAATTGTGTTGATAATGGTCTCACAGCTTCAGCTTCTGAGCTCCATCTAGTTTCACAATGCCTTTTGACCGTTATACTCACGTATTTTTTGAGAACGTCCCGTCTGTGGGTAGAGGAGGAGAAATAAGTGAAGAGACGCTGTATTGTTCCAAAAAATGTTACCGCTCGGACATTGACGTGGGCTGCGTTTACTCCTGCCAAATTGAGAGAATGATTATAACAAGGAACGAAAACAGCTTGTTCATTCAGGTCGATGATTCTCTGCTGGACTCCAGTATGGATACCGGCCATTGTTGGTGCATTGTCGTACGATTGACCTCTACAATTTTTCAGGATTAGTTCATCTTCGTCCAGTTTGTTCGTAATAGCTTCAGTAACTCCTTTTGCTGTTTTGACTTTCAGAGGTATGAAATCAATGAAGACTTCTCTGATTTTTACTGAATTTGGTTTAACTTCGACGAATCTGATAATTTGAGACATCTGTTCCTCATGTGCGGAATCCGGAGTTGAATCGAACATTAGACTGTAATATTTCGCATCTTTGCACTGAGAAATGAGAAACTTACGCACTTTGTTCCCCATCATAGTGATGAGTTCATTTTGAATTCTGGGAGAAAGATACGATAATCATCCTGGTTGTGAAGAAATGTGTTCGAACGGGTTGCCAGATTTTTGTGAAAAAAATACCGAACATGGTGTAAAAAAAAAAACATTACAAACCAGCACACACATGTATTTTGAATTAACCTATGAAGGTACTTTAATATAAACTTATAACAAAGAATACAAAAGCAACGCTTAATATAATTATATTTCTTATTGCTGTTGCAACTTGCAATGGTTGCAAGCAATGCCTTATTTGGTTTAACGGCCTCGTGCATTTGGCTACATGAAAGACTGAAATTGCAGCGTATGCATGATTCAGCTTTTACCATGTCCACACTTAATTTATTACGGCTACTTTCCCACAAATGGTTCATACGGCTGAATACTCTTTCTACAAGAGCATTACTACATGGTACTGCCATTATAGTTTAAATTATTATTTTTAGGTTCTTAAAAAATTTTTCCACGAAAACGTTGCACTCGATGAAAAGCTTGGTTTTTTATTGATTCCAAGGTTTTGTTGAGAATTTGAATCTGTCATATAAAGCATCTTTATCAATTTTGTTTTCAACACCAACAGCTATTGATGCTTCTACAAAATATTTATTTTTTGGAGCTATCTTATCTACGTTGACGTTTTAAAATGCTTTAAATGGGGAGTTTTAGTGGCAAACCACTTTTTCAAATGATATACTGCTCTTTCATACGCAACTAGAGCTTCGCTTCTAAAGTTATCATGGTCCACTTCATTTAATTTTTGCATTTTATGTTCCAAAAAATATTCTTTTAATTTCAATTTTTGAAAGTAGAAAACAAATGCTTCAATTCGCGATGTGCGGAAAGCGGCAACATCAAAAGCCGATTGCGAAGAAAATTTTATCAGAAAAAAATACCGAACCTTCCATACTTCGGTATTTTTGTTGTACCGAACACCGAACACAGAGCTAAAATACCGAACAGTTCGGTAAAATACCGAACACCTGGCAAGCCTAGTTCGAAGTGAGATTTCATGACAGGATCGAATTTGGCCAAATATCTCAACAGACCCAAAAAATTCCCAGGATTTAGATTATCGACTGACTCGCGATGTCCTCTCAGAGGCAAATTTTGTTGTGCAAGCGTTTGAATAGTTGCGATAATTCTTTCGAGTATATTCTTCCAATATTTTTCCTCTTCAGCAACTTGGCGTTGTAAATCATCATCGATACCTCCACCTTGATTCAGAGTTCGTTCTAATTCCTTCCATTCTAAGAAAGCTAACCGGTGAGCAGGACTATTTTCATGATCTTGGACACGTGGATTTAATTTACGCCACGATGAAAACCCCAAAGCATTGGTAAAGTGACTCTGGCTGCTCTGACAACTTTTTTTGTGGGAATAAGATGCAACAAAAACAAAACAAAGCATTTTTGATCAGGGAAAAACACATCCAGGTGCGAGCGATCCGTTCGCCATTTTTCAAAATTTTCTCAAACCAAGTTTTGGTTAAAGATCGTCAAGTATCATCCATTTGCGTGAATACTGAATAGATCATCAAAATTGTAAAAAATTATCTGGATATTTGTATGTATGAGGATCATATAAAACGAAAAGGGGGGGGGGGGCGGCAAATAATTTTTTGCCCCGGGCGCTAAATTTTCTAGGTACGCCACTGTCTGTGACATCCCCGACCAGTTGCTGTAGAAACGTCAAGGCTATGGCCCAACAGAAGGTCATCTTCATCCAAAAAGTTCATTTTGCCTACAAGCTAAAACTTAGCGGAAGCCCCCGGGCCGGAAGCCCCCGGGCAGGAAACTGAGGTCAGTGGAAAAAGACGGTTGAGGTGAGATCAATTCCGAAAATTTAACGTTTTTTATTTTGTTGCAAAAAAGTTGGTATTTTTAAGCTTTCTTACAGTCTAGAATGTAGAAAAACTCATTTAAGTATCAGATATAAACTTTGTTTTAAATTTTTCCCAATATTTCACTTACAAAATGTAAAAATTAACAAAAATTGCATACTGATGCAGACACTTCCTTAATTTAACAGTGCACACATGGCCTTAAACTCACCACTCGAAAAAAACTGGGGTGAGATCAAAAAATGACATTTGGCAGATAAATAAATAACCAAATACCTATTGCGTTGCAAAAATTAAAAATATTTTTCCATCCTTCTTGATTTTGCTGCACTCATAATTATGAACACCATAAACTTAACGCTGCAGTGCTAAACCAGGCGTTGATGTAAAATTTCGATATATTTGTTTACTAGTTACATATGAACCGTAGTACATATTTTGCATTATACTTTTAGCTCATTGTTAACAAACGTCCGATTGTCTTTACGATGCATTCTCGACAAACCTGCCACCGACCAATGTGTTCATGATAACAATGCAATGGGATGGGAACTAATACTCTCTACAGACTTGTGTGATCTGCCTCCTAGTAGCAAACGGGTTTTTATAAATTTAGTACATATTCTTTCCAAGGACTACGCAGAAGCAAAGTGCTGTAAGGATCTGATAGTTTTTTTTAGATCTTTCTTCAAGTTTATCGCTCGCAGACGATAGTAATACACATGTGGAAAATAAGACGACTGATGCGACGGGTGAAGTCGTTGGGTTGTGGGAAGAATCAACTTTACTTTGAGGACTTAAACCAACAGCAGTGAAACTGTGAAAGGCATCAATTTGTGGCAATAAATAAATGATAATTTTTTTATCAACATAAACATAAATCCAAGCATAGAATAAGCTGTACTATTATTTAAATTAAAACCAAGCATTAGTAGCGACAGCGATGTATCTTTATTTTCCATGCTTGAAGATGATTCCAGTATCTCTTTTGATTCGGTAGACAATCATCAGGTATCAGGATCATAAAACAACTGAAAACTTCGTTGAGGTAATCCGTGGCTTCTTCAACTGCTCAAATTTTGATTAAAAACATTCTAATGTCTAAGAAATCAAATGGATCAGTAAAAGGCTTTAAATTTCTGAGATCGTTTAACTCAACAGAGAGGTTCAAAATTATGATAAAAAGAGGACGCGAGCAAACCGCAGCCGAAAAAGAAATATTTGTGTTCTTATGGTACATGGCCAATACAGACACATTCCGGGAATTATACAGTTTGTTCGCGTTGTCGATTTCAATCGCTTGGAATATAGTTAAACGAGTAACGAAATGGGTATTATCTATTGCACATGAATTTTTAAATGGTCGGTGCAAGTGAAGCTGAAATAATTTTGACAAAATTTGAAGATAAGTTTAAAATTTTAGGAGTTACAGGTGACATCAGTGAGACCCACATAAGAATAAAAACATGCGATGGCAAGGAAAGGTATTTGAAGAGCAAACGTCAGTGCAGCATTTCATTGCAAGCTATTCTGTGGAGAACCGGGAGGTCTTCGGCGAACAGATTTTGTTTCGGAGAACCTAGACAAACTCTTATGGTAGCAAAGTTTTACTCGGGGATTCTGCATATTCATGCCAAAATTGGCTAGTAACACCTTTTGAGTATTGTGAAAACCCAATGCCCAAGGTCCACTTGCAGTTTAACCAACTGCTTTGAATTGGACGTGCTGTAGTAGAAGAATCATTTGGTTTGTTAAAAACTCGATTTCGAAGATTGGTGCATTTCACTGATGAATCGAATATCAATTTAGTTGTCAACCTTACGGTTTGTGGTTGTGTCCTTCACAACTTCTGCATTAATAACAACGATCAGATAGAGAACAAACATATAGAAGATAAAATCGAAGGCGTTGAGACTGCGCCTCGAACAACGTATCATCACATCAAACGACAGCCAAGAAATTAAACCACTTCACAGCAAATAGTTTTAATTCAGTAGCGTGTAACCATCACACATTATTTTATTAGCTCAATTCTTCTCAATCCCATAAGTATACTTTTCCTGGTGTTGGTAACTTTGCTGCTTTGGTTCCAGATTCACTAGCAATTTAAGTCTTGTTTAACGACATCAACTGGAGGGGCAACCTCCCGCCTGGGATCACGGTTGCAGTAGTAGTTGGCCGAAAGAAGATGAGCAGGGCCATCGGGGACTTCTGGTGGTGGCTGGATACGATCAGCGAGGCCATCTTCAAAGCGTAAGGCTTGTGTGTGCGCTCTAAGTTCTTTTCCAATTACTCCTGATTCACATTCATTAATTTATTATAAGCATCTAATGATAAATTAATAAGACTTGCCTTTTGGTTCTTGTGATGTGCCATGTCCTTCCTAAATTTATTTACTTTTTGCTGTCAGCTGTCAAACTCTTATTTTTTTTTCTGAGAGTTTCACCTCAGCAATGAACTTTTCAAATGAACTATTTCCTGTTCACTCAAGTTCATTTTTGGGAAATTTGCGGGTTTGCGGGTGGAGATGGTGGAAGATGACCTTCTGTATATTCCCTATTCTGTGGTAAAGACACCGCAAAGTGAACATTCGTCGTCTCCGAGCGCGAATTTTAGTGGGGAAAACAACAACAACAACTACAATGATTGAAGACCCAAGCTTGAAGTGTGTATATCCAAAGTCATATAGTATTTACTAATATACTCTCACGTGCTGGTCAAGCATTTGAACAGTGTATATGCCGCATAAAATTATTGACTTTTAATGTTTTGCCTCTGATTTGTGGTTTTATTTCCTTATTTTTTGCTGTTATTTTATTTTTTAGGTTCACAATTCGTCTCCTTCGCTCTCTTGCCGCCATTGGGTAGTCCTTATGCATCGAAATACCAGTGCCGACAATATTTGCTTTGACTCTAACGGCTCGCGTACACTAAATCAGACATCGTCCGAATTATAATCGGCCGTTGTCGGCCGAACTCTGACGTTCGAACCAAACATGTGTTAAGCAATGAGAGCACGTGGGATTGGCAACCCTGGTTCTAAACGTTAAAACGCTAATTTAAAGTTGCTCCACTAAATTTACAAATTTAAAGGTTTTTAAAAGTTTAACTAGTGCTAACTAAAGTATTCAATAATTAAGACATCTTTCTTCAACCATCTCATCACGAATTAGATAAAAAAAGGTGAGTCAAACAAGTAAACGCAAAAAATAAATCATTCGCCATGAATCGTACACCGCCAAAAGTAAACATCAACGCAACGTCAGGTAAACCTAAAAGACCCCGCTCCGATGAAACACCAGAGAAAGATAAAGCTAATTGCAGCAGAAATAACGCATCGGTAGGAAGTATGCAAATTTCCGATCTACAACTCCTTTTTGCGAATCTTCTAGATGAAAGATTACAAAAAATGGCAACAAAATCAGATTTAGAGTGCATTAGTCACGAATTAAAATCACTTCGCACCAACAACAAAGAACTGAAAGAACAGGTTCACAGAATGGAAGTGAGATGTAATGCACTTGAAAGACAGGTTGAGATGCTAGAGCACAAAGCAAATGAAAAAAATCTTGTTGCACATATTCCAACTCAAAACGGTGAGGATGCGGCTGAGAAAGCAAAAGTTCTATGCATGGACATGATGAAAACCAACAATGCTTCGCTAATTACATGCGCAAAAATTATTCATGCTGGGAAAAAAATAACAAATGTCATTGTGCAAATGCAAAATAGCGATGATGTTGACAAAATTCTAAGAGCAACGAGTGTGCTAAAAGGCACAGGCATCTCTTTACACAGAGACTACCCACAGGCCATGAGAGCAAGAAGAAGACAGCTGATGAAAATCCGAAACGAGATCTACGCAAGGAATAAAAACATTAAATCACAATTTAAAGGCCAAACTCTGAAAGTGGACGAGCATATCTTTTATTTCGACAAAAATAATAACATCCAAGCAAAAAATGGAAATGTCAAGGATATTCTTCGCGATTTGTTAGGAGAGGACTGTCAATATGTGACAATGACAGAAGAAACAAGTGATGCCAATGATCAACAATTTTTAGAGAATGCGCACTCAGGTGCTCAAACTGTTCCGCAAACTCAAATCCAACTTCAATCGCGTATTAACCGTGGATCGAATATGAAAAAGAACTTTTAGTGTAAATGCCGTCTGCCAAAATGAACCTTTTAATAATAATATGCGTAGAATTAATGTTAAGAATTATAAATTACTCTCATATAACATATCTGGGTTAGTAAATAAATCTTTATGTGTAGATTTTTATGATTATATAAATAATTTCGATTTAATATTTTTATTTGAAACATTTGTCACAGACAATAAATATCATTTATATGAAAATAAGCTTATTAATTTTAAATTTGTCTGGATACCTGCTATAAGAACCAACACTAGAGGTAGAGCAAGCGGAGGATGCTACTATGGGTATAAAAAAAACATTCAAGACATCAAATGCAGCTTTCTATCTGTAAATGGAATGACTGTTTTAGACCTAAACTTCGATAACAAGTCCCTTCGAATAATACCTGCTTATATTAACTGCAACCATTGGGAAATTGATTTCAATATACTGCAAGAAACACTTAACTGCGGAAACCACAACAACGTTTTAGTTATTGGTGACCTAAATGCTCGTATTGGAAATGAAGCTGGTGCTGAAAACAATCTACAAGCTAAGGTGAGGCGATCAAAAGATTCAATATGTAATGCAAGGGGAGTAAAACTCCTGAATTTATGCGATGAGTTCGGGCTTCGTATATTAAATGGAACGACGGAGTCGGATGAGATGGGAAATTTCACATTTGTTGGAAGACAAGGGACCTCAGTAATCGATCTGAGCCTCTTGGGTGGAGATTGGAACACATACGCTAAAGACCTGGAAGTTGATCATGTACCTTTTTCTGAACACCTGCCTATTGTGGTAACATTTGGCATTGAAGTGGCGGAAATTGATATCATACGAGAGATGAAACTAATACCTAAGCTTACATGGAAAGAAAAACATGCAACCATTTATAAAAGAAACCTAGCTCGGATTTTATCTTCACGAGAAATTGATAACTTTGAGCAACTAAATAAATTAATTAGTGAAGCATATCCTTCAAATAATAACGTTGATTATGGAGGACGTGGAATAAGACAACCATGGTTCGACAAAGACTGTATGAGAGCTAGAAAACAATCCTTCACATGGCTAAAACTGTTTCGAAATTCAAATAGGGATCACTTTAAGGAAATATATATCCAAACCAATGCAAAATATAAACGAATGTGTAAAGAAAAGAAAATAGCTTATCATGAAACTCAGGCTTCAAGGTTAGCGTTATGCAAAAACGCATCTGATTTCTGGAAAACTGCAAAAAATGTTAACGGGAAAAAATTCGTTATTAGTAAGGACTTGAGCCCAGCGTTATTGGCTTCACACTTCATTAATCTTTTAAATCCAGAAAACCCAAGAAGCTCGCTTCAATATGCGATGCCAGCGTTTGTTGATGAATTCTTGGACTGTGAAATAACGGAGCTTGATGTCAGTACAGCTTTAAAAGTACTCAAAGATGGAAAAGCACCTGGGCCAGATAGAATTCCAACAGAACTGTACAAATACGGAAACACAGAGCTTATGAAACAAATTACAATTTTATTTAATAAGGTTGTGGAAACTGGAGCCATTCCCAAAGAATTCAAGGAATCACTTATTTTTCCGATTTTCAAAAAAGGCGATAAGGCAGATCCAGCAAGCTACAGAGGCATATCATTCCTGAACGCGTCATACAAAGTCTTCACGGAAATCTGGAGAAATCGACTGGCATTGTGGATAAATCGTAATGATAAAATCAAAGAGTACCAAGCGGGTTTTAGATCAGGATACTCCACAGTGGATAACATTTTCGTCTTAAGTAGTATAGCAGAATCCTACCACATAAGAGGTCTTAAGCTATATACATTTTTCGTAGACTTCAAGGCAGCATTCGATACCGTGGATCGCAGAGCACTTCTCTACAAATTATATACGAAAGGGTTATCAAGGAAGTTCTGCACTTTAATGGAAAGAATGTATGATGAGACTTGGTCAACAGTTTGGAACGGTGAAAATCTTTCAGAGCCATTTCAAACAAAATTTGGTGTGAGACAAGGATGCTCCTTGAGCCCTTTGCTATTTGCATTGTTTATCGATGATATTACAGATTACTTACCAGGAGGCATTGAGTATGGTAATCATAAAATAAAAGCCCTTTTATTTGCGGACGACATTGTCATAATGGCTAATTCACCTGAAACATTGCAAATGATGATAAACAAACTGGTCGAGTACTGCAACATGTGGAACCTTACTGTTAACCTAGATAAATCAAAAGCTATGGTCTTCAAAAAGAACTCTGGAAGAAACGCAGGAAATGAACATTGGTCTTTCAACAATCAAGCTATAGAAGTAGTCAGGGAATATAAATATCTTGGGGTATACTTCACGCCAACCCTCAATATGGAGAGACACCTCAAAGAAAAACTGGTGAACGCCAAATCAGCAATAAGCTCAACCTGGAATAACTGCTTCGCAAACAAGCATGTAGCTCACAGCAGCAAATATCGAGTGTTTGAAGCTGTATCGGAGTCTGTGTTACTCTATGCAGCGCAAGTGTGGGGTGCCAAACAGTATGAGACAGTAGAGAAACTGCTGAGATATTTTGTGAAAAGGATCTTTCAACTTCCAATTTCTACTCCAAATTATGCGATAATGCTCGAAACTGGACTATCACCGCTCTTCATCAAGACCCTCAAACTTCAGGTGGATTATATCCTAAAGGTGCTGAATATGCCTAACGGAAGACTACCCAAGATAGCTGCGCTAAACACAATCAGGAGCAAAACCGGATGGTTTGGTGAATGGATGGATCTGGCACGTGCATGTGGTAGCCCGTTGAATCTTGACATCGAACAACATACCTCGTGGAAGCCAATTCTCTATGGGCTGATCAAGAAGGTGGACTGGATGTGCAGGGATGATTTCCTCAGGGAAGCGTCAAGCTCGGTTCACAGAGCAACGTATAGTGTGCTAAACCACAACTTGAAGGAATCAAACTACTTCCGAGATGAATATAGCATCCAACAAATCTCAATGATGGTTAAGCTAAGAGTGGAACTAGTCAAACTCAATTATATACCACACCGGGAGGATCTACCAGTAATATGCAGCATTTGTAACCAAGGAGTTCGAGAAGATGTTGTTCATTTTTTGGGAAAATGCCCAACACTAAGAGAGACAAGAAGATATTACTTCGGCGAAAACTTTTTAGATGAAGAATGTATTCTTCTTTTGTTAAATGAAGTGGATGTGAAGAAATTAACTAACTATTGTAGAATAGCACTAGCTTACCGGGAAAAAATTATAAATGAAAACTTTTAAGAAAAAACATGAAAATATCGATAAAAGCAATAACTAAATATGCAATTTAATAAAATATGAAGTATGTATTTATAAAATAGAAATTATGTCAATCGGCAGACGGCAAAGCCATGTCCAAATTGATTATTTGTATTGTACACAAACCTAATGCTTATAATGTTTAAAAACTAATAGATAATCTAATAAATCTAAAAAAATCAATGAGAGCACGTACACCACTCCAACCGACAACGTCAGATGTCGTCCGATGTTGTTCGACTACATCCGATCAACAGATAAATCCGAACTTGTTTGGATTTATCGGACGTCGTACAACAGTTTGCCTATAGAAGTACACAATGGATAGTGGAAAGTTAGTAAATTTCGTTTTTAATAGGACACCATTGTGGAATAAGTTTTCTAAGGGGTATAATAATAGAGATGTCACTAAAAATCTATGGAAAAAAGTTTCAATTGAACTGAAATAAATAAATTCAATAACAGGATGTCTGTCAGTTATCGTCAGAGAACGGCAGCAGTGTATGCAGACGAACGTCCGAGATTGTCGTCCGAACAGTTCCGATCCGATATCGGCCGATAAATCGGATTCAGTGTACGCGAGCCGTAAGCAATTCAATTGCATCATTTTTGTCTTGCATTTCAACAACAACATTTGCAACATTTCCAGTTGAGTGCAGCTCACGTATATTTTTTATTTTGCCATCATTTGATGATTGTAGCATCTCGAGGCATAAAGTTTTGGTTTGTTCTATGGCGCTTACACCATTTTGTTTGGGCAGGTGAACAATTATATTTTGTTCCTTGGACTTCCTTTCAAGCAGCTCAACCTGTCGTTCCAAGGTTACACAGCGAGACTGCATATTTTCCAATTGGACTTGCAACGATTTATTATTTTGCTGCAAGTTGAGTATTTCCGTACTTATACCCTCCATGTCAGATTTAGTTGCCATATTTTTTAACTTGTCATCAAGAGAAGATGAAACAGACGATTGAATAAGAATTCTTAAATCGTTTAGGGATAAACTTCCTACCATCATCGTAGCCGACTCAGTCATTGCTCCATTGTTCGATGACAAAGGGGATGGGGTTAGCTGTCTCTTAGCCGAGCTATCAGCATTTCGGACAGTTTGATTATTGTTGGGGGGTGATCGTCTCAAAGACATTTTCACTTGTTTTGCTGCTAGTTAATGGCTAATATAATACCAATTGACGGCTTACCTCCTTATAGCTATTTCAACTACGGTATGATGGGTTTTATATATTAAATTGTTATTTTTATGTAAAAAAAAAAAAAAAAAAAAAAAAAAAAAAAAAAAAAAAAAAAAAAAAAAAAAAAAAAAAAAAAAAAAAAAAAAAAAAAAAAACACAATATAAAATGAACAGCAATGATAACGTGCTCAATATATACGGAGCCTCAGGCTTGAATTCATGCAATCCTGACCGATCGAGATCAAGGTGGCTGATCATAGTGGGTTCTGGTTTGGATCACCTGAATAACCACGTTCTACTCCAATCGATTGTTCATCATCGTTGAACTCGTACATATTCCGATCCAGAATTTTTTAAGGTCAAATTTGATAATTTTCACATTTTCATGATGAAATAGACATTCTCACTTGAAAACAAACTGCAAAATTCTAACACAGTAATTTATTTTGGTTTTCTAAAAAGAAATTGTAAATTGCACTACGGTCTGGACCGCACTGCACAAGACGACTTAAAACGTAAGACCCTTTAAACCTGTTTAAAGTACAATAAATAGACAAATCTCTTTAGTAGTTAGTAAAACTTTTCGAGTTTCAACTGGATGGAAGTTGCTCAAACGCCTCTTTTTCAATGTCTAACATCGCTATCTGTTCAATATGTGTGTTCCAAGTGTTGCTGTTGGTCGATGTGATCTTCTTTTGCCCTTCTCAACATGGTTAAGTGTTCATTCTTTAAGGACGCTATATCATCAGGCATTGATACAATGCTGATAGTTTCACAAAAATCTTGGTTGTAGTCCATCACAGGCGGTTGAAGGACCTTACTAGATGTTCTAAAGGCAAATGCATTGAATTTTTAGATATTTTTTTTAGTGACGCACTTACACAGCTCTCAGTTGTTCCAGTTTTGGAATGTTTGAGTTGATGGTTTAAGTGCCATTTCTGGATGCAATGGTATCATTTTAGGAAGCCTATAGGGTTTCAACAGTGTCCAAACCTCGTACAAAGAGCTGCATGTTGGCTATCTTGTGACAAATTCTTGTCACTTGTGTCGGGGGATATTGCTATACCAATACAACAGAGATTGGAGTAATATGCTTGTACCATCTTAAATATCTGCTGGTAAACAGGATCACCATTAATATCTATATGAAACCAACCATGTTGATCTTCTGCAATAGAATACCCTTTATGAAAAACATTAAGATTCTTATACCATTTATTATGTACCAACTTTCCATGATGATTTATATGTGTAGCTTTAACATCGGGACCGCTTTGCTTCTCCGGTACGGGACTAGGGGGTTGAAACTTTTTTTACAGGTTGGGGGGGCGTTTCTATAGAATAAATTTCAAAAGTTACTTGTGAGTTCACCCCCTAAATTGTGAAATAAATGTTTTAATTTTTCGTTTTTAACCTCACTTTTTATTTTTTTTTTCCTTAGAATCATAAAAATTGAATGAAACCAAACACTATCGAATAAAACAACACTTCTTACATATACATTTCACTATTTTATTGCGGAGAAATCACTTAATTTAACATTTTTAATAATTTATAAATGTTTACTTTGACTTGCTTTGACATTACTTGTTTAAGTGATACCAGACGGTATTTTTAAGTGGGAAATTTTTAATTCATAAAAGGCAAGTGGGATTTTTGTCGTTAGATGGAAATACGTACGAATTTACAATAATGTTAGGAAATAGAGTAGTGAAAGTATAAAAATTCATCAGACAAGTGCTTATTTGCAATTAATTTCTGTATGTAACAGTTTTCCGCATGGCCCGCTTCGCGGTGCTCATTATTTTAACTCTTTTTCCGCAGGGTAAAGCTGCTCATGCTAAATATGAAAAAAGCAATTAATTCCGTATGCAACAGCTTTCCGCATGGCCCGCTTCGCGGGGCTCATTATTTTAACCCTTTTTCCGCAGGGTTAAGCTGCTCATGCTAAATATGAAAATAGCAATTGATTTCCGTATGCAACAGCTTTTATTAGTTTTGTGGTTGGAAATTCATAAAAAAGTTTTATTTTCTAACCACAAAACTAATAATAGCTTAAAATTCACGCGAATTTTAAGCTATTGTTAGTTTTGTGGTTAGAAAATGAAACTTTTTGTGGTTAGAAATTCATAGAAAGTTTCATTTTCTAACTACAAAAATCCCACTTGCCTTTTATGAATTAAAAATTTCCCACTTAAAAATACCGTCTGGTATCACTTAAACAAGTAATGTCAAAGCAAGTCAAAGTAAACATTTATAAATTATTAAAAATGTTAAATTAAGTGATTTTTCCGCAATAAAATAGTGAAATGTATATATAAGAAGTGTTGTTTTATTCGATAGTGTTTGTTTTCATTCAATTATTATGATTTTAAGGAGAAAAAAAATCAAAAGTGAGGTTAAAAACGAAAATTTAAAACATTTAGGCCGTGTCCGAATTGGGTTAAAATCTTCTATGACTGGTTAAATTTTGACGTCTGATTAAAATGGGATCAATTTTTAATTTTTGCTGTCCGAACTGGGTTAAAATTAAATGGGTTAAATGGGATATTTATTAAAAAATCTCCCTAGATTTTAGAAATTTCCCTATCCTTTTTTGTGTATCGTTATTCCAAAACATAAATATTTAAGACAAAATCCAGCTTGAAATGTATTAAAATACAAATTAGGCTCAAATGAAATAGAATAATTTTAAATTCATTTACTTTTGTAGGTTTTGCATCAATTATATCCCTTCATCATTAGGAACAAATCCTATTGTGCATTGCTTGTTAATGAAGTCTGCGAACACTAGTTCTCACTAGCTGCTCACTAGTTTCTTTCTTGAGAAACGTCAAAATTTAACCACTTGTGTCAAAATTTAACCTGGTCTGGAGCTGGATAATTTTTAACCCATTTTATTCACCACGCTAGTGTCAAAATTTAACCAGACGTCCAGTTTTAACCCACATTTTAACCCAATTCGGACACGGCCTTATTTTACAATTTAGGGGCTTAACTCACACATAATGAGTTTTAATATAATCTATTTAGATGCCCCCCAACCTGTAAAAAAAGTTTCAACCCCAAACTCCCGTACCGCAGAAGCAAAGTTCTGCCTTAACATCCTTATAGACTGGAGCGATATCATCCTTAAAATCTCCAACATAATCATATTCCTCCTGATAAATCCAGCCATATTCGAATATTCGAAAAATAAGGGTTTTGAGCCTGTGAACGCACACTTTTCGAATAACTTTGAAAATTTCAGTGTCAATTGTCAAAATCAGCTGTTAAGCAAACCAAAAACAGAAAAAATTATCGGAAATTTAAGAAATGGTAGAACGTAAAATTAATTCATTCTCTGTATTGCAAACCATAATTCGAGTTTCTTATTTTTTTCAACAGTTATTTATGGTTTTTGAATAACAACCACAAATGACGCTGTCAGTAAATTTCGAATTTTCGAAGTTATTTAAAACAACAACCGCTCATAACTTAAGAGTGGTAGCGACCACTCTTAAGTGTTATGAGCGCTCATAAATCTGCACTAATAGTGGTCGGTGAATTGGTTTATGAGGCACTTAGTTTAAGATTTCTTGGTGAATACCACCCTTAATATTTTGATGTTGCTCTTTATTGCGCTTACACACGACTCGAGTCGTTAATTCGTTAATTCAAAAACAATCGCAGTCGTATTTATAATCCCATTCCAAAGTATGTCTAACTTTGGACAGCTCTTAGAACAGTGTCCAACTCCAAATCGTATTTATAAACACTTTCATCGTCTAAGGAATGTCTTACTTTAGACACCGAAATTGGTTGTCTAAACTATGGCTAAAGTGGCATTTGCTACAGCAAAAAACAATTTTGTCGAACATGTTATAAAACACTGTTGAGAGCTCTAAGATCGAAAAAAAATAAGTAGTTTGAGGTGCAAAAATACTACTTTCAACAATTTAATTTATAAATTGCACAAATTTCATCGTTTTATGAGACTTGGAAAAGCTGTAACTCAAAGTCAAATCAGCTGCTTTTTTGGTCTGGTTCAAGTGCTACGCCACACTCTTTCAGAGCCATTTTGTTGTTGCACTCGTATATCAAAACACAAAAAATGGTACTGCACGGATACATCATGAACGCCACCATTGAGTTTTTCATTCGGAGTTGACAGTTTGAGAGGATGTTTAGACAACTGTTGGAATGCATTTATAAATACGAAATTGGCTAAGGGTTGTCCAACTATTTAGACACCGTCTAGTTGGACAGTTGTCTAAGGGTGTTCTAAGCAAATTTTATAAATACGACTGTCGATGTGCTACATTAAAATGGCATTACTCTTTTTCTTGAGTGATGCCAGTATATGACATCCCTCCCTTTTTAGTTATGTCGATTTCCAGTGGTACACAAAAGCACTTTTAAAGTGCTTTTTTGCTCGAAATATGTTACATTGAGGCACTAGATCACTTTTTTTTTGCCCCGAAAAAGCACTTTTACGAATCTCGATTCAGAGGCAAGATTTACACGCACTTTCACGTACACCAACACAAAACATTTGACGTTTACCAGTTTGCAGTTTGATTATTTTGCATTTTTGGTTAAAGGACTGTGAAAGAGAGATAATAAAAATAAACAATAAACTATTTTGTGAAAATGGAACGCTCAATTCTAGCTGAAATTATCAAAATGTTTATGAGTCGTCATCTAGTTCTGATTTCAACGAAGAAGTGTTTGAAATTCTGAAATTGTTTACACAAAACGAAAGGCATTCTGTGAATAATTTTGTTCAAAGTGTTGTGTACAATTATTCGGATGAGGATGTTTCTTCCTAGTGCATTTATTAATAAAGTTTCGAAAACATTCTTTCTATATAAATTGCAGAACAAAACAAACGGGAAGAGTTGGCTGTCAAAAATAGCACACATACAATGATAAAAAAAGAATTTTGTCTTTTCTGTTCCAGTGAGCACGAAAAAAAAGCACTTTTTTAGAGTGCTTTTGTTTTTGCAAAGGAAATCGACATTAAAAACAAAATCTTTTAAATAATTTGTCATCTTGGTTTCTCGTGTGGAACGTCTGGAAAAACTCTGCATCTGCTGAGGTGCTGATGTAGTTGCTTGCTTAGATACCTCCTTATTGACACATGCAGGCTCTCTGTTATTTATATCAACTCCGCTGTCAAAATCAGCTGGTTGGTCTGGCATCTGAAATTCTATTAGTTTTTCTTGTTGAGTTGTTGGAAGCTGCGGTTGATGTGGAGCTGCTGATGTACCTGCAACTGGAGCTGGTAATTTCTGTTGATCGAGTATGACCAAATCACGAAGTTCTTTCACCTCTGCCTCTTCTCGTCCGCGGATTTGATCAATATGTCTTCTATAAATCTGTTCATCAGTAGACTCTATTACGTATGACACCGGGCCTGTTATTTGTACAATTCGACCTGGAATCCATTTGTGCCCTGATGAATAGTTACGGAAATAAACTTTATCACCTTCGATGAATTGTCTCACTTGTGAAGTCTCTGTTTGGTACTTTTCTGTATCGATACTGTCCGGATGTAACCGATCTAACACTGTACGGATTCGACGACCCATTAACAACTCTGCTGGTGTCCGACCTGTCGTTGCATGGATTGTTGTGTGTTGTGAAAACAAATATCTGGCAATTTTTAAGTGAAGGTCGCCTTCTGTTAACGTTGTTAATGATTTTTTCACAGACTGGACTACTCGTTCTGCTTGTCCGTTGCTCGATGGGTGATAGGGTGCAGATGTGTGAGATTTAACTCCATTTCGCCGGTAAAATTGTTTGATCTCTTCCGAAACAAACGCTGTACCATTATCGGTTATTATTGTATGGGGTATACCGTGAGTAGCAAACAATTCTCGTAGGCACTTAATGACTTCCGCTGATGATTGTCCTCTTACAATTCTCACCTCTACCCATTTGGACATTGAATCAACAATAATGAGAAAAATCTTACCTTTAAAAGGACCGGCAAAATCAAGGTGAAGTTTCCCATGGATTTTCTGTCGGTGCAATGAATTGTGGGGGCGCCTTCTTTGGATTTGGTCGATTCTCCTGGCACTGATGACACTGGCGTTCACAATGTTCAACATCTTCATCAAGCTTCGGCCACCAGAAGTAGCTTCTGGGAGTTGTTTTCATTGCGACGATTCCTGGATGATTCGCATGAAGAGTTTTAATTGCGTGTTCTCGGAGAATAAGTGGAACTATCACACGGTTACCCCAGAGTAAACAGCCTTTATGTGTTGAGATCTCCAAACGTCTGCTAGAATAGGCTTTGAAATTGCCATCAGGGTCATCCATAGTTTGTGGCCAACCGTGCAACACCCAACGTAGTATCCAGCTGAGTACAATATCTTTTTTTTGTTTCGAAGCTAACTTGTTCTGCTGTAATTGGAGGATCAACCATTGCTTCCAAGAGTAGGATATCTCCAGGTGGAATTTTTTCTTCTATTAACTTGTTGATTGGAAGTCTACTTAGACAATCGGCGTTCCCATTATTTTTTCCTGATCTATGTTCAAGCGTGTAGTCATATGCCGTTAATTTTAGACACCATCGAAGCATCCTTGGTGAAATCATGACTGGAATCTGCTTGTTGCGATTAAATATTCTCAAAAGAGGCTTATGATCCGTAATGATTCGGAATTCGCGACCCGCCAGGTACTAATGGAAATGCTGCACGCCGAAAACTACGGCTAAGGCCTCTTTGTCGATGTGTGCATAGTTCCTTTCGCTTTTTCCTAAAGTCCTGGAAGCAAAAGCGATTGGGCGTTCGGACCCATCAACCTCTCGGTGTGCTAGAATTGCGCCAACGCCATAGGGTGAAGCGTCACATGAAACGACTACCTCTTTAGTCTCATCGAAGAACGTTAAAATGGACTCTGAATGAATTTATTCTTTTAGTTCTTTAAAACTTTTAGCATGTTCTTTCGTCCACCTCCATTTAGTCTTATTGTCTAACAGCCTGTGTAGTTTTTCAGCGGAAGTTGCCTTATGGTGTAGGAATCGGTTGTAAAAGTTAAGCAACCCAAGGAATGACTGAAGCATCTCTTTGTTTTTTGGTTCTGGTGCGTTATGTATAGCTTCGACTTTTGTTTTACTTGGTCTCACGCCATCAGCACTAATGTGATAACCCAAAAACTCCAGTTCCTTTACAGCAAACAAACATTTATCTTTTCGAACAGTGATGTTAGATTTTCGTAGGCGTTTGAAAACTTCCTCAACCCTCTCATAGTGCTGCATCTCAGTTATTCGGGAGATTATGATATCATCAAGATAGGCTATTACCCCTGAAATACCCACTAGCAAATTTTCCATAAATCTTTGGAATATACCAGGTGCAGCTGATACGCCAAAAGGTAATCTGAGAGTTCTAAACAGACCTTTGTGAGTATTAATTGTTAATATCTCAGCGGATTGTTCGTCTACCACTAACTGCTGGTATGCCTGTTGTAGGTCTAGTTTCGTGAAGATTTTTCCAGGTGATATTGCGACTAAGACGTCCGATGTAGTTGGTAGTGGGTATGAGTTAGCTTTGATGACTGAGTTTACTGTGCTACGATAGTCTCCGCAGATTCTAATTGAACCATCTTTTTTTCGCACAGGGACGACTGGAGTAGCCCATCTGGAAAACTCAACTGGTTCCAGAATTCCTTGTCTGACTAATTTTTTAAGTTCTTGTTCGACGTTCTCCCTTATTGCAAATGGGACTTGGCGGTACTTTCTGAAAATTGGTTGTGAGTTTGTTACCAATTGGATTTGCACTGGCTCTCCATTGTGTGCTCCTAATTCTTCAGTTAAAACGTCCTTGTACTCCTTACATAGTAACTGGATGCTCTGTCCATCAACAGTGTTAACACCATGAATAGCTATACCAAGCTGCGGAAACCAATTTCTGCCAAGAAGACTTCTGCCATGCTCCTGAGATAACACGATAATTGGAAGGTTCACACATCTCCCTTTGAACTCGACTCTTACGTTTGCTTGTCCCAAAATCTCGAGTGACTGTTTTGACCACATTCTCAGGGTCAATTGCACCTTTACAAGTCTTCTGTTCGAATTACAGATTTTGTTCCATGTGCTAGGTGATATGAGAGAAAATGCGGCACCTGAGTCTACTTCCATCAGCTCCGTGAACCCGTTTAGTCTGACCTTTGCTAGCACATTTGGTTGTGCTGTGTTAGATACATCAGGTGTATTTTTTTTCTCAAGCCTATATAGCTTAGAAAAATTCACGTGCTAAATACAACAAAAATCTAGCTATCTGGGCTTCCCTTAGCCTCATAATTTATTCGGTCTTATTTCCTTAGCCCGATAACAAAAAATGTGCTACCAAACTATTATTTTGGAAATGTTATCGAAAATGGCAGAGGCTGTCGTTGGGTCTGTTTCGTGTAGCTAAAAACTCATATACATGCTAACAATTGTGAACAATTCTATGGTTTTTAGTTAACAAAAATGTACAATTTGTTAACTCACCGAACGCACCCAATGTACAAAATGGCATTTCTAAGGCCGTGTCCGAATTGGGTGAAAATCTTCTACCACTGGTTAAATTTTGACGTCTGGTTAAAATGGGATCAATTTTTAATTTTTGCTGTCCGAACTGGGTTAAAATTAAATGGGTTAAATGGGATATTTAGTAAAAATTCCTCCTAGATTTAAGAAATTTCCCTATCCTTTTTTGTGTATCGTTATTCCAAAACATAAATATTTAAGACAAAATCCAGCTTGAAATGTATTAAAATACAAATTTGGCTCAAATGAAATAGAATAATTTTAAATTCATTTACTTTTGTAGGTTTTGCATCAATTATATCCCTTCATCATTAGGAACAAATCCTATTGTGTATTGCTTGTTAATGAAGTCTGCGAACACTAGTTCTCACTAGCTGCTCACTTGTTTCTTTCTTGAGAAACGTCAAAATTTAACCACTTGTGTCAAAATTTAACCTGGTCTGGAGCTGGATAATTTTTAACCCATTTTATTCACCACGCTAGTGTCAAAATTTAACCAGACGTCAAGTTTTAACCCACATTTTAACCCAATTCGGACACGGCCTAATTTCTCAATTCAATAATTGACAAACCGTGCTATTTAGTTATTCCTGTGATTTTTTGCTTGTGAATGAAAGTTTGACTAAACACAACCATACGATTTTTCGAAAAGCAACTGAAATGAGGAAGAGCGGATTATTGAATTCGGTTTTTACTCGGTGTGGACGAGTTTATGTTAGACAAAGTAATGATGCTAACAAAAGGCCTTTATGTGTCACGAGCTTGGATTCTCTTGAAGTGTTTTGCTCGATCTCTTCTAATATGTATGACGGTGCTGATAATCCGGGAAACAATGAGTACGCTGGAGTTGCTGATGGTAGGGTTGGTGTTGCTGCGGATCTTGATGTTGCTGCGGATATTGATGTTGCTGCGGATGTTAATGATGCTGTTGTTTATGTTGCTGAGGTATCTTCTGTTGCTGCTGCTGTATGATTTATTACTAGGAATCATTTTTAAATGTCAGAACTTGGAAGTTTATTATGGAATGTATGATCACAAATCTATTTTAATATGCATCTGTCTTTTATATTTAATCTAATATTGTATTTTGTATACTTAGATCTTAACTTCTTTTATGGTAACTTTTCTTTAACTTCTTATATTCTTTTATATTTTTTTTATTTTTTTAAATTCCTATTCTCGGTGCAATTAATTCTCTCTTTTTTGTTGTTTGTGTTGGTGGTGGCATATTGTTTTACCATACTTTGCTGGCATGGATCCTGATATTGTGAGAATCGTTCTTAATATGCTATGTAGCGCGCATAATGATGGTCTAAAAGTTTGTTGTTTGAACGCGGAAAGTATAAGAGCGAAGTATACCATGCTTTACCAAATGTTTAGTACTTCTTTGATGGATGTCATTATGGTATCAGAAACTTGGCTTAACATGTATGTTCTGGATGGTCTTGTCTCTATACCAGGTTTTAAAATTTTTAGATGTGATAGGAAAGATAGGATTGGTGGTGGTTCTTGTATATATTTACGTGAGAATTTATTGGGGTCGTACGTTTATATCTCATCTGAGAGTCATATCAATTTTGTTTGCGTCGAAGTGAAGACATCGGTAGAAAAACTATTGCTTGTTTCTGTTTATTGTCCTCCTCTTATGTTTAGGGTGGATTACATCTCTGAGCTTGAGGAGACTTTAATGCGTCTTAATCCAAAATATGATCATATCTTGATTGGAGGTGACTTCAATGTGTAATGTAATGACCAAATGAAACCAACTTCAGAGTTTATACATGATTTAATTTTTTGCTCTTTTGGTCTTGTATTCGATGGAGGTAACCAAGTAAAAACAATTAGTTACAGATCTTACAGAAATTTTAATTTTGACACAGTGGCGAGTAACTTCTATGGACCCGAATGGGACGATTCTGTACATGCCTGACCTTAATGCTAAAGACCTTTTCAATAACATGATTCTGAGTGTATATAATTTATATGTTCCAATTGTAACTAAGCAAGTCAATCGGAATAAATGTCCGTGGTTTACAAATGAAATTAAATTACTCATAAGACAGTACGTTTTCTCACGTAACAGGGTTAATTCCACAATAAGGAATTCAAAACGATCATTTTTATTGGGCAAGTTAAATCCTTCACTCAGCACCCGTGAGCTTTGGAACAACCTAAAACTGATGGGTATTAAAGAAGATAAAAACAAAAATAAATGTCCTTTCAACCCTGAAGTGATGGTAAGAGCTTTAGTTCCAAGTCACTCAAGTTCAACAATTCCGCAAAGAATATTTGATATGCCGGATACTGAAAGCTCGTTAAGTTTTACCTCTATTGAAGTAGCCGAGATTGTAAATTCTATTAATGCTGTTAAACCCAATGCTATTGGCTCTGATAATGTTTCACCGAAATTTATCAAACTTGTTTGTCCCTTAGTTTTGAAATATTTGCTTGATATTTTTAACTTCCCTTCTACACCATTACCCCCGTATTAATAAACGCGGAATAGCCTTATTCCATGGATTAAGTTTCCATTATACCATTTTCCATTTAATTAAAGCTACCATTATACCATTTTTCACTTAATCCATGGAACGCAGCTATTCCGCGTTTTATTAATACGGGGGTTAGAGTTTAGGCCTATCAGCATCCTTTCATTTCTTGGTAAATTACTTGAAAAAATTATGCATGACCAGATACAGTTCTATCTAAATGATAGGCGCTTGCAATCTGTGTGGCAATCCGACTTTCGTAATCTCCATAGCTGTGAATCTGCAGCAATTAAGGTTACCAATGATATTCGATTTGCACTTGACTCGGGGAAGTTTGGAGTAATGATTCTCTTGGACTTCTCTAAAGCTTTTGACAGTATTGACCACTCAATACTTATTTCAAAACTTAAAAATAATTTTGATTTTTCCAACTCCTCCCTGAAACTCATGCGTAGCTATCTGGTTGATCGCGTTATGTGTTAAAACGGATATCGGGACCTCAAATTCCCATGTTACTAATCTTGGAATTCCTCAAGGCTTAGTGCTGGGTCCGCTGTTATTTTCATTGTTTATAAATGACCTTCCAGATGTTATTTCCAATTGCCAAGTTCATCTATATGCAGATGATATGGCCATTTATATATTTCGTCCAATTGGTTTGATGGATGACTGCTTTACTAGATTGAATGAGGACTTAGATTGTGTATTTGATTGGTCTAGTAGTAATAAATTAACACTTAACCCGTCTAAGTCTGTTGCGATGTTATGTGCTAGAGAAGAGCTAAGCTTTGAAGACTTTCCTCCGGTTATTTTGCACAATGAAGTCATTTCGTTCGTTAAAGATGTTACGTACTTAGGCTATAAGATAAACTACAATTTGAGCTGTTGCAAAGCAATTTCTGACTCCATTAGGAAAATTTACTCAGGACTGCGTAGTTTACGATCTTCTTCTTCGTTTTCGTGTTTTGCCATTTTATCAGGTACCCTAGTGAAAAATACTTTTGAGTGGGATTTTTTTGAAGTTTTTTTTTTATTCAAAATCCAATGATGCAGGTTTGTTGTCAATACAATGACTGATCAGAAAATATATATTTTGTAGCTGTATGTCTATTTTTGTAGAAGTTACACCAATAAATGTGATAAGAATTTCTTACAAAATCAAAAATTGAAAAATTCTTGGTGTAGTAGAGTCACTTCTATATGAGCAGACATACAGCTATAAGTTATATTATTTACTGATTAGTAATTGCATTTACTACAAAGCTGCATCATTACATTTTCAATCAAACCAAAATTTGAAAAAAATTCCCAGTCAAAAGTTTTCACTTGCCTATAATAAGGTAGCATAGTAAAAATCACTTTTGACTTTGTTTTCGTAGACCTAAAGTTTGAAACATTTTGGGGAAAAGAGGAGCCGTCTTGAGCAATTTTTTCAATTGAATTTTATTTTATAAATAAATTATTACTGAGGCAATGAAATTATTAAAAGAAAAATAGATAATTTGTTGTGTTGTAGAAGAAATTTCTTTTACAGAAACCATGCAATCGGTCGATGCTTGGGATTTATTTTCACTGGATTCCGTTGGGTCGGCTGCGTGGTTGCGGCTGATTGTTATCAGGAAATGCTGCTGTTGCACTTCATAGTATCCTTTTGATTTCTCGACGTCCGTCAGTTCGACTTTTTCCTCAAAGCTTTCCTGCTCCTCTATTCAATTTAATGAAAATGTTGGCGGATTCTGTGAAAAAAAAAAAATTGTGTGCTTGTACAATTACAGAGTTATGATAAACTTACCATATGATTCATCGTATTGAATAACATCACCTTCACTGCTCTTCACCAACTTCAATAGTTTCATCCTCGTCATCGTCATATTGGCATTCCGGATGCGATTGTTGTGAATCTCTTTTGCTCCGAGAGTTTGTCTACTTTTGGTGGTGTATCTGGAATTTCAGCTCATGTGGTCAGGTCAATTGTTTCTGTGGGCTTGAGAGACTGAGGGCCTATACTGTCAATGTCCACAATGATCGGAGTTGTAATAATGTCCCCCGCGGTGTCTTCAGTGATCATATTACTTCGGTTGTTAAATCCTTGTATATATCTTTTGGCAAAGTCTGTGGCATGCTTGGAACCGTGTCAATAACAATTACATTGTCCTTCGGAGTCGTTGAGGTAGTTTTTTGAGCTATCTGCGTTGGAATTACTGTAGGCAACTTGCTGGTTCTTACAATAGGCATCCCCTTAACTGAACGCGTTGGCATAAAAATCCTGTTTGACTTCGAGATTGATATCGGCTTAGGTTAGGTGTAAATTTTTTGTACAGTCCACGAAATCCTTCTTGACAAAATGAAACTATTCAAAGCAGCACCTGAAAAAGCTGTTTATTAAATTATAAATCACAATTAAGTAAGATATAATCATACTAAAAACGAATAAAAAAGAATTGCCTTTTGGTTTTTGCTGTCTGTCAAATGTCAAACTCATTTTTTTTTTCTGAGAGTTTCACCTCAGCAATGAACTTTTCAAATGAACTATTTCCTGTTCATTCAAGTTCATTTTTTCAAAATTTGCGGGTTTTGCGGGTGGAGATAGTGGGAGATGACCTTCTGTATATTCCTTATTCTGTGGTTCTACGATTAACTTCTTAGATGAATAAAGAACAAGATGGAAAACCATTACGTCTCCTTCCCCGCAACTTCCATTTGTTTATATTGTTGTTTTTGTAATCGCAGCCTCCATCTGTGAATACGTGTGAGCTGCAGAAAAAAGGCGCGAAAAAGTTGTGGAAGTATATGCGTGGTGAATTTATTTTTTTTTTGCTTGGCAACTTGAAACCACCTTGAAACATAACCTGAAATTTAATTTTCACCATACTACTGAAAAATTCTTAAGGGCAGGGTTTGAACAACACCAAAGTTATAGTTTTTTAAAAACTCAATTTTTTTTTTGTAAAACTGGGCAAGATGTGAATACTCATAAACATGCAACGATACTGATTCTATTGGGACTTATTATATTCTGATTCGCTCCCTCAGCTCGGTTATTTGTCTTAACTTTTTTTTAATACCAAAACCTAAATATCAAACTATGTAGACATTTTTTGAAAAACTTATCTCATTCAAAATATTGAAATGCAGCAATCTTGTAGATATTATGGAGAGCTCAGAAAGCCTTCATTCATCTCTGTAGCACAATTACTTACAAAGCGCCAACACTTTAAGCTTTGATTTTTTGTTTTTACTAAAAGCTCGGTAGAAATTTTTTTAAAAACTTGTCTCAATCAAAATCTTTAAATGTGGAATTTTTGTCCACGTTGTATTGAGCTCAGAAAGCCATCATTCATCTCTGTAGCACAATTATTAATAGTAGGGGAGCCCAAGAGGGGATTTCGCGCGTTACTCGAGCGCGTCAGAAAATCATATGGGGAGAAACCTTGCACCATGTAATGTACTCCTACCATATATCAAACCTAAATGTTGGGGCGTTCGCTGAGAGCAGCCCGTCAGATTAGTAAAAAAAAGTCGATCATCGGAAATACTCGAGCGCGTCAGATTAAAAGATGGTAGGTTGATTACATCTAGAAGAGTGTATATTTCAATAATCTGACAATTTGAGCGGGGCCTTCGTAAGTAGGCGAGTCACAAAGATGTAAAAAAAAATCGATGTTTCGAAATACTCGAGCGCGATTAATTTTTTTTTTATTTTGAAGGTAATTTTATCAGGATTACAGAAAACATATAATCTGACATTTTGGTTGGGGCGATTGAGGTAAAATCGTCAGTGAAATGTATAATATATGATGGTAAATATCTCGGTTAATATTGATATTAGCAATTGGTCCATAAGACTTTTTTTGTAGAAAACTAAATTCTCTACAAGTTTGTAATTTACAATTTTTCTGTAGCTTTTGTTATTTACGAGATAACTGCGACAAAACGTGAATTTTATGCAAAAATCTGGTTAAGTGGCCCGTACCACCTTCCCGGTATGAGTAACGACTTTGCCAAAAAGAACATTTTTGTAGAGCTTTCAATTTTGAGAAAAAAACATCTTCGGTTAAAGCGATCCCATGAAATGCCGCTGAGTTATAGAAATTTAAAAATAAAAAATCAGAGTTTCCGTGTATTTTCAATGGAAAATCTTCACACCTCTTGATCGAGCACTTAAAATTAATATTAAGGGCTCAAACTTTCAGGATTTTTTTTTAAAAGTATTTTCAACAAAATTTCGATACAAAATTTTTAAATACATAATATGTGTACATGTGTACAAAGAATTGTTACTTTAAAATTGTCAGACTAAGAGTACGCCCCCATATAATTGTCAGATTATCATCCTGGAGGACGAAGACGTCAAGTTGATCACTCTGTATAAAAATCTGACGCGCTCGAGTATTTCAAGGTCACGTGTTTTTTTTACATTTTTAAAAATCAGCCATGACTGATCGCCCCACTCAAATTGTCAGATTATTGAAATATGCACTTTTTAGAGTACACTTAACATTCACTTTGAAAATCTGACACGCTCGAATAACTTTTTATTTTTTGTTTTTTTAACCTCTCTTTACGCCCATTTGCCCCCAGTAAATCGTCAGATTAATATATATCCGTTATAAGAAAGACAAAGCGCGTATACTCTATGAAAATCTGACGCGCTCGAGTATTTCAATTTAACTGTTTTTTTTTACATTTTTAAAAGCTCATACACGCCCATCGCCCCACTAAAATGAAAAACTGCCATACACTTTTTTTCGTTTTAGAACGTAAACTTCACAATCCAATAAGTCCCCATGACGCTTTAGTAACTGCAAATTTAGCGGCTCGGGCTCCCCTACTATAACAAAGATTCAACACTTTAAGCTTTCAATTTTTCTTAACACAAAAAAAAATTAAAACTTAAAGTGTTGGTGCTTTGTAAGTAATTGTGCTACAGAGATGAGTGAAGGCTTTCTGAGCTCTCCATAATATCTACAAGATTTCTGCATTTCAATATTTTGATTGAGATTAGTTTTTAAAAAAATGTCTACATAGTTTGATATCCGCTTTCAATTCTTTTACTTTTGATTTTTTTTTTTTTTCATTCAATTAATTAACTGCTTAAATTTTCAACTCAGCTTCAAGAAGAGAATCGAAAGCTTAAGTTGGAATCTCTTTCATCAAACAAATGCAAAATGAATTCATATTTATTGGTTACTGTTTTGCTTCAGTATATATTTTTTTAACAGTCATACTTTTCTGTCTATTTCTCTTAAGAAACGTTTTTTAAAAAGAAGAAATAGAAGGGAGGAGACTACTCAGAGAAATGTTTAACAAAAAAGAAAATATTTTAATATTTTGATGCTTAAATTTTTATTTCCAAATACTTTAAAAAGTATATAATCACAAATAAATTTTATTTACAAAACCCAAAAAAAAGTTTTAAATCCAAAAATTCTGCCAGACGTAGCCTTAAGGTGACTAAAAGTAAAAAAAAAAAATCAAAAACCGGTTCCCAGACGAGAATACCAATACTACGGTACAATTTTGTGTAAGCCCTGTGTGTGGATCCGAATATAAAGTGGTGTTAGTGAAATTTTGTGTAAGCCCAGTGTTGAGATCCGAATATAAGGTGGTGCTATTGAAATTTTGTGAATGAGTGCGTGCAGCAGCTTGTGGGGTGGTATCAATGTGTTAGTGTGGTTTTCCATCTTATTCTTTATTCATCTAAGATTAACTTGTTCCGATTGAGAAGGTAGGTACGTTAAATTGGGTCGACAGACGGCGACACCATCGCTTTCCCCGCCATGGTGCTACTATAGGTTCCTTATACTATGGATTTTCGTTTTCGAAAGTATTATAGCTCGCGTTTTTGGCACCTATCTTCGAAAATCTTAACTTAAGATTCTGTCACTTTTCCCATATAAAAAGTTTCAGATTTTCAGATGACAATTCAGATGACATTTAGATTTTCAGATTTTCGAACATAGATTTTCAGATGGAAAATCTTGGCTGAAAATCTGAACTTAAGATTTTACTTGTCAAAACAAGGAAAACATCGTACATGACAATCGAACTTTACTCGGTATTCTTGGGTTATTTTTTTGTTCTACAAGTTTTCGCTTATTTGTTGAATTGAAATTGATAATTATTGGTGTTTGGATATTCTGTTTTGTAAATTAATTTTAATAGTGAGTTTATCAACAAAGAAAATACATTTTTGAAGGCACACGATTTTCATTATTTTTATCACAATTAAGTGAAATGAATGTAATTTTAATACTGCTTAGTTTGGAAACACTTGGAAGTCAAATTGTTGAATTTCAAACAGAAAAAATCTGTGTTTTACAATTAATTTTACTACTAACTATGTAGAATCGAGAGGTGAATCACAGTACCATTTTACATCTGACACAGAGCTTAAATAGCGTTCTTGACTGACAGTAGTAGTTTCGAAAATTTCGATGTTGCGAAGAACGCGAGCATAGATTCCATATACAATGGGCGGGTTCAAGACAAACTTCGAAGGTTCGAAGAGATCTGTCAGTCCATGAACGACTATCTGAACTTTTTTTTGTCAAAAGTAGTACTGTGATTCACCTCTCAATTCTACATAGATAGTAATAAAATTAATTGTATAAACACAGATTTTTCAGTTTTAAGTTCAACAATTTCACTTCCAAGTATTTCCAAGTTAAGCAGGTTTAAAATTACATTAATTTTATTTAATTTTGATAAAAAAAATGAAAATCGTGTTCCTCCAAAAATGTACTTTCTTTGTGGATAAACCCACTTTTAATATTAATTTACAAAAAAGAACATCCAAACACCAATAATTATCAATTTCAATTCAACAAATAAGCGAGAACTTGTAAAACAAAAAACTAACCCAAGAATACAGAGTAAAGTTCGATTGTCATATACGTTGTTTCCTTGTTTTGACAAGTAAAATCTGAAGTTCAGATTTTCAGCCAAGATTTTCCATCTGAAAATCTATGTTCGAAAATCTGAAAATCTAAATGTCATCTGAATTGTCATCTGAAAATCTGAAACTTTTTATATGGGAAAAGTGACAGAAACTTAAGTCAAGATTTTCGAAGATAGGTGCCAGGAACGCGGCCAATGATTCCAGATACAATTGGGGGCGTTCGAGAATCGTATCCGGATAGCTTGTTGTTGTTGTTTACGTGTTAAACTTTTAGGAGAGTCACACACCCATTTCAACTAAAAAGCTATCTAAAGGTATCCGAGTATTTTTGGTATACCTTTCTATCCAAGTGATCAGCTGATAGGATAGAAAATTTATTTTTATTTCTTTTCATGTTGATTTTTTGTTTTGGTGTGCATTTATTTCAGCATGTCTTTTAAAACGCATGGGAAATAAAAAAAAAAAATTATAATCGTCTAGCATTGATATTTGGATGTTTTTCTGTTTTCAAAAGTCGAATTTTAATATTTCACAGCTGTTGTCAGCAGCTATCTGGAAAAAGATATCTGTGCCCCTGTTCTGTAACTATCGCCTTGGCGATAAACGGTGGAAAATGGAACGAAATTCTATGAATTTAGTAGGATTTCGTTCCATTTTCCGCCGTTTATCGACTGCTTTTATCGATGCGATAGTTACAGAACAGGGGCACTGGATCGTTCGAAAAGGTATCCAAGATACGGCTATCCGAGATAGGCTATCCGATAGGTTCTCGAACGCGCCCAATGGTTTCATTGAGCAAGAAAAAAATCACTTTACTGGCTGAACACAATGCAAAAACGGAGCTGGACTGCAAAATCGGAACTGGATGAGCTGTCAAAATTGCTGTACGTTTCGATTTTAATCGGCCCACAATGCAGCTGTACAGCTTTTGAAATTTCCATCATTAGAAACATTATTTTGTATTTTCAAAAATCGGTTTGAGTATTTTATAAACAAAACAAATTTGATATTGTTACTATGGATGAGGAAATAAATGATATTGTGTTGCTTGTTCCAATTATCAGAATGTTTTATTTGTATTTAAATACTATAAAAAAAGAAATAGGAGGTGGTGGGTGCACAAAATTGTTATAAATTAAAAGTAAAAATCAAAAAACAAAAAACTAAAGTAACACTTGGCTGTCACACAATAATTTACACACAAAATGTTTTTTTTTCCTTCAAAATCATAAACGTCAAATTTGCTGTACAGCAAAAGTTAAAAGTTCGTCAACTTGTCCAGTTCCGATTCCAGTTCCGTATGCAGCTCCGTCGCATTGTGTTCGCGCTATTGAATTTGTGTGTATTCAATTATTTGACAACTCTTCCAGTTCCAGTTCCAGTTGCAGCTCCGTCTGCATTGTGTTCAGCCAGTTATTGAGAGTGCTTTTGTTTTCCAATGGAAATCGACATAACGTTTTATACTGTGGTTACATAACTATAGTGAAGTACGAAATAAATTAATAACAAATTTAATCGGAATTATCAACCTTATCTACTTTGATTATGTAGATCGTTATTTTGTTTGGAAATCTTATACTTTATTTAGAAATATTTGTTATTGTAAAGTTTCCTACGCCATACGCTTTGGTTTAATGACGAATATTCTATTCTGAGCAAATAAAATGCCAAAAACAGACCAGGTTAGTAGAGCTTGATTTCCAAATTTTATTTTTATTTTTTGCTTTTCTTAAGATTGTTTTAATATTGGGCAGTCATTTAAATCGCCTTGAAATGAACTTCAGTGTCGCACTACCTTAAAATGATACTTCTACCAATTTATCATTGATATTAACTTCACACTTTTTTAGAGTCAATCTAAATTATATCGGGACCTATTCCAAAAATGTACATACATATGTATATGCATACATTTTCAGCCGTATTTATAATGGCATAAGGTTTGTTCGTTGAAGCCCTGGGGTTGCCCTAGGGTCGCCACAAAGTGTTTTTTGAGAAACCTAAATTCACCCTGAATGTCAAATTGAGTGTTTTTTTGAGCCATAGGTTTGCCATAGGTTTTCCCCCAACTCGCCCTAGCTTTTTGGTGTGGCGAGTTGAGAGCTGTCAAATGGCATTTATTTTTTTTAATGACGGGGATGTGTGGTGATTTGTGGTATAGCGTTTTTTGATTATTGAAGTAAGCAACGGTTCTGAAAGTACACGCAATTTTTTGTTTCTAATTAGTTGTCCATGTAGCTAATTTCACTTTCCCGAGAGTGAGTAAGTCACGTTCCGTTGAAAAATGGCTCCTGAAAAAAGAAATTAGCTAAATCTCGGCACTGAAATGGTTTCGGCTCTTCTTTCCTTCTCCGCTACGGGAGTTGGGGGTTGAAACTTTTTTTACAGGTTGGGGGGCATCTGAATAGATTATATTTAGGTCCCTATTATGAGTAGCGAATCGAACGTTCGCCTGGAAGCGAATGATTCAGAGAAACTGATTTAGTGGATTATTATCATTAAACTACGTCCATTCTCTTATCTGACATACCTTAAACGTCTAAAAAAAAAGTTTTCCACAAAGTTTTTGTATCTAAAACCTATAATACCGCTATAAAAAGGGCTCGCAAAAACATTCGCTTCCAATCGAACGTTCGATTCGCTACTCATAATAGGGACCTAAAACTCATTATGTGTGAGTTAAGCCCCTAAATTGTAAAATATATGTTTTAAATTTTCGTTTTTAACCTCACTTTTGATTTTTTTTCTCCTTAAAATCATAAAAATTGAATGAAAACAAACAATACCGAATAAAACAACACTTCTTATATATACATTTCACTATTTAGTGGTTAGAAAATGAAACTTTTTGTGGTTAGAAATTCATAGAAAGTTTCTTTTTCTAACGACAAAAACCCCACTTGCCTTTCATGAATTAAAAATTTCCCACTTAAAAATACCGTCTGGTATCACTTAAACAAGTAATGTCAAAGCAAGTCAAAGTAAACATTTATAAATTATTAAAAATGTTAAATTAAGGCTGTGTGTGAATTGGGTTAAAATTGGATTAAATGGGTTAAAATATGACACTAGCGTGGTGAATAAGAGGGGATAAAATTTTAACCCATTTAGCCTGCTCACGGAGCAGGCTAAAATGGGTTAAAATTTGACGTTTGTCAAGGAAGAGAGGTGTGTCTAATTCTTGTTGCATTCACAACTTTTTTTTGTTGAACATTCGGTAAACAAAGCAGAAAGTAGTTGTCAGCAGTATGGACGGCACGCGAAAAATTTAACAACAAGAAAAAATAACGCGAAAACCTTAGAATAAATGTAAGTTTGACCTTTTTTTTATCGAAAAACATACGTACATAATATTAAAAATAAAATTGTTGTTTTTTAGGGGCCCCCGAAGAAAAACTAAAACTCATTCAAAACCGAATTGAGCTGGACAACATCTACTGGAACTCTACCGTAGCTTATCCTCTTTTAAAACCAAGCGTAAATTATTATGCAAAAATATATTTTTAAACATACTTAACGACACGTTGACATTTTAAAAGTATCAATAAAATTATTGTAAAATATTTCTTGAATTGTTATTCCTTTGCTTGAAGTTGTTGTCAGTGCTGTAAAAACAAGTGCTCATACACCCATTATCAAACTATCCGTGATGGGAAATATTTTCACAATATACAGGACTATTGTTTCAATATATAAAAATAGTAGTAAAATAACAAGAGAAATTAAGCAAAATGGAGATTTTAATACTTTTTGGAACGTTCTATTAAATTTACATTTTTAAAATAACTTTATTTTGAATAAAAAAAAACATTAAATTAAACGAGAAAGAGGAATTTTTGCAGGGAAATTTCTTAAACTATAAAGGAATTTTTGAGAAAATAGTGTTTCAAAAAATCCCTTTTAACCCAATTCACACAGCAAAAATTTAACATCTTAATCCACCGCAAAACAATTGTCAAAATTTAACCAAGGTGAGAAATTTTAACCCAATTCACACACAGCCTAAGTGATTTCTCCGCAATAAAATAGTGAAATGTTACATATACAGGCTGAACTTTAGTTCGGTACGTACGGAGTTGGGGCTTAAACTAAATTTTAACAGGTAGGGAGGCATTTCAATAGAATAAATTTCGAAACAGAAATTGCGGGAGACCCCTTAAAATTGTTTAAAAACATATTTTAATTTTTCGGTTTTAACCTCACTTTTGGTTTTTTTTTCTTTCAAAACAGGAAAAGTTGAATGAAAACATAAACTACGGAATAAGACAACAATTAATATGTATATATTTCACTATTTTGTTGCTAATAAAACACTTTTTTTACATTTTCAATTATTTATAAAAGTTTACTTTGACATTACTTGTTTAAGTGATACCAGACGGTGTTATTAAGTGGGAAATTTTTAATTGAAAATGGTGCAAGTGGGATTTTTATGGTTTGAAAATAAAACTTTTTTATGAATTTCTAACCACAAAAAGTGTCATTTTCTAACCCCAAAACTAATAATAGCTTAAAATTCGCGCGAATTTTAAGCTATTATTAGTTTTGGGGTTAGAAAATGACACTTTCATAAAAAAGTTTTATTTTCAAACCATAAAAATCCCACTTGCACCATTTTCAATTAAAAATTTCCCACTTAATAACACCGTCTGGTATCACTGAAACAAGTAATGTCAAAGTAAACTTTTATAAATAATTGAAAATGTAAAAAAAGTGTTTTATTAGCAACAAAATAGTGAAATATATACATATTAATTGTTGTCTTATTCCGTAGTTTATGTTTTCATTCAACTTTTCCTGTTTTGAAAAAAAAAAACCAAAAGTGAGGTTAAAACCGAAAAATTAAAATATGTTTTTAAACAATTTTAAGGGGTCTCCCGCAATTTCTGTTTCGAAATTTATTCTATTGAAATGCCTCCCTACCTGTTAAAATTTAGTTTAAGCCCCAACTCCGTACGTACCGAACTAAAGTCGCCCCATTTATTCTATAGAAACGCCCCCCCCCCCCAACCTGTAAAAAAAATTTCAACCCCCCAGTCCCGTAGCGGAGAAGGAAAGCGGCCCCCTTACCATCGGTAACAGCTACCAACGCAGTATTGCTTCGGAAATTTTTTGATAAAGCTGATGAAGTTATACCTGGAATTAACTCGGTAAAAGCTACTACGAGGGATCCATAGATAATATAAATTTTGTTACAGATTGTTAGATTATGAAGCTAAACAAGTTTGCTGTTGTTATCTTAAAGCTTGCGGTCCAGTTCCAAGTACATACATCGAACTTCACAAAAGAATTCACCAATGTAGAAAAAACTATGCGATCTCATGTAGTTGAAAATCTGCAAGAATGTCCAAAATGCAATGAAGACCATTTCCTGTCTGCTTGCAAAACTTTTGCTTCACTTAGTTTGGAAGATCGTCGCGTCGCACAGTGGGGCAGAAAATGCTTGTTAAGGGCGATAATTATACATTTTTTGATTTGAAAGGATTCTGGTATCCTAAGTAAAATCAACGGCACCACTTCTGGTTTTTGTCATAATGCCTCTATAAACTTTTATTGTAGTTGTTTGGTATTTTTTGTGTAGTGAGAAACTTAAATTAACAGAAGGAACAAATATATATATACAATATGATAAACTTAAAATTAATATGGTTTGGCTAATGGGCGTCTACCAGATTGACAATTTATTTAAGCTTAATATGCATTTATAATGTTATATTTAATTCATTTGTTTTTTCTTTAAAAGTTTCCTTCGAGGATGCGTTGCCTTTAGTTTAGTGCATTAATTGTTTAATTATACAAAGCTATCCAGCCTAGCTTTCCATTCGGGACATCCAAAGTGTCATTCAAATCCATCGAGGCTACATGAAAGTACCTCACTCGAAGGACATCTGGCAACAAAGTTATATACATCTTCTCTCTCCTTGAAGTTACAGAGCTCGCATAGAATCAGGAGGTCAGGTCGATGCGGAATATAATTCAAATTTAAAAGTTCACCTCTAATTTTAAATAATAAACTTATCATATTTATGCGGTAGCAATTGAGAAAATACGTGCTTTCATTAAGATCCAAATTAAGTTTGCTGTAGATCATTCTATACTGCGATGACTGTGCTTCTTGTTTAAAGTTTGAACATGTTGTGTGGCTAATTTTCTCCAATATTTATGTTAAACTTAAGTCTCAAATCAGTTGGGCTTACTTCAAACAAACAAATTTAAGTTTTCACCTAAATCTAAAAATGCGTTTTAAGAAATACCTTAGGAACCTTTCAACTTTCAACTTGGGAGTACAACAACATAATGGAGGCTGAGGTTGCATGAATTTTATGTTTTGCACTATGTTCGATATAATTATTATCTATACAGCGGTTCCAAACTGCGGAAAGAGCTCATTTCGCTTCAGCTAGCTTTATCTCAAAGTGTTTTTTCATGTTGAGATTTGCAGAGACATTCACTCCTAGGTATTTGTACTCAAAAACTATAGCAACATGTTCACCCTTGTATGTCCACTTTTCGTTATTTGCATATCTACCGCCTCCATCCCTGAATATCATGATTTTAGATTTTTGTAAATTAACGGTTAGATTCCAGTTTTCACAATAGTTTTCCAGCCTATTTATCATTTGCTGCATGCCTTCATGAAATTCAGAAAGAAATACGATATCATCCGCAAATATAAGACCCGGAATACGAATATTTCCAAAATTAATTCCCCCTCCAATCTCATCCATGATATCGTTTATAAATAGTATGAAGAGTAACGTGCTCAGCCTACGCAGCCTTGTTTAGCTCCCATTTGAGTTGAAAACTCTTCAGAAATGTGCTCTCCATCCCATACGTAGGCCACGTTATTTTCGTACATCGCTTTGAGTAAGCCAATAATTTTTCCCGATATACCAAACTTATACAGCTTATAAAAAAGTGCTTCGCGGGTAATCAAGTCGAATGCAGCGCGAAAATCGACGAAAAAGGCGTAAAGTTTCCGTTTCCTTCTTTTGAAGCTCTCCGCAATATTTAACAGATTGAATACTTGGTCTACGGTCGAATAACTTTTCCTGAATCCCGCTTGAAATTCATTTAGAATTTTTTTATCTTCAGTCCACCGTGCAAGTCTATTAAAAATAAACGTACTAAAAAGTTTGATCGAGGAATTTAAAAACGAGATTCCCCTATAATTTATTCAGGTGCGGCATAGGATCCTTTTTTGTGAAGTGGGAATATTATTGATTTTTTGAAGCTTTCTGGAACATCTGCGCTTGCAAAAATTCTATTAAACTCCTCAGTCAATGCACTCAGAAATTCCGAGAAATTCAACCGGGATGCGGTCATCGCCCGGAGCTTTTCCACTTTTAGATTTCTCTATAACATTTTTTACTTTCGATATCGAAAACGGTACATCGAGTAAGTCTTCCTTAAAATACAGGGGTGCATTAAGCAAGTTCATAAAATAGTCTCGCAGTTCTGGAGCTCTCAATGATGGAGCAATCTAGTTTGTCCTCCCATTGATTGACTTCACGGCTTTCCAAAAATCTGCAGATGATCTTGACGAGTTCAAAACGAGGATATTTTGTTGGAACATTTTCTTTTTTTTCTCGTAACAGAGCTGCTTAAAGTCTTTGTTTGCCGTCGCGTACATGGTTTTGAAAAAAGGTGTGTTGTGTATGCCCTCAACAACTTCAAAATTGCGAACGACTTTTTCCTAGCTTTTTGACACTCAACATCAAACCAACACTGCTTGAAATTATCGAATTTAGAAGTGCTTTTGGCGTTTGTTGATACAGCTTCAATAATTATTTCGGTTAGCTTACAGAGAGAGAACTGTCAAGAAATAAGTACTGTGAATTATCGGTCCAAGTGTATACGAAGAAATTCGTATTCGTGTAAGCAATTCTGTGATTCATATAGGTGCAATTTATAGATCTCATTATTTGTGTTCTAAAGTTGATTTTTGTAATAACTTTGACCAGTGGAAAGACTTCCTACAACAGTGCAATAACTTCTAGAACCCTCATTGATTATGTCGTGACAAACCAAGAGTCCTTTATTGCCTCTAAAGTTAATACTAGTCTTAAAATTAGTGACCATGAAACCATTGAAATTACAGTTAAGTGTAAAAAAATTAAAAATTCTAATAGAAAAGTGATTAAATTTTGCAAATATGATTCAGGTGAATTTTTAGATAAATTAAATATATGTGATTTTTTTGCTAACTTTAACCCTGACCAACCTTATAGTGTAAATTCTTTGAGTGATATGTTTGCTTTTAACTTAAAAAGTATAGTGAACTCAATGGTAGTTGAAAAAAGTGTCCCATATGTTAATGCTGAATGGTTTGGATATAAACTACAGCAAAATAAAGCCCATAAAATTTTTTTGTATCGCAGAGCCGCCTTAGGCAATAATATAAATGATTGGAATGAATACAAACGGTTTCGTAACATCTACAAAAAATTGATTTTTAAAACTAAAGCAAACTTTATTAAAAGAAAAATAGACAATGCACAATCACAAAAGGAAATGTGGAGCCAACTAAAAAGGTATGTTCTAAACAATAATAAAAACGAGGCCATAATGGAAGTGCAATTGGAAAATGGCAATAAAGTAAATGACAGTGCAATATTATGTGATGAGTTAAACAATTTTTTTGTTCAAAGTATGTATAATAAATCTAACTTGTTCCATTAGTAGGGGAGCCCAAGAGGGGATTTCGCGCGTTACTCAAGCGCGTCAGAAAATCATATGGGGAGAAACCTTGCACCATGTAATGTACTCCTACCATATATTAAACCTAAATGTTGGGGCGTTCGCTGAGAGCAGCCCGTCAGATTAGTAAAAAAAAGTCGATCATCGGAAATACTCGAGCGCGTCAGATTAAAAGATGGTAGGTTGATTACATCGAGACGAGTGTATCCTATTAATATTATAAACGTGAAAGTTTGTATGTGTGGATGTATGTTTGTTCCTCTTTCACGCAAAAACTGCTGAATGGATTTCAATTAAATTTTCCAATAATATAGCTTATACATCAGAATAACACATAGGCTACAATTTATCCCTAAATTCCCTCGGGAACGGGAACGTATACGGGAACTTAGAAACTATAACACCGATTTCAAAAATGTTTCCACTGTAAGAATGCTTCATTATCCCCGAGTAACATAAAAACTAATTCATCCCCATAATTCTACGGTTCCCTTTATTCCCACGGGAGCAGGAACGTATACGGGAACTTTGACACTACAGCACCGATTTCAAAAATTCCTTCAACGTTAGAATGCTACACTACCCCCGAGTAAGATAAAAACTAATTCATCCCCATATTTCTACGGTTCCCTATATTCCCACGGGAGCAGGAACGTATACGGAAACTTTGACACTACAGCACCGATTTCAAAAATTCTTTCACCGTTAGAATGCTACGCTATCCCCGAGTAACAAAAACTTTAACTCATCCCCATATTCCTACGGGAACGGTTACCATATTCCCACGGGAACGGGAGTCTTTACTGATATTGAAAATGTGAATGTAGCTATGTCGGTATGTTTTTCGTATGTCTCCCGTTCACAGAACCTGAGGAAGGACATAGACTATATATTTTTTCCCTATATTCCCACGGGAGCAGGAACGTATACGGGAACTTTGACACTACAGCACCGATTTCAAAAATTCTTTCACCGTTAGAATGCTAAACTATTTCCGAGTAACATAATTCATCCCCATATTCCTACGGTTCCCTATATTCCCACGGGAGCAGGAACGTATACGGGAACTTTGACACTACAGCACCGATTTCAAAAATTCTTTCACCGTTAGAATGCTACACTACCCCCCAAGTAACATAAGAACTAATTCATCCTCATATTTCTACGGTTCCCTTTATTCCCACGGGAGCAGGAACGTATACGGGAACTTTGACACTACAGCACCGATTTCAAAAATTCTTTCACCGTTAGAATGACACTATCCCCGACTAACATAAAAACTAATTCATTCCCATATTCCTACGGTTCCCTATATTCCCACGGGAGCAGGAACGTATACGGGAACTTTGACACTACAGCACCGATTTCAAAAATTCTTTCACCGTTAGAATGCTACACTACCCCCGAGTAAGATAAAAACTAATTCATCCCCATATTTCTACGGTTCCCTATATTCCCACGGGAGCAGGAACGTATACGGGAACTTTGACACTACAGCACCGATTTCAAAAATTCTTTCACCCTTAGAATGCTACACTATCCCCGAGTAACATAAAAACTAATTCATCCCCATATTCCTACGGTTCCCAACATTCCCACTGGAGCAGGAACGTATACGGGAACTTTGACACTATAGCACCGATTTCAAAAATTCTTTCACCGTTAGAATGCTACACTATCCTCGAGTAACATAAAAACTAATTCATCCCCATATTCCTACGGTTCCCTATATTCCCACGGGAGCAGGAACGTATATGGGAACTTTGACACTGCAGCACCGATTTCAAAAATTCTTTCACCGTTAGAATGCTACACTATCCCCGAGTAACATAAAAAATAATTCATTCCCATATTCCTACGGATCCCTATATACAATACCGATTTCAAAAATTCTTCCACCGTTAGAATGCTACACTATCCCTGTGTAACATTAACTTTAATTCATCCACATATTCCTACGGGAACGGGAGTCCTTAGTAATATAATAAGTGTGAAAGGAGCTCTGTCTGTCCGTCGTTCTATGTTACCATCTCCCGCCCAAACTAATAAACCGATTTAAATGAAATTTTAAACAAAGATTGTTCAGAACGTGAGGAAAGACATAGACTATATATTTTTTCCCTATATTCCCACGGGATCAGGAACGTATACGGGAACTTTTACACTACAGCACCGATTTCAAAAATTCTTCCACCGTTGGAATGCTCCATAATCCCGGAGTAACATTAACTTTAACTTATCCACCTGTTCCCACGAAAACGGTCACCATATTCCCATGGGAACGGGAGTCTTTACTAATATTGAAAATGCGAATGTAGCTATGTCGGTATGTTTTACGTATGTCTCCCGTTCAAACTGCTAGACAGATTTCATTAAATTAGCTACAGAGATGGTCTAGAACATGCGGAAGGATAAAGGCTATATATCTATCCTTATATTCCCACGGGAACGGAAATGGGAATTCAAAAACTACGGTCTCAAAAGTATTTTTAACAGGGCTACAAAGTGTTGAAATAGGGGTTGAATGTTTTTTTTGGAAATATGTAGGTACCCCCATTTTTAAGGCTAGAAGTTTTATTATCTAAAAATTTAAAAATGCTGCTGAAAGTCACTATTCCACGCGGACGAAGTCGCGGGCACAGCTAGTATTTCAATAATCTGACAATTTGAGCGGGGCCTTCGTAAGTAGGCGAGTCACAAAGATGTAAAAAAAAATCGATGTTTCGAAATACTCGAGCGCGATTATTTTTTTTTTTATTTTGAAGGTAATTTTATCAGGATTACGGAAAACATATAATCTGACATTTTGGTTGGGGCGATTGAGGTAAAATCGTCAGTGAAATGTATAATATATGATGGTTAATATCTCGGTTAATATTGATATTAGCAATTGGTCCAGAAGACTTTTTTTGTAGAAAACTAAATTCTCTACAAGTTTGTAATTTACAATTTTTCTGTAGCTTTTGTTATTTACGAGATAACTGCAACAAAACGTGAATTTTATGCAAAAATCTGGTTTAGTGGCCCGTACCACCTTCCCGGTATGAGTAACGACTTTGCCAAAAAGAACATTTTTGTAGAGCTTTCAATTTTGAGAAGAAAACATCTTCGGTTAAAGCGATCCCATGAAATGCCGCTGAGATATAGAAATTTAAAAATAAAAAATCAGAGTTTCCGTGTATTTTCAATGGAAAATCTTCACACCTCTTGATCGAGCAATTAAAATTAATATTAAGGGCTCAAACTTTCAGGATTTTTTTTAAAAGTATTTTCAACAAAATTTCAATAAAAAATTTTTAAATACATAATATGTGTACATATTTTTTGATTGCATCCAGTAACAAAAAATAGAAACAACAAAGAATTGTTACTTTAAAATTGTCAGACTAAGAGTACGCCCCCATATAATTGTCAGATTATCATCCTGGAGGACGAAGACATCAAGTTGATCACTCTGTATAAAAATCTGACGCGCTCGAGTATTTCAAGGTCACGTGTTTTTTTTTACATTTTTAAAAATCAGCCATGACTGATCGCCCCACTCAAATTGTCAGATTATTGAAATATACACTTTTTAGAGTACACTTAACATTCACTTTGAAAATCTGACACGCTCGAATAACTTTTTATTTTTTGTTTTTTTAACCTCTCTTTACGCCCATTTGCCCCCAGTAAATCGTCAGATTAATATATATCCGTTATAAGAAAGACAAAGCGCGTATACTCTATGAAAATCTGACGCGCTCGAGTATTTCAATTTAACTGTTTTTTTTTTACATTTTTAAAAGCTCATACACGCCCATCGCCCCACTAAAATGAAAAACTGCCATACACTTTTTTTCGTTTTAGAACGTAAACTTCACAATCCAACAAGTCCCCATGACGCTTTAGTAACTGCAAATTTAGCGGCTCGGGCTCCCCTACTACATGTCTTACCCTGTTTATACATGTTTAGTCGACGAGTGCAATACAGTCTTTAGTTTTTCGGAAGTGACTATGGACCGAATAATAAGTGCAATGAAAGAAATAAGCCGAAAAAATGATTTCAATTTTATGAATGCAAAAATGCTTCGAGACGCAGGACCTATAGTAGGTCAGATACTCTTGCGAATTATAAACGCCTCGTTGGTATCTGGAATCTTTCCAGCATCTTGGAAAGAGTCACTGATTGTCCCAACCAAGAAAATTCCTAATGCTAAATATTGCAAGGACTATCGTCCAATATTATTATTATTATTATTATTTTATTACAATGTAAATTAATTACAAAATAACAATAGTTAATAAAGCACTAGCTACTCGGCCCATCAGTTTAAATTATATATTTATATATATATGTATATGTTTTAATAGTTTAGTTTATTTATTGACTGCTTAACAACTATAAGATACAATATCTTTTAAGGCAGTTATAAGCTAATTTTACAGAAAGAGCTAAATAGAGAAAAAAATTTATCAAAAATTTGAAATTATGAGCAAAAATTTAAAAATTTAAAAATTTAAAATTCCAATTACAATTTGCAAGATCATTTATGTATTTATTCGAAAGTGTTTTATTAAAACCTTTTTAGTTCTTGTTGCATTTTGGGTTTCTTTACATGACGCGGTAATGAATTCCAAAGACGCACGGAATTAACAAAAAATTGACGCTCAGATGTTAAACACGAATGCTGAGAATGAATTAGCTGACGAGATCTTACCGAAGACGCGATAGTAATTTTGTTAAAACAATATTGTGGTTGGCGTGTAATCAGTATGTCAGACAGCAAAATTAAACTTCGAAGCTCAACGTAGCTATCAAAAGGCATCCCCAACAACACTTTAGGTAAATTAGATAATCTATCGTATCTTCGAAGACCAAAGACGAAACGCACGGTACTGTTATAGGCGACGTTGAGTTTTCGCTTGCTTGCATAGTTGCAATTACAGTAAATTTCACAGCCGTATATCAATATCGGAATTACTAAAGTCTTTGCAAGAAGTAAACGTGTTTTAAAAGGTGTAAAAGTTTGAGTTACCCATAAAGTACGTAGTACTCCATACACTTTGCCAACAAGTTTGTTTATATGGTCATCCCAAGTCAGATCCAAAGCTTGCCTTATATCTTCAGTTACGTTTAAGAGAGCGGTAATACAGCTGTGTTTTTTACGAAAGCCAGACTGCATCGGTGTAAGCATTGAGTTTGCCGTAAGGTAAACGTTGATTTGTTTTTGTAAGATTCTTTCAAATACTTTCGATAGATACGGTAAGATAGAGATAGGGCGGAATTCAACACCTTTAGCATTTTTCGGAATTGGTATGATTTTAGCTTTCTTCCACAAATTTGGGTAAATTCCTGACGTGAGAATAGTGTTGAACATATAGGTAAGATAAGGCAGTATAATTGGTAGAATCAAGTACAGAAATTTTGGATGAATATCATCCAAACCAACAGCATTTGACCTTATAGAAAGCAAACCCTCAACTACGTCAGCACTATCCACGGCACGGAAACCAAAACCTGAATGATCTGACTGGCCGGTGAATAATGATACGTTTCCTGCGTAAGGCAATTGAACCAGTGTTGATTGCGCGGCAATAAAAGTTTTGTTGAGGATATTAACATCAACATCCATTAAAAGCCCATTTCTTGACTTGCCAATTCCCGTTTTGCGTAGGTTTTCCCACAGTTGTTTTCCTTTTAACGAGGTACTAAGCTGGTGAGAGAGGATTTTCGATTTTTCCAATCGTATTTCAGCGACAACTTTGTTGCGGAGTGAACAGAAAGTACGCCTCAGCTCTGTCAATCGGTAACGCTTCCACGTGGCATAAGCTTCATCTCGTTGTTGCATCAGGAATCTTATATTAGGAGTAAACCATGGTTTATGGTTAGACTTTAGAACTTTGGTTTTTACAGGAACGTAAGTGTCAAAAAGAATTTTAATATTTTGAGTTAAGAATTCTAGCTGCTCATTCGAAGACTGCATATAAAAAATATTATCCCAGTTAGTTACTCTTGCTTGTTCTTCTAAACGTTGAAAATTGATGTGATTAAAATCTCGATACGAAATTTCCTTACTCGAGTAATCAAAACTAAATACCAGAGTTAGAAAGATCAAATCATGCTTGGAAAAAGCAGGGGCAGAGAGCTCATCATATAAGGCTACATCCTTCATATTACTTACTAGAAATAGGTCCAAGAGAGTTGCATCTCTTCCAAAGAAATGAGTTGGAGTACTTATATTTACAGGTCGGAGATTAAACGTAAGCATATTATGCGTAAGATTATTGCTCTTCAAAAGGTTGCTATTAAAGTCTCCAAATAAAACAATATTAGGTGAGCTAAGCGAAATTTCTTCCAAAAGAGCGAAAAGGGGTGACAAGTCTATGTTCTTGTTAGGCCTATAGATTGCACCTAAAAGAAGATTGCCCTCATTGCCTCAAATTTCAATGAAAATGTATTCGATACTACTACCCGAATCAGAAATTAGCTTCAGTTTGCATTTTATATTTGTTTTGACATAGATTGCCACACCTCCCCCAACACGATTTATTCTATTAAAACGAAAAACACTGTAACCCTCTAAACTGCAAATCTCATCACTTAAAACATCATTCAGCCATGTTTCGGTAACACAAATTACATCTACATCTGAATTGACAAAAGTATCGCGAAATTCATCTATTTTCGGTAGTAGGCTTTGCGCGTTGATATGACAAAATGCGATATTGAAAAAATCGGCAAAGAGTTAAATTTATTGCAGCAAAACAATATCTCGCTGCAAAGTAAGCTGGAGAAAATGGAGTCACGGTGTGTTGCTCTCGAACGTCAAGTTGAATTCTTGTCAATGAGGGCAAACGAAAAAAACCTTGTTATGCACTTCCCAGCTCAAGCAGGTGTTCCGGCAGCGGAAAGGGCTAAATCACTGTGTCTAGATTTACTCCAAACGCAAAATCAAGGAGCAATATCAGGATCGCGTTTGATACGGTCGCGCAACACAAACACCGAAAGCGTGATTATTGAGCTGCAAAACAAGGATGATGTAGGTCGAATACTCCAAAACACGATGAGGTTCAGGGGCACTGGAATATCAGTTCACAGAGACTATCCCGCCGCGGCAAGAGAAAGAAGAAGAAAATTAATTAAAATTAAAACTCAAGTCACTGCCAAAAACCACAATATTAAAACATTCATTCGGGGAAACGCCATCAAAATTGAAGGAAAAACATTTTACTTCAACTCTAGTAATGTTTTGACATGTGATGAAGAAGGAGGATTGACGTTTTTACAACAACTGATCGATGACAGCAATGAAGTGACAGCAGTTGAAAACCTCTCATGCGGCTCTCAAACTGCTAGCAGAGCAGTTCTGCCAAATTATATTTAATAGAAATGCCGTCAGCCATATTTTCAATAGAAATCATAATACTAATGTTGTGCTTTGATGCTTTGATTTCCCACACCTTCAGAGGAAGTCGTCGTGCGTTGAACTCAATGCAATTTGAGTTGACTCGTTGCACATCGATTGCCCAATGCCTTGCATTGGGTAAAACGTGTATGCATTTTAGTCATCAAATTGCGCTGAGTTTTCAAACGCATCGGCTATCCAGTGTTGAACTTGGAGTTCGCGATCGGTTCTATGACACGATAAGTTGAGTTGTAATTTAACCATTGAAGTGCGCGGTTGTTTGTTCCTTTATTTAAATTTCATACATAACATTTTGGCGCAGCCGGTAGGATCGCTTTTTCGTCAATCGCAATTCTGCAAGCTGAGAAAACGGTAACTAATAAGCCAGGCAAACATATCATTTGCTCCGATAGTATCTCATCAAATTGCGCTGAGTTTTCAAACGCATCGGCTATCCAGTGTTGAACTTGGAGTTCGCGATCGGTTCTATGACACGATAAGTTGAGTTGTAATTTAACCATTGAAGTGCGCGGTTGTTTGTTCCTTTATTTAAATTTCATACATAACACTAAATTATATAACATTCCATTTAAAATTATTTCTTATAATATATCTGGTTTAGGAAATAAGTTGATATTTAATACCTTATTACAAAAAATTAGAGATAGTGATATTTTTTTATTATTCGAAACTTTTATTGAACAAAACACGTCACATTATGAATCGTACTTTCAAGAATTTTTGCTGAAGTGGATACCCGCAACAAGAACACATACACGCGGAAGAGCAAGCGGTGGATGCTTATTTGGATTGAAAAAAACGTTAAATAAATCACTAAGATGCAACTTTATAAATGAAATGAACAGAACTATTGTTGAAATGACTTGCTCGAATGAGAAATTGTTTATAGTTCCTGTTTACATTAACTGTAATAAATGGATGGATGACTTTGCTGGTTTGCAGAACTTTCTCCTTGAATTCCACCAAGAAAATATTATGGTTTGTTGTATCTCCTCCTATACCTTCCAGGGGAAGTCGTCGTGCGTTGAACTCAGCACACTTCAATTGTGTTGTACTCTTTGATTGCCAATTCGATATCATGTTACGGATGTTGTTTTGGGTCAATCAAAGTGCAATCATACAATAGTTGAATTGTGCTGACTCTCTTAACGTGCCGACGATTATCCACTGCGAATGTTTGGGCTTGCGGTCACCAAAATGACACGACAAGAGTGAGTCGATTATTAACCACCGAAACGAGAGGTTGTGTGTCTTTTTAATTTACATTACATTTCATTACATTTCGATTACGTACGTTACATTTGGCGCAGCCGGTTCGCGAACCTTTAAAAAAAAAAAAAAAAAAAATAAATAAAAAAAGTAATTTGTGTTTTTAATTTGAATAAACCTTATCGTACGTTGTCGTGATTGAAAAAGTAATTGGAAAAGTGAAGGAAAATTCTCGTATTTTTTTTGTGTGCAGTGCTCTGTGGATTCATTTAATTTTCGTCTACCTTTGGTTTTTTCTTAAACTTGGATAAAATAAGTTACACCAAAATCAACTTGCCAAAAGAAGAATTGGAAAGAAACTTGAAACATACTACTGATACTGTATATCTGAACAATTAAAAGTAGATACAAAGGGAGAAATACAGGTGAGTATACTTTAATGTATGTACCTATGTTTTATTTTTTTAAATGACAAAGTTGTGTACCTATAAATTTTATTTTCTCGGTTTAGTTTTTCAAGTCAAGTTCTTAGTCAAGTTTCGTTTCTTTCATTTGTTTTTCGTTCATGTCTTTTCCGTAGTAACTTTAGTTGAGGTGGTCGTTTGATTTTATTTGATTTAAAAAAGAAAAAAAATTAGATCTGTTGGTTGGCGTTAGTTAATGGCCCGCACCCAAGTTGAAGCCCAACTTAACGATCTAATAGAGGAGTTAGAGTATTTTAAAAAAGAAAAGAAAGAAAATCAACGACAATTAAAGTCGGTGAATGAATTTTTTTTCACAGAATTAAGGGATATTTTGAATCCTGAGGCTTACAAACTGGTAAGTTTTCAGCTAACGTCTCAGTGGGGTAAATTAACTAGAGTAGAATCAACTGACGAAATCGTTAACGAATACGTCAAAGCCGTTCACGCTCTAGTAGAAAACCACGCTAAAGAGGCAGAAGACCTTAGAAAACAGCTTAAAAAGAGCGAGTTTAGGCGTAAGGAAGCTGAAAAACAACTTCTGAAAACAACAGAAGAAGCTGACCAGGAAATAGACCAGCTCACTATTGAGTTAAACAAAAGTTTAACAACTCAAAGGGAGCTAAGGGAAAAAGGTAAATTATCACCTTATCCTGACAGTTCAAAACACCTTATTCCGTTGCTCACTCCTCAACATACTTCTACACCAAAATCGTCTCTGGAAAGACACCTGGTCAACACAGGAGTTCAAACCACAGTTGTAGAAGTATTTAAATCAAATAAAATCACTCAGGTAGAAATAGAAGAAAATTGCGAAATGCCACTTGAGAGTATAAGCAAGGTAGTTTCAAGGTTAGTCCCCATATTCAACGGGGAGAGAAATCATGAACTTTCACAAAGAGTTCATGAATTCTTAAACGCATGCGATCTGGCTTTGAAAATGGTAAATCCAGAAGAAGAGGGGATCTTAGTGTCTCTAATCTCAACCCGATTGCAAGGCGATGCGTTTGAGTTAATTCGTTCAAACAATGTGAACACAATAGAGGGTTTGGCAAAACTGTTTAAAGACAGTTATTTAGTGCCAAAAACTCTGGACAATGTGATGAACGAATTAAAACAATGCCATCAATTGTTAGGCGAAGATGTAAAAGCGTTCGCTAGACGTCTAGCGAAACTGAAAGCTACATCTGTTGAGATTATTGACTCAAGATATTCCGCAACTGAGTCAGTAGGCCTCAAAAAAGAAGTGGAAAACACGGTGTTGACAATTTTTAAAAAAGGGCTAGTCGATCAAGCTCTTCGACAGTTTATGCTGGGGAGCAAAAGCAAAGATCTCAACGAAATCTCTGAGGAAGCCTTGAAAACTTCCTTGCTACTACAGCCAAACTCGATGGGCTATATGGGAGTTGGAACAACACCAAACTTACCTTTTGATCGTATTAGCTCAATGTACCAAATTCCCGGTACTTTCCAACAAAATTACAATAGCCTGACTCAAGCATATCCATCTATGCCTTCCATGCCTCACCTTTTTAACAATTATACTACACTACCTCACAATTTACCTCAAGTGACACAAGACTACACATCTAAACCCGCACAACATCCTTCACACATCACACATAATGAAACACCTCAATACATCCAGAATTTTCAAGACCCTCCCCACTCCAGCAATAGACAGTCAACAAGGTCTGCAAATCCCATTAAAACCTGTGGATTCTGTGGTAAGAAAAATCACAGCTATGTTGATTGTAATATTCGTAAAAGAACGCCATACTGCGACACTTGCGAGGACTATGGGCATGCTCAAAACAGTTGTCCCCGCTCACAAATACGAGCTACTCAGACAATAAGTCAAAGGCCTAGAGTCAAATGCAAGTGGTGTTCTAGGGTGGGTCATGTGTAGGACGATTGTTTCTCCAAGAGAAATTACCTCAAAGACCAATCGGGAAACGCCCTGGGGGCCAATTTGAATCACTAAATTGTGCCCCAGAAAATTCGCTCTCCACAAAATCAACAACAAAAAATAAAAACAAAAACAAAAAGAAAATAACGAAAAATAAAAAAAGCAATGTAGACGAAGTAAAGCCATTAGCGCCTGTATTAAACGATCGACAAAAAGAAAAAAGAACACAAAACATTGACTCGGAGGAGTTAAATTTCTTTACTTTTGAGTCGATTCGTAAAACGAAGCAGAAATCAAGGCCACTAGTTTCTGGGACAAAAATAAACCTAGGTCAGTTTGGTTTCTTATTTCTGATTTTCAATCTTCGTTTCGTTTGGAGTAAGTGCTATTCAAAGGTGAAATTCGTCTATAACTTTTTGAATGATTATTTTAAGTGTTTTGTTTTGAAGTGTTTCAACCAGTATGCTTTGCCGAAAAGTAAGAAAAAAATATTATATGCATTTAGGAATCTTCGTAAGCATGACGTGTTCGTCGAGCTGCCTATGTCAATGGCCAAGTCCGAAAAGGTACTTCTTCTGGTCGACACAGGAGCAGACTCGAGCTTACTAAAAAGAAGCTCATTAAAAAATGCTACCAATATAAATATAAATGAAACAAAGCAACTGGGTGGTGTTTTCGGTGGAGTAGGTATGACATTGGGTACAATTAAAACCAATTTACTTTTTCCAAGAAAATTTTTTACTAAGTGGAATGTTGTAGATGGACTAGATGATATACCTGCTGATGGTATACTGGGTCGTGATATCCTTTGGAATCACTCAATCATCAACGCAGTTTCCAAAAAAATAAAATTTTTGGATAAAAAAAAAGAATTTTTAATTGATCTACCTCTAAAATGCCTGCCAACAAATCCTCCTCCTATTTCTTCACTAAACGTTGTCAAGTGTAGGATTGGAGCTCGTACGCAAACTATTGTTAAAATAAAAATTCCGAATTCCAAGTCAAACGAATTCCTGATACATTCACAGGAAATTGATGATGGAATTTATCTAGGAAACACAATAGTTAAGGCACACGACAACTACGTCCATGTCCCTGTTTTGAACAGTACAAGAGAGGACTATTTCATGGATACAAGCTTCATACCTACACACTCAAATCTTAAAAATTATACAATAGTAAAAAATAATCCGGGATCGAAAATATATGCGAATTTTAAACAAATCCACATTAAGGAACGGGAAAAGAACCTTCTATCTTTAATTAAACTAGATCATAACTTAACAAAGCAAGAAAAAAAATCTATACAAAATTTATGCATTAAGTTTAATGATGTATTTTTACTAAAAGGTGATCGTTTAAGTAATACACCCGTGTTAGCCCACAACATACCCACCAAAAATGACCAAGCACCAATCAATACAAAGCAATATAGAACTCCGCAGATTCACAAACAGGAAATTGAAAGGCAAGTGCAAGAAATGCTTGACCAAGACATAATTTCTGTAAGTAAATCACCTTGGAATTCACCATTGCTCATTGTGCCAAAGAAAATGGTTGAAGGTCAAAAACGGTGGAGGGTGGTTATTGACTTCAGAAAATTAAATGAAGTCACAATCAAAGATGCATTTCCCCTTCCTAGAATAGAAGAAATTCTCGATCAGTTGGGCAATAGTCAGTTTTTCACCACATTGGATTTGGCAAGCGGTTACCATCAGGTGTTGATCGATCCAGCCGATAGAGCAAAAACCGCGTTTAGCACCAGTACAGGGCATTACGAGTTCAATAGAATGCCTTTTGATCTAACCGGTGCTCCGGCAACATTTCAAAGGATCATGAATCACATTCTGACAGGTTTACATGGCATTGATTGTTTCGTTTATTTAGATGATATTGTTGTCTATGGTAAAAATCTAGAAGAACATAATCAAAAACTTTCTAAAGTTTTGGGAAAACTTAGGCAGCACAATCTCAAATTAAATACCGAGAAATGTAACTTTCTACGGCGTGAAGTAACATATTTGGGACACGTATGTTCTGAAGCTGGTGCTTCACCCGACCCAGCTAAAACACAATGTGTTACAGATTTTCCTAGACCCAAAACAATAAAACAGGTGCAATCATTTCTGGGACTTACGAACTACTATAGAAAATTTATACCGCAATACGCTAAAATAGCAGCCCCAATAACAAAGCTGCTGCGTAGTGAAAGTAGTTTCGAATGGTCTCCAGATTGTGAGAAATCATTTCAGTTCCTCAAGGAAGCGATTACCTCACCACCTGTTCTCATCTACCCAGATTTCACAAAGCCATTTATCCTGACTACAGATGCTAGGAGCCGTTTTGTCTCAGGGCGAAGTGGGTGAGGATAAGCCTATTGCTTATGCTAGCCGTTCGCTAGAAAAATCCGAAAGAAATTATTCTACGATAGAAAAGGAATTGCTTGCCGTAGTTTGGGGGTGTAAGCATTTCCGAACATATCTTCTTGGTCGTAATTTTACTATCTATACGGATCATCGCCCCCTGATTGGTGTTTTTAATGTTAAGGACCCAACAACAAGACTAGTTAGGTTCCATCATAAGCTGTCGGATTATGATTATAAGATAATGTATAAGGCGGGCAAAACAAACTGCAATGCGGATGCACTCAGTAGGATGTGTATCCCAATAGATACACATCCAATACAAGCTGTACAAACTAGGAGCAAGGCAAAAATAATTGAGAACAAAATACCTCCAAAAGGTAATAACCAACTCAATGACAAAATAGTCACTGTTCCAAACAAAAGGTTTGTCACTTTAACGGATCCTGCTGATATTTTAACAGTTCTTCGTGATTTCCACAACTCCGCACTAGGAGGCCATCAGGGGATGACAAAAACTTTTGCACGGATTCGTCGTCAGTTTAGATGGAAAGGGATGAAAAATGACATTGCAAATTACATCAGGAATTGTGAAAAATGCCAAAAAAATAAGTCAGGGAAAATGACTAGAATGCCAATGGTATTGACAGATACCCCATGTTTTCCTTTCGAAAAGGTATACATGGACATGGTCGGTGTTCTTGTGACCTTCACTCCATTATGCGTTTCGCCCAGGTGCAACAATGGGCTCATCAGTTAGATGTTGTTGCACCCTTCTAATACGCAATGTTTTGGTCGATGTCTACCGACACCTATATAAAGTTTACAGTGCAAAGACACTGTAAACTTTATATTTTTAGGGGAATGTGGTTACATTCATGCACCTAAAATATGTTTGCCCGTGGTCTGGCTAATGTTTAAATGAAAAAATTTTTTAATAATAAAAGAAATTTATTATTAGTTGGAGTATTGTGATTTAAAAATCAAAAAAGAAAGTTTTTGTGACCTTCACTCCATTATGCGTTTCGCCCAGGTGCAACAATGGGCTCATCAGTTAGATGTTGTTGCACCCTTCTAATACGCAATGTTTTGGTCGATGTCTACCGACACCTATATAAAGTTTACAGTGCAAAGACACTGTAAACTTTATATTTTTAGGGGAATGTGGTTACATTCATGCACCTAAAATATGTTTGCCCGTGGTCTGGCTAATGTTTAAATGAAAAAATTTTTTAATAATAAAAGAAATTTATTATTAGTTGGAGTATTGTGATATAAAAATCAAAAAAGAAAGTTTTTGTGACCTTCACTCCATTATGCGTTTCGCCCAGGTGCAACAATGGGCTCATCAGTTAGATGTTGTTGCACCCTTCTAATACGCAATGTTTTGGTCGATGTCTACCGACACCTATATAAAGTTTACAGTGCAAAGACACTGTAAACTTTATATTTTTAGGGGAATGTGGTTACATTCATGCACCTAAAATATGTTTGCCCGTGGTCTGGCTAATGTTTAAATGAAAAAATTTTTTAATAATAAAAGAAATTTATTATTAGTTGGAGTATTGTGATTTAAAAATCAAAAAAGAAAGTTTTTGTGACCTTCACTCCATTATGCGTTTCGCCCAGGTGCAACAATGGGCTCATCAGTTAGATGTTGTTGCACCCTTCTAATACGCAATGTTTTGGTCGATGTCTACCGACACCTATATAAAGTTTACAGTGCAAAGACACTGTAAACTTTATATTTTTAGGGGAATGTGGTTACATTCATGCACCTAAAATATGTTTGCCCGTGGTCTGGCTAATGTTTAAATGAAAAAATTTTTTAATAATAAAAGAAATTTATTATTAGTTGGAGTATTGTGATTTAAAAATCAAAAAAGAAAGTTTTTGTGACCTTCACTCCATTATGCGTTTCGCCCAGGTGCAACAATGGGCTCATCAGTTAGATGTTGTTGCACCCTTCTAATACGCAATGTTTTGGTCGATGTCTACCGACACCTATATAAAGTTTACAGTGCAAAGACACTGTAAACTTTATATTTTTAGGGGAATGTGGTTACATTCATGCACCTAAAATATGTTTGCCCGTGGTCTGGCTAATGTTTAAATGAAAAAATTTTTTAATAATAAAAGAAATTTATTATTAGTTGGAGTATTGTGATTTAAAAATCAAAAAAGAAAGTTTTTGTGACCTTCACTCCATTATGCGTTTCGCCCAGGTGCAACAATGGGCTCATCAGTTAGATGTTGTTGCACCCTTCTAATACGCAATGTTTTGGTCGATGTCTACCGACACCTATATAAAGTTTACAGTGCAAAGACACTGTAAACTTTATATTTTTAGGGGAATGTGGTTACATTCATGCACCTAAAATATGTTTGCCCGTGGTCTGGCTAATGTTTAAATGAAAAAATTTTTTAATAATAAAAGAAATTTATTATTAGTTGGAGTATTGTGATTTAAAAATCAAAAAAGAAAGTTTTTGTGACCTTCACTCCATTATGCGTTTCGCCCAGGTGCAACAATGGGCTCATCAGTTAGATGTTGTTGCACCCTTCTAATACGCAATGTTTTGGTCGATGTCTACCGACACCTATATAAAGTTTACAGTGCAAAGACACTGTAAACTTTATATTTTTAGGGGAATGTGGTTACATTCATGCACCTAAAATATGTTTGCCCGTGGTCTGGCTAATGTTTAAATGAAAAAATTTTTTAATAATAAAAGAAATTTATTATTAGTTGGAGTATTGTGATTTAAAAATCAAAAAAGAAAGTTTTTGTGACCTTCACTCCATTATGCGTTTCGCCCAGGTGCAACAATGGGCTCATCAGTTAGATGTTGTTGCACCCTTCTAATACGCAATGTTTTGGTCGATGTCTACCGACACCTATATAAAGTTTACAGTGCAAAGACACTGTAAACTTTATATTTTTAGGGGAATGTGGTTACATTCATGCACCTAAAATATGTTTGCCCGTGGTCTGGCTAATGTTTAAATGAAAAAATTTTTTAATAATAAAAGAAATTTATTATTAGTTGGAGTATTGTGATTTAAAAATCAAAAAAGAAAGTTTTTGTGACCTTCACTCCATTATGCGTTTCGCCCAGGTGCAACAATGGGCTCATCAGTTAGATGTTGTTGCACCCTTCTAATACGCAATGTTTTGGTCGATGTCTACCGACACCTATATAAAGTTTACAGTGCAAAGACACTGTAAACTTTATATTTTTAGGGGAATGTGGTTACATTCATGCACCTAAAATATGTTTGCCCGTGGTCTGGCTAATGTTTAAATGAAAAAATTTTTTAATAATAAAAGAAATTTATTATTAGTTGGAGTATTGTGATTTAAAAATCAAAAAAGAAAGTTTTTGTGACCTTCACTCCATTATGCGTTTCGCCCAGGTGCAACAATGGGCTCATCAGTTAGATGTTGTTGCACCCTTCTAATACGCAATGTTTTGGTCGATGTCTACCGACACCTATATAAAGTTTACAGTGCAAAGACACTGTAAACTTTATATTTTTAGGGGAATGTGGTTACATTCATGCACCTAAAATATGTTTGCCCGTGGTCTGGCTAATGTTTAAATGAAAAAATTTTTTAATAATAAAAGAAATTTATTATTAGTTGGAGTATTGTGATTTAAAAATCAAAAAAGAAAGTTTTTGTGACCTTCACTCCATTATGCGTTTCGCCCAGGTGCAACAATGGGCTCATCAGTTAGATGTTGTTGCACCCTTCTAATACGCAATGTTTTGGTCGATGTCTACCGACACCTATATAAAGTTTACAGTGCAAAGACACTGTAAACTTTATATTTTTAGGGGAATGTGGTTTAGGTGCATGAATGTAACCACATTCCCCTAAAAATATAAAGTTTACAGTGTCTTTGCACTGTAAACTTTATATAGGTGTCGGTAGACATCGACCAAAACATTGCGTATTAGAAGGGTGCAACAACATCTAACTGATGAGCCCATTGTTGCACCTGGGCGAAACGCATAATGGAGTGAAGGTCACAAAAACTTTCTTTTTTGATTTTTAAATCACAATACTCCAACTAATAATAAATTTCTTTTATTATTAAAAAATTTTTTCATTTAATCATGGTCGGTGTTCTTCCACTGACGTATTCCGGTAATAGATACATTTTAACATTCCAGGACGACTTGACGAAGTATATGACCTGTGTGGCCATCCCTGATGCTGAAGCATGCACTGTAGCAAGAGCTTTTTACGAAGAGATTGTAACAAGGTTCTGTATACCCAAAGTTCTAGTCACAGATAACGGAACAAATTTTACTTCGAAGCTTTTTTCCGAAACTTGTAAGCTTCTGGGAGTTAAAAAGATCCACACTACCGCCTATCATCCACAGGCCAACGGTTCACTTGAACGCAGTCACAGACCCTTAGCGGAATATCTAAGGAGTTTTGTTGACAATGATGATCAGTGTTGGGATCAGTGGCTGAGACAGGCAATGCATGTCCACAATAACACGGTGCATACCGCCACTAAACTGACACCAACTAAGAGCTTGTATGGTTTCGAGTTCGAGATGCCGACAAATTTAAAGAGTAAACCTAAACCTCTGTATAATGATGAAGACTATCCGAAACTTCTTCAAAATCAACTGCAGAAAACTCATGAACTTGCAAGAAAGAATCTCGAACTGGCCAAGCAAAAATCGAAACAGCAATACGACCGTCAAACCAACCCCGTTTCGTTTGCAGTTGGAGCAAAAGTCATGCTTAAAAATCCAACTAGGAAAAATAAGTTCTCCCCTATTTGGTTGGGTCCCTACGAGGTGGTGTCTGTAAATGATATTGTAAATACCAATATTCAAGTAGGTAGGAAAATCAAAAGGGTACACAACAACCAACTTAAGGCTTATTGTAATGATTAAATAAATTTGATTTCTTTTACACATTTTTTTTTTTTTCTCTTTCCAGATTGTGGACTGACTGGTAAAAATAATTATTTTTATTTTTTTTTATAAATTATAAATTTTTTTTTATAAATTATCTTTTTACATTAATAAGAAAAATGTATTCAATACTTAGTATTAAACAAACACTTTTAAATGTTGCCTTAATGTATAAACTAATCTTTCTCGTGGCAAACATACCGAACGTCTCAACATCCCACACAACAACGACATCAGCTCCTTATGAAATAGAAAGCATTACTTTAACTCCGGCACTATTTGAAGGCATTGGGAATGCTGTCTTTTTTAATAACAAATGGACCATATTCACGAAAATAAAACCCATGGATTTTTCTGAAGTTCTCGATTTCGTAAACAAGTGTGACGCTAAGATAAAAAAGCTGTGCGTTCCTCTACAATCAAAATTCCAAATAAATTGCAACATGAGAACGAACGAGTTGGAAGCTATCATTTACAGCCTTCGGCAAAACAACATGCGACTAAAGCATATGGTCTTTCACCGAAGAAATAAGAGAGCTATAGAAACAATTGGACATTTCTTCATTGGGCTTTTGGAACTATGGACAAAGAGGATTCTGATAAGATTTATGACCATCTTGACAACTTGGATACGAACGAAAAGGAAACGCTCAACTTAATTACGAAGCAGATAACGGTGGCAAATTCCAATTTTGATAGGCTCAGTAAACCTATTAAAACATTAGCAGCAGAGGTGGAAAAAATTGGAAATAGTTTCGAAAACTTCACCACGGATATGGAGAATTTCGCGACGGCTGCAATCAAAGATTTAGCTGCGACGAAATTGAAAGTGGAGATTAACGAAATGATCTCATTAGTTACTTCTAAACTACTTGAAGTCCAAAGTCGCCAAACAACTGAGCTATCAATTTTTAACGATTTGTACCAAAATAAGCTTCATCCCTTTATTTTGGACGCAAACAATATATCATCAGTGCTGAAGAATTCAAAGTATGAAAGAATGGTTCTTAATCCAGCCGCGTTGTTCCAAGTTGTTCGACTGTCGACCTATCCACAAAGAGATTCAATCGTTTTAAAGATTACTGTTCCGCTACCTGAAGCCACCATGTTTTCCTTGTTCAAGGTATACCCAGTGCGAACAAAACTCGATAACCATTGGGACTTGGTTTTGGACGTTAAGACTCAATACATCGCAGAAGCAGACGATCATACCTTATTTGTCACCATGTCGCGTACAGAGTTGATGCAATGCTCCGAGGTCCCGTTCAATTCGTCAATAACGATAAAGGTATGTCAACACCAAAAACCTATACATACCAGTGGAAGCTCCGAGTGCCTAGTAGAGCTGTTGCAACATTCTGCTACCTCAAAAACGAACTGCAACTACGTCGCTGCACCAACTACAAAGGGGGTAATCACGAAGATGTCAACGAAGAACCAATGGTTTTTCAATGTAAGAGAATCGATTGCTCTCAATTTAAATTGCGATGGGGAACTGTACGCTCCAGAGCTCAAAGGATTCGGAATTCTGCACATTCTACATCCTTGCGAAATAAATACGAAGGAATTGCGTATACCATACGAGCAGGTTTGGAGTTCAAAGCTTAAGATCCATCAACCGAGAGTGAACCATTCGGATCTTATTGGACTACTAAGGGAAAGATATGCCAATCTTACAGTGAGGACCTTTTCGAAACCACCACCACTATCCCTAGGTAGTCATAGCGATATGATTGCGAGTTTGAAGGAGGGGAAGAAGTCGTTAGAAGATCTACAAGAGGAAGCAAATCATGTCGAAAACAGAAAGCATGTAAACAGTCAGCGATTGGAAGTCGACGTCCATCGATATTCTCTTGTGTCCATCAGTGGTCTCATAATAGCACTCGTATTGTTTAAATGGTACCTTTCAAGAAGTTCGTCTAAAAACACCGCCAACATACCGAGTCACATAACAACAAATGTAACAAACGTTGTCCCAGAAATATCCCATGCCGTCAAGACAGATGCCGTCGAGATGGATGCCCTGCCCGATCGTACAGCTGCAACAAGGAAATCGATACGAGAAGTAACGTTTGCCCGAGTTTAAAAAAAAAACTTATTTGTAATGTATAATGTTCTATATAATATTTAAAAAACTTATTTGTAATGTATAATGTTCTATATAATATTTAAAAACTTATTTGTAATGTATAATGTTCTATATAATATAATATAATATAATATATAAAATATAATATAAATAAAAAACAAACTGCCCATTACCTCAGAAAAATGTATTGCTTACATAAAAAAAAGGGGTTATTTTTGTATATAAAAGAAAAATTATAATACAATATATTAGAATGAATTAAAAACAAAAACAAAATTAAACCTATTTTTAAATATAATGCTGTTAATAATAATGTTCTTAAATATAAAAGAAGATAATAACATTCCTAAATAAAAAATAAAAAAAGAAAATGAAAAAAATTGTAATGTAATAAAAAAAAACAAAGTAATTCCTAGAATATAAAACTATATTTGTTAAGTATTTGTAAGAAATTGTTCAATAAAAATAATTTAATCTCGTCGATTGTCATCCGGTTGATCGTGAGTTCGTCCTCCGGGTGGGGAGGGATGTTGTATCTCCTCCTATACCTTCCAGGGGAAGTCGTCGTGCGTTGAACTCAGCACACTTCAATTGTGTTGTACTCTTTGATTGCCAATTCGATATCATGTTACGGATGTTGTTTTGGGTCAATCAAAGTGCAATCATACAATAGTTGAATTGTGCTGACTCTCTTAACGTGCCGACGATTATCCACTGCGAATGTTTGGGCTTGCGGTCACCAAAATGACACGACAAGAGTGAGTCGATTATTAACCACCGAAACGAGAGGTTGTGTGTCTTTTTAATTTACATTACATTTCATTACATTTCGATTACGTACGTTACAGGTTATTGGTGACTGTAATGCAAGGATAGGAAACTCACAGCTGCTAGAGATGAACCCAGAATGTGTCCCCGACAATACTAGCATTACGAGATCAACAAGAGACACAAAAATTGACTCTAACGGGAGAAAATTTATTGAAATGTGCGAAACGACTGGTCTTACATTGTTGAATGGAAGAACTAGAAGTGACCCGGATGGACATTTTACCTTTATAAGAGGAACGTCATGTTCTGTTATTGATTTTTGTCTCGTTCGTGGTAGATGGATTAAGTACGTTGAAGACTTAAAAGTTGAAGAGATGGTGTACTCGGATGACTTACCACTGCTCGTCAACTGCATTATTTGTAATGAAGAGCCAGCTAGCAATATCTCGAATATGAAGTTGTTACCGAAACTTAAATGGAGAGACACGCATATAGAAAGGTATCAAAACAATCTCGACAGACTGCTGACATCCGTTCGCGGACATGAGATGAACTCACTACGCAACACAGATATCCTGATATCTTGCATAACACAGGCAGCTCATTCCTTTCAATATGTTCAAAATCGGAAATGGAGAGAACCATGGTTTGATAGAGACTGCGAAACAGCAAGGAAAAGATCTTTTGGATTTCTAAGACTGCTTAGAGCAACAAATTCTAACCTAGCAAAAAACATGAGCTTTCTCTCACAAAACCGATTCACTGACAACTCAAAACCAACATATTGGGATCAAAGTAGTGTTGCCACTCTCCCACACTCAAAACAAACACTTTCGCATACAACACTCCAGACAAAATTCATATTTCGTTACAAACAGTACTGCATGCATGAAATGTGGAGGTGACCACCAAGTTACGGAATGTAAAAATGAAAAAGCTTTGTGTAAAAATTGTACAGAACTAAATAAATCTTTTGGAATGAGTGTTGACTGTGACCATCAAGCGAATGACAGAAACTGTCCTGTTTTTCTTAGAAAATTTAAAGTTCTAAAGGAAATGACCCAGTATTAGCAAACAAGCCAATTGAACTATTGGTATACCAATGTTCAAGGTCTAATATACAATTTCAATGAAATAGAATTTTTAGTGAATAATAACTCATTTGAAGTAATTGCATTTACTGAAACTCACTTGACGAAAAATATAGAAAATAGTGAAATACCTATATCTGCCAAACTATAATACTCCTTTGCGTTGTGATAGTACAAGTAGTTATACAGGTGGTGTGGTGTTTAATTTCAAAAAAGGTCTAAGGTACAGAATAATGAACCAAACGCACGTACCAATGCAAATGTGGTGTTTATGTTACGAGATCTTTTCAAATGAATTTAAAGAAATAGTTGCGATTTTTTACAGATCTCCTAGTAGTTTAGACCGTGAATTTTGTACAATGTTTTCGAGTTGGATTGATATAATATTGAATACATATTCAAATATAGTGATCCTTGGCGACTTTAATATTAATTTACTAAGCACAAACTATACATACACTAAATCTTTTAATGAAATTTTAATCCAAAATAATTTGAAACAAGTAATTAATAAACCTACAAGAATCACGGTGAATTCGAAATCATTAATAGACTTTGTTATATGTCCCAATGAAAAATATGTATTGGCTGATACAGCTCCGGACTTAAAAATAGGTGATCATGAGGCGATTTTTTTTAATGTTCCCATGATTAATAAAAAAAGTGAAAACAGTCCAAAATATGTTGATCTTTTTAAATTTAGAGCCCTTATTAATGAAAAATGTGATAAGTTAAATTTGAACAGTGATTTCAATACATTATCATCTTTCCTCCAAGATAATTTAATATATTGTGTAAATAATCAAACAAAAAAAGTTAGAGTTTATGATTCCAATAAATGGTTAACTGAAGAATTAAGAACCCTAAAATTAAACAAAATTCAGTGTTTTCGTAAAGCGAGTATTTTCAATAGACCTGCTGACTGGATCAGTTACAGAAATGTCCGTAGTAATTACAAAAATAAATTATTTCAAACAAATAGAAATTATATATGTAACAAAATTGAATCTTGTCATAATCAAAAGGATATGTGGAAAACAATCAAGAAATTTGTCTTAAACGAAAAAGTAAGTGAAATTGGTGAAGTGTACTTCGGTGATAAATTGGAAACTGAAAACTCTGTGATCGCTTATGAGTTCAATTCATAACTTATTGAAAGTAGATAGATAGATAGATACAAATTTTATTAAATTAACAATTAGATTTTTTTACAATAAGTGTTTTTACAAATTCATTATGACATGGCATTTTTTGCCGTCTGCCAGCTGAAATAAAGGTTATATCTTGGAATATTAAGCTAGGTTATCACAATTTGATTTGATTAAAAAGAAAAATATACATGTATACAAATAAAAATTTAAGAAAAAAAATTAATTTTCAGAATTCTTCATTAATTATTCTTTCTCTGTACCTTAGTGCGATTTTGCAGTATTTATACAATTTGCCTACATTCATCTCATTTAGTTCTGTAAGAACTTCTTCTTCAGACAAAAAGTCACTTCCAAGGATGCTTCTTCTGGATTCTCTTAAAGTTGGACACTTAACTACGAAATGAAAAATGTCTTCTCTTTCCCTTAAGTTACAGATGCTGCACTCCAACGGTAAGTCTGGTCTGTGTGGTATGAAGTGTTAAGGTTGAGTAATTCACTGCGAAGTCTGGTATTGTCGAGATTGCGCTTAAACTATTCTCGTCACGGAAATAGTTTCTGTCTTCCAGATTATGGTTAAGCCTGCTGTATATTCGCCTATATAGGGAATTTGAAGCTTCTTTCACATATTCGGCTCTAAACTTCTCGTCCATCTTCGATATTACTTCGTACATGATGGCTATACAGTTCGATATGTTTTCAATGTTTAAAGTAAAATTGAGATTACAACTTTCCGCTAGTCTTGACCACTCTCTGCAAAAGCTTTTGTTCTCCTGAATAGCTTCTTTAAGAACCACCTTCCTAACCAAACGGGACTCAGGCATCTTGATGATATTCAGAAGATAGTTAGCTTGCAGTTTCAATGTTTTGATGAAGAGAGGAGATAGTCCTGTTTCTAACATGAGAACGTAATTCGGCGTATTCGAAGGTAGGCGAAATATTTTCTTAACATAGTGTGTTAAGAGTTTTTCTACAGTGTTATACTTTTTGCAAACCCACACTTGGCAACCATACAGAAGTATACTTTCAGCCACCGCTTCAAACACTTTGAATTTGCTGCTATGCGCTGTTCATAAAACATCTTTTCCACGATATATTGATAGCAGTTTTTGCTTTTCAGTTTTTATGTCCATTGTTTTTCCATGCTCAAATTTCTTGAAAAGATTACGCCAAGATATTTGTATTCGCTGACGAATTCAATATTCTCGCCGTTATACGTCCATTTTTCATTCGAGGCATATCGACCTCCACCTTTTTTGAAAACCATTACTTTTGACTTTTGTGTGTTCACAATTAAGTTCCATAAACTGCAATAGTGGTATAATCGGTTTATCATGAGTTGCAGAGTTTCTGAGGAATAAGCAAACATAACTATATCGTCCGCAAATAATAATGCTTTGATACTTACTCCTGCGAAATCAACGCCACCAGGAAGGTGGTCAACTAGGTCATTGATGAAAAGCGCAAACAAGCTCGGGCTTAATGAACATCCTTGCCTCACTCCTGTTGATGTTTCAAACCATTCAGAAAGTTGCGCACCATCAAAATATTATCAATAGTGGAATAGCCTGATCTAAATCCAGCTTGGAATTCTTTTAAAACTTTCCCAGCTTCTATCCAGGTTAAGAGCCGCTTATGTAACATCGTTGTAAAAATCTTATACGTTGTTAAGAAAAGAAATTCCACGGTAATGCGAAGCTTCCATCACTGATCCTTTTTTGTGGATTGGGAATATAATTGCATTCTGAAATTCCTTAACTACTATATCTCCTTCCATAACTTTAAGTGCTACAGTTCCGTATTTATACAGCTCAACTCGAATACCGTTCGTACTTTCAGCTTTTCCATCCTTTAGACATCCCAAAGTTTGTTCTAATTAACTTAGAGTGAATGTAGAGTCTAGCAAATCTTTGGTGACGTAATGGGATTCAGTAAATCCTTAAAGTGGTGCATTCAGATTTTTGGGTACAGCAAATCTTTTGCCATTTAATTCCCAGACCAGTTTCCAGAATTCACTTGAATTTTTGCTGTTTGCAAGTTTTGAGGCTTGACGTTCCTCATATTTTTTTTTTTTTTTTTGTTTTTGCATAGTTCTTTAAACATTTATTTAGCTTTGTTATACACCTAAATTTGGTTCCTTCACCTTTACCTACTATGCCAGTAAGCATAACTGTTGTTATGCATATTATTGCTTTATCAATATTATGCATACCAACAGTTTTCAGCCACACTTATTGCGACATGGCTTAGTGGGTCAGGCTGAATTCCAGAATGCAAGTTAAGCAATGCATTCTGGAGTTAAATCAAAAGTTCCAGCGAGGTCAACGGAAATATGGTGAGTCGATTGTTAACCACCGAAGCGCGAAGTCGTTTTAATTCAAAGTTCTTTCTTTCCACTTCATTACATTTTCATCGTGTTTCATTAAAAGTAATTTCAGTACTTTACATTTGGCGCAGCCGGTTCGCGAACCTTAAAAAAGGAGTTTTACAGTGTAAATTAGATAAATAAATAAAAAATACCTATCGCACATTCATACAACTGATACTGGTAAGAATTTTTTTTCATTTATTTACATTTGTCTCTATTTACATTGTTATCCGCTTGTTTTTCCTACTCCGTTTATGGTTTTGGTTTTATTTTTGTTGTGTTTTCGTGTATTTTTTTTTGTTTGTTATATTTTTCTTAACTGTTTTTGGCTACCTGCTAGTTGTTTCTGTTTAACTACTTGTTTAGTTTTTGCAAGGTGTTTTGAGTTTCGGCCTGAATTAAGTTTATGGACAGAGTATCCCAATTGGTTGAAGAAATTCAACAACTGAAAAAGGAAAGAAAGGATCAGGGGCAAGAGAAAAAAGCTTTCAACGAAACTCTGTTATCGGAGCTTAAATCGTTATTTGGCAGATAAGTGTTCGCTTTGAAATATTCTCAGCTAAGTTCACAGTGGGGTCAATTTACAAGGCTAGAAACCACTGATCAAATACTTGCCGAATATCTCGAAGCTGTTCAAAAGCTCAAGGAGACTCACAAAGGAGAATTTAGTCTAGTCCGCTCTCAACTTGAAGCAGAGGGGATTAACGCTGAAGCCGAGGAAACAATTTCAAAATTAAACTTAGAAATTGATACTCTCCGTGGCGAATCTCTGAGAGTTGAGTTGACAAAGTAAGCAGACAGGCGCTTATTTACAAACTTTCTTGCCTGGGAATATCCCGAAAATTCCTTTTAACGTACCTCAGTTTTCTTTCATCGTCTACGGCAACGGTCTGGGATGGAGGCGAGTTCTCAGAATGGTTTGAAACTGAGCCCGATTTTATTTGCATTATTTATTGATGAAATCCAAAACATCCTTCCTGGTGGAGTAGTATTTGGAAGTGTTTTAGTAAAAGTCTTACTATATGCAGATGACCTGGTACTGATAGCGGATAACCTTTTCACGTGGCAGTTACAAATTAATAAACTTAACACTTTCTGCGAAACTTGGGGCCTACAAATAAACTGCCAAAAAACAAAAATACTTATTTTTGAACAACGTCAGAGAAACAGACGACCCGAAGAGAGCTAGTTTTTAAACAACATCCGTATTGAAGTTGTTCGAGAGTTTAAATATCTAGATGTTTTGCTTACTCACAACCTGAATATGACTAAGCACGCCCAAATGAAGAGCAACGAAGCCAAGCTTGCTTTAAATATGATGTGGTCAAAATTCTTTGCCAACCGGAATATTTATGTGGCCTCCAAGTACCGTGTTTTTAATGCTACAGTCAACACATGTTTGTGCTATGGAGCTCAGGTGTTCGGATATATACCTCTCGATGCTTTCGGGGCGATTCAAAGGCTTTTCTTCAAACGTTTATTTCGATTGACGAACTCAACTCCGAGCTATGCGATATATGTCGAGTCAGGAATACCGCCTGTTTACATTCAAACCCTCAAAGCAAATGCAGACTATATTTCTAAAGTTATGAGCCGAGGTGATGAGAGTCTTCACAAGACTATTTTGATTCGACTTCTTCATACAAATGCTACGCCATTCAAAGATTGGAATGAACTCGCGTTGTCGCATGATGCCGTTCTTTCGTTAAATGAGAACAACACGGATGTTTGGCAGAATAATCTCGCAGATGTGATCGCCAAAGTGGATGAAAAAATGTATATGCAATATTTGGAAAGAGCACCTTCGTCTTCATCTAGAAGTGTATACAAGACCTTAAATCACCACTTGAGGTCTGATGAAAACTACTTCAGAAGAGATTTTTCCGTCGAAGTCATCAGTGTCATTTTCCGAGCGAGAGTCGAAGTTTTAAATTTGAACTATATGCCACACAGAGAAGACCTGCCACAAATCTGCGACTTATGTAATAGAAGAGATCCGGAAAATGTCTATCACTTCATTGCGATATGCCCTATCCTGCAAGAGATTCGACGACTTTATTTCCAACAAAATACTCTCACGTTACAACATCTATATGAGGTACTCAATGGGGCAACAGGTTGGCTTAGTCTCTATCAGTATTGCCAGCACGCGCTCTCTTATCGCAATAGTTTTCCTTAAACGAGAATTTAATTTAATTTAATTAATTTTCTTGTGTCACTTAAAATTGGTATTTTTCACGAAGATAAGAATTATAATTTATAATAATATCATTATTTTTGAATTGTAAGCTCTTACTTTTATATTTACTTGTTTATGTTTCAAATCATTAAAATTGTTATTTTATAATCCTAATACTTTTTACACAAAAATTTATCTAAGTCATCATGATATGTCGTATCAGGCAGACGGCTAAATTGCCATGTCCTTAATCTTAAGTTTTCTATTTGTAAACTCTTTGATGAAATAAAGAATATATCTATCTATCTATCTGAGAGTTGAGCGTGAACTTAGAGCCTCTCTTTGTGCAGAAACACATCTTAGAGCAGAGTTTGAAAGCGTACGTGTTCAAGCGTTAAAAAACTCTGAAAGATCGGAACGGTTCTGGAAAGAGAACCAACAGTTAAAGCTTGCAACACTTACAGTAACACTCGCCAAAACCTTTCCTTCCCCAATGGGGTACCATTCAATCGCCAAATTAGTACATCAACTCATTCCGCAGTTTTCTAGTTTTCTGGGGCACGAACCCCAGAACTATCGTGCAAAGTGTACGAGTTCTTAAATGCATGTTCCTTAGGGTTGAAGTGCATAGAAGCGTATAGTGAGGCAATTTATGTCAGTATGATATCCACAAAACTGGTTGGCGATGCTTTCGAACTGGTGAGATGTGGGAAGGAACAAACAGTTAGGGAGCTCGAAACCCTAATTAAGGGGACGTACCTGACTTTGAGGACTCTTGAAGACGTTACGGGAGAAATCAAACAGTCCCATCAACTGTCCTCGGAAGATGTTCAGGCATTTGCAAGGCGCCTAGCTGGTCTGCGAGTTAAAGCCAACGAGATCATTGATGCGAATTACGCAGCTAGTGATTCCGTAGCCCTAAAGACTGAATTGAAAAATGCTACTATTGTAAGTTTCAATAGTTTTTCATGGCGCCACATCACACCTCGCATCACCACATCTAAACACATCCATACACCTTGTTAGCCCATATAATCACACTTTCATGAATGACTACGACAATCACAATCCCTCCCATGCTTACGGTGTTAACAACAATTTACACTCCATGCCTTCTGTAAGCAGTAGTTTACATTTTTCGCCTCCACAAGCAAATGAAGAAGATACCAGACGACATCCTCAGATAAAATGCGGGTTTTGTAACAAGTCAAACCACACTCTATCATTGGATATCAGCTCATGCACGATCCGCAGACGTTTGCAGGATAAAAATTTACTTGGTCGAATTGCGATGAAGGTTCCGTTACTTAGTTCGAAGAATATAAAGCAGCGTATACGATTTGCAGAAGTAAATCTTTCACAATGGGCTCATAGGAATTGGCAAAATGTATTAAATCAAGATAAATTTATTTGGTTCTGATGGCAGAACTTAGGTTAGAACTAGGGCCAATGAAGAGCTGATGGAAGAGCTAATGAAAAAAATTGGTTTCACTCTTATTATTTTGGTCACCACTATATATCTTCGTCAGTGCGCCTTATGATATCTGTTTTCTTTATATGCCTACTAGCTCGTATAATTGTCACCATTTTTTTTCTTCTGTTTATACAAGTGCGTAATTCTTTTCTAGTTTTTGGCTATTGCCGAGACCAAAGAGAGAGAGAGAGAGAGAAAAAAGGGAGAATTTGAAATCACACGCGACGACTGCAAGAGGGATTACTTTTAAGAGAATAAAATGATTTACTAACTAAGCAAACACTTTTACATGAGTTCTGACTTCGCTAAAAAAGTCCACCTAGCCTTAAGAACAATATATGATCATTCTGAATTACGAAGTCGTGGTGTTCAACTCTCATCTTAACAATTGCAGACGGAACTTAATTTTTCAGTTTCAAACCTTTGTGGTTCGAGAAAATTATCAAAAGGAAAGACCCTCCAATGGATAAAGAAACCTTAGAAGGGGTTTTGAGAATGCAACGCATGTGGGTGTAGCAGATTTTGGAGAATCAAAAAACGTGGATGGAGACAAAGACGCGGAGCACAGCGGAGAATTTAGGTATGTTGGTTATACAACCATTCCCGGCGTTCAAAAAAGACGAAATCTGGAAAACTTACCTGAAGCAGCTGCAACAACATTTTGAGGCATGTGGAGTTACAAATGATAAGCAGAAACGCGCATTTTTTCTTTCATGGATTGGTCCGGATAATTTCGAAATCTTACGAAAGCTCTACGATTTGGAAGACCTACCTACTAAGACTTTTAAAGGGCTTACAGGTAAACTAAGTGAGTATTTTGTTTTGAAAGTCCATATACGAGCGGCCAGATGTCAATTCCACAAAACTTCGATGAGGAAAAGTCAAAAATACGCGGAGTGTGCTGCGGACCTTCGAGGAATTGCTCGCAACTGTAAATTCATTTATCCAAAAGAATACTGTTCAGAATCGTACGTAGATAACATGATTCGGGATATCATTGTCCTACAAAATAAAGGTACCGAGATAGAAGTAAACCGATCATCTCGAACCAACTCTTCTTTCTCAGTCACGTTGAGAAAATCTTTTCTTGGCTGTTTTGTTGATCACAATCGTAGCTAGTGTCGTCACAACAAAACTGTGTATAATGACTGCAAAATGTTGTCATTGACTTGCAGCTGTCTTTTTGACGAGTGCGAGCGATGGAATAACGGTATAAATTCGAAGAAAGGTGGTAAACAGTTAAACAAGTACAACAAACCTAATCGGTTTAGGAAGAATAAAAATAAATCAGGCAGCAAGTGTACAGCTAAATTATTTTAGTGAAATGGTGCAACCGCACAAATGCTCGGCACTGAAACTCGAATCAAAGCCGTGCTTTATGGAGGATGTCACTGTCAACGTGTGGCTGGTGATATTGCAAGTAGACACAGGGGCATTTTATATGCTAGTAGGCCGAGAAGGATTCAGACAATTAGGACAGCCGAAGTGTTCCCCCACGTCAAAACTCTCCAGGCATATGGGGGAGTTCCAATCAAGCTAGGTAAATTAAATGTGGACGTCACTTATGAAAAATCACACAAATTGAAGTTGCTCGTGGTTAATGGCTTGGGTGTTAATATATTGGGACTGGATTGGTTCAAAGCTTTCAGCTTTAAGGTTCAACATACAATCTTACAAATAAATACTAATGTCTCATATCGAGTTGGACGAAGTGTCCAAAGACTATGTGGTCATCAACACATCTTTTGGCCTATTACTGTTCTACCGGTTGCCGAACGGTGTGAGCAGCGCTCCAGGAGAGTTCCAAGGTGTAATGGAAAAAATGTTCGCAGGTATTTACATCTACGACATAGTCATTGCTGGTACATCGGAGGAGGAGCACCTCCGAATCTCGGAAAAGGTTCTACAAAGATTGGAAGCGAACACATTCAGATGCAATAAACGTAAATGCACTTTCGCAGCAGCAGAACTCGAGTATTTGGGGCATACCCTCAACTCTACGGGTATTCGTCCCTCTGAAAAACACTTGGAAGCGCTTCGAAACCTACCCCAGCCAACTAATGTGAAGGAATTGGAAGCGGACATTGGTAAATTAAATTATTATAACCAATTTATTTCGAAGTTTTCGCATGTGGTACGACCGTTGAATTCACTCTTGCGCAAAAGGGGCACATTTCGTGTTGTCTAGGCAACAGCAAATGGCATTTGACAGCTTGAAGAACAGCATACTTAAAGCCACTCGTCTAGCACATTTTCATGACATCCTTCCAATCATTTTGCCGTCCGATGGCTCGAGCTATGGCATTGGAGCAGTCGTCTGCCATCAATATCCTGATGGCACAGAAAGGCCGATTGCGTTCGCATCCAAAACGTTGGATCGCCATCAGAAACTCTGTAGTCAAATAGAGATAGTGGCGTTGTCGATAATTTTTGGAGTAAAGAAGTTCCACTGCTATCTTTATGCGCGGGTCATCGAACTACAGACGGACCACAAGCCGCTGACTACAATATTTAGTCCAAGTAGGCAGATCCCTGAAATAACCATGCGCCGTCTTCGAAACTGGGCTGTAAATCAAACACTTTATATTGGTGTTTGATTCTTAAAAATATATTTTGCAAAAATAGAAATTCTTTATTTGACTTCAGTACAACTTGATGTTTGACAATTCAGAGAATGAAGATGGCCGAACGTGGGGGAAGTTGTCTGCACATGGTCGGTGGTTTAGGTTCTTCTTTTCATCTGACGTTCGTAGATGTTGACTTGATATTGTTATCTTAGGGTCTGTTCCCATTACACTTTGATGGCATACACGTATCAGATAGAGTATCGTCCGACCACTAAGCATACCAACGAAGAAATTTTTGCATCTTTTCAAGAAGCCTAGGCACTTAGCATCTTTTTTGGCGACTTAAAATATGTGGTAACGCTTGATATTAAAAATTTAGACAGTCACTGACTAGCTCTTGAGCCTTTATGATCTTCTGAAAGTTGTGTGATCTTCTCTTTTCTTTTGCTTTCGCTTAATGCGAAATAATTAATTAATCCCACTTTTTGATTTACGCGAGTGTAAGTGTAAAAACAAGTGCAAAATGGCCCATAGGCCAAAAATGATTGGTGGTCGATTTGGGATTCTTGACCCAGATCCTCAACCTGATCAGTCTAGAAAAAAACTAAATTTAATACCCTTCCCCTTAATAACTTCCCTCTACTCCTTGACAATTCCAATCCAAAAAATCTCCGCTTTATTGTGATGAGTTCGAAAACAAGTGAAAAGCCCATTTCAGCTCTGAGTCCATTCCTCCTCAAAAAAGCTATAGATGCAATTAGCAAAGAATACAATAATATAACCCAACTCCGTGACGGAAGTCTTTTAATATTTGTGAATTCACAAAAAACCGCACAAGTATTTCTGAAAGCCAAAGATCTCTCTGGAGTTTGCCCAATCAATGTAAAATTACATGAACGATTAAATCAATCGAAAGGTATAGCTTATGCTCCCTGCCTCATAAATGTTACCGAGACTGATATTGTCAGTGAAATGAAGTCACAAGGAGTCACCGAAATTTATAAATTTTTGAAAAAGGACGAGGAAGGTAAACAAAAACCTAGTCGTTTAATGCTGTTTAGTTTTGACCTTTACCAACCTCCTAAAACGGTTGATATAGGATTTTACACCACAAAAGTAACAAAATACGTTCCAAACCCCATGCGGTGCCGAAATTGTCAGTTACTCGGGCAAACGACAAAACGCTGTAATGCTAGTGCTAAATGTGAAGCGTGCAGTCTACCACCTCACACACCACAACCATATAATGGTAGTATGTGCGCTAATTGTTCTCTCTCCCATCCTTCATCCTCCAAATCATGCCCATTATACAGACAGGCAAAAGAAATCATAAAATTAAAAACTCTCAATTAATGTACAAAGGCAGAGGCTAAACGAATTTACAACCAGCAAAATGCAGCAGGTTCCCCGCCACAACTAAAGAACAGTTTTGCAGAAAAAAACAGAAAATACGCAAAACACCCAGGCAGAACAACAAAACAAAACAGTTAAATATTCAGAAAACCAAAAAGAAAAAATTGCACCATCCATATCATCAAAAACCACTACTAACAAATCAGATTTCATGCCTTGGAAACACAATCCTACCCAGACAGCTGCAAACGTTGTCACTCAGTCAACAGTAGACACAAATCCATCGCCCGTTACATCACTTTCAAACTCTAAACCATCTCTCACACTAACAACCTATCTCCCCATTCCTCTTAAACTTTATCAAACCAAACACACATTATTAATAATTCCAACACTAACAAAGAGAATCTACCAACTCCTACTACTTCAAATTTAAATAAAATTATCACTCAAAGCACTCACTCTCCCGTATCAGCCATTACTCAGGCATTATTAGATAAGAACGACTATTACGTCGATCATATGAACACGGACGATGCAGAATTATAAAAATAAAACTACTAACCAAATAACAGACTCTGATGTGCAGATGTTGAATCGTTTGGAGTCTGTTCAGAGTCCGATCGCTTCAACAGCTGGGCATCGGATTCTCAAAATTAAACAACAAAATTCTACCAACTTTAATACTTCACAACAAAATAATAAACAAAACAAAAAAAAAACTCCCTACATATCGTTAAATGCAGGTGAATCCAATTTCCCTCTGAATATTCTCCAGTGGAATATGAATGGTTTTTATAATAACAACAACGAACTTAAAATGCTAATAAGACAATATAAGCCAGATACTATTTCTCTTCAAGAAACGCACTGTTGTTTCGGGCTCATACCATTTTCACCCAAAGCTTTCACTAGTTATTTTTACAATGTTCCTAGCAATGATAGTTCCAAACAAGGTATTGCCAGACTAATAAAAAAGAATATATCACACAGAATTCTAAATTTTAATTCAAACCTTCAAATTTTAGCTCTAGAAATAAATACTGGAGTTAAATTTACATTTTAAGAATATATATATATATCTCGAAAACAGATTTAGACAATATAATTGATCAAGTAAATCATCCAGTAGGCCTATTCTAGAAAGCGCGGCTGAACGCTTTTGGTGGCGGAAATGAATTTTCGTATTATCAAAAGCGAATCGCCTTTAATTTTCTTTCCAATGGAAAGCGAAAGCGCTTTCCAAACGTCATTCTTTTTTTTCGTAGAAACTATACCTGTTTGACATAATTCATTTCGTTTTCAAAAGCGATAGATGTTGCAGTGTCTTATTTCAAGCGGTTTGATAGAAAAATGTAAATACATATCATATAATGAAAAATTAAACTATCATCAATTGAGTTGAGAGTAATTTTCTTTTTTTTATTAAAGGAGTCAAGAACACATCACGTCAAAACAATTTTTGATGCTCGTTTTTTGTTGGTCGAACAATGCTTATATGCGTTCCATCCACACACATTATAACCCCCCCGGGAGCCCACTTTTTTCAAAAAAGTACTGTTTGGCTTTACTTTTTTCCTCTTCCGTCATTTCGAAGCTTATATGCCTAGCGCAAAGATTGTCCTCCAAGATATCCAGCGCTTCACTTATTACGTTAGACACGGTTGAGCCATCCTAATATGGAAATCTTGCCCAACGCTTTTTTGGTATGAACCCTCCGCTACGAAGCGAAGAGTAGCAGTTCTTCTCTACTGTTTCTTGCTTCTTCTTGTTCACATCCACAAATAAGGGGATTGAGTCAATAACAGAATTTTTTAAATTATTTTTCGCAGAACCAAAATAAAAATCAATTAACGAAATACGTCAAATGTTTAAAAACAGCTGATACCTAGGGAAAACTTGGAATTTTAAATGGAAAAACTTGGAAATAGATTACATTTGAGTGGATGAATAAGACTTCCAAATGGAATTATTGGAAGTTTAATTTCCAACCATGTTCGCTTTTCAGAATAACCTAAAGCGAAGCGCTTCGCAATTGAATTATCGCTTTAAATACGATCCGCCGCGCTCTCTAGTATAGGCCTACAGTTATATTTGGAGGGGATATTAACACGTGGAACAATCTTTGGGGCTCCCCAAAAACGAATACGAAAGGTAGTTTATTAGAAAAATTCTTTTCTGAAAATGACTTTATAATTTTAAATAATGTGTTGTGAATGGAAGTTTTCTACTTTGCACTATTCACTTCAAGAAAATCATTTTTTTTTTTTGAACATAGTAACTCAGTTGCCTAGTAAAAATATTTCATTTAGAAATATTTTCATTCTCTCAACGACTTACACAGCTCAAACACTAACCGGGGGAAAAAAAATATAAATATATACATATATATAAAGAAAAAAAGTCAAGCCAAAAGGAAATAAGGGAAAATTTTGGAAAAAAATAGAAAATTTCTGCAATTAAGGACAGAATCGATCAGCTATTCACCGTAGCCACACGCACCGCGCTTAGTGCCCGAATAATTCGTGACCTGTTCCACCTCCTACCACCCAAAAAATCAATATTAATAAAAAAAAAAAAAAAAAAAAAAAAAAAAAAAAAAAAAAAAAAAAAAAAAAAAAAAAAAAAAAAAAAAAATCCAACTAAATCAACAAACAATATTATAAATCTTTCCAGCTGCGCCGCGAAAATAAAATCTAGTGCAATTATAATCAGTGCTGTGAAAGTGTAAAAAAAAAAAAAGCAAAGCTTATGTACTACTCAATAGCCCAAACACTAAGTGCGTTACCTGTCTATCGTCTCCTCCCCCACATCACTCTCGCAGTCCCAGTGACTGCACACATTTCTTTGATTTGATAATCTCTTATCTTATCTGGGCAGTGTGTGCAGTCAATGAGACTGTGCGTTTGTTAGGCGAATAGTCAATCAACGGTGTTGATCCCGTTGGTGAACTAAAGTCAAATTGCTAGCTGGGCATAACACCGCTAGTAATTTGATTTTGTTTTCTAATAGGATATACACTTGTTGATTCGACTTAGTTAGCGTCTACGGTTGATATTTTGTTTTATGTGTTTTTGTGAATTGTAATGTCGGGTAGATTTCGGGTCGATTTTAGCAACATTCGGGGGCTAAGATCGAATTTCTTTGCTGTGTACGCTCACACTGCAAAATGCAGGCCAGCTGTTTTGGCACTAAGTGAAACACAGGTGGGTGTTGGTTCTGATCCCTCAGAATTCAACCTGCCTGGATATAGCTTAGTGCCACTATTCTTTTCCTCCCATGGCCTCGCCGTATATGTTAGACATGATATTGCTTACCAACTTCTACCACAATACGGCCTATGTTCTAATACGAACTTTAATTTCATGTGGTTAAAATTCACCGTCCGTAAGCAAATCATTCATTATTGTTTTATTTATAGAAGCCCCAATTTAGATAGCAATTCAACCTCTAACGAGTTTGATGCGCTATCTGACTCCATAGTAAGAATTGTTTCCCTTTATCCTCACACTGAAATCGCAATTGCGGGCGATTTCAATGTACACAATTCAGATTGGCTTCGACATTCTGGCCAGACAACACCCGAAGGAAAATATGTTGAGATCTTCGCCGAGTTTAACGAATTAACTCAACTTGTTGATGAGCCCACTCGGGTTCCAGATATAGAAGGCCATGCGGCCAACACTCTTGACTTATTTCTCACTTCTCATCCCGAAAAATACAGGGTTGTAGTATCATCTCCTTTAGGCAAATCGGACCATTGTGTCATATCGGTAGATTTTTCGCTTTCCGTCACGGTAAAAAAAGATAAAGTCCCTAAAAGAACAGTGTGGCAATACGAGAAAGCCAATTGGGACGGCCTGAATAATTTCTTTCGAAATTTTAATTGGGCATTGTGCTTTCTCGACGGAAACGTTGATGCATCAGCTGATATGATATCTAACGTAATTCTAAACGGCATGAGAAATTTTGTTCCTCACAGAACAAAAAGTATCATCCCCAAAGAGAATTCGTGGTTTGATTCAAGCTGTAAAGAGGCGATTCGGGATAGAGAAAGTAGTTTTCGAAAATTCAAAGACAACCCTACTGTAGAAAACCGAAATTTGTTCAAACGGGCCAGAAATAGCTGTAATGCTCAGATACAAAGGGCTAAGTTTTTACATGACCAAAAAGTAAGGCAAAAAATACTATTGTGTCCAAAAGGAAGTAAAAACTTTTGGTCTTTTGTGAAGAACATTAAGAACTCGACCACGTCATCGGTCCCAACGCTCGTCTTCAATGACTCTCCGTATGTCAGCTCCATCGACAAAGCCAATTTGCTGGCAGCTCAATTTGCTGCCAACTCGACACTTCCTCATAGCATAGTGGCTCCACCTGAGCTCGAGTCTGCAAATTCTTTGATGAAGCAGATATTTTTTCGAACTCGCTCGGTTGCGAGAGTCCTTAAAGATCTCAACATACATAAATCCGCTGGTCCAGATGGTATCCCCGCCGTTATTCTGAAGAGGTGTTCTTCTACGCTGGCAAAACCACTGCGCAAACTTTTCCATCTTTCCTATTCTGCTGGGATTTTTCCGAGCAGATGGAAAACTGCATTTGTCCAGCCGGTCCCTAAAAAAGGCGAATCTTCCTCCCCTTCCAATTACCGTCCAATTGCACTAACGTCCCTTCTTTCCAAGGTCATGGAAACGTTGATAAACCGTCAACTTATGAAATATCTTGAAGAACGAAAGCTTCTTAATGACCGTCAGTACGGCTTTCGTAGCAAACGGTCCACTGGTGATTTGATGGCTTATCTCACTGAAAAGTGGAACCAATTTTTACATTGTTTTGGAGAAAGTAAGATTATTGCGCTTGATATTTCTAAAGCATTTGATAGAGTTTGGCATCAGGCTCTTTTATCGAAAATGCGTGCTTTTGGTATCGATGAGTCTCTTCTTCGTTGGATTAGAAACTACCTTTCGGACCGTTCAATACAAGTTGTGTTGGATGGTTTCAAGTCTGATACCCACTTCATAAATGCTGGTGTGCCCCAGGGCTCCGTTTTGTCTCCGACTCTCTTCCTCATTTTCATTAATGATCTCTTGTCTGAAACTTCTAATCCACTTAACTGTTTTGCTGACGACTCGACCCTCAGCTTTTCATATTCGTTTCCAAATTCACGTCCCTGCTCTTCGGATGTGGAACTGGAACGGTTGCGTATGATAAGCTCATTGAATTCTGACCTTGACAGCATTGTTGCATGGGGTATTATGAACCGAGTAGAATTCAATGCTTCGAAAACTCAATGCTGTCTCTTGTCGTTGAAGCTTAACATTCCCCCATTGCCATTATCCATGAATGGTACCTGCATCGAAGAAACCGAAAAGCTGTCAGTACTTGGTATGTGTGTAAACGATGATCTTCGTTGGAATGACCACATATTTGAAGTCGCCAAAAACGCTGCTAAATGCTTAGGTTTCCTGAGACGATGCAGGAAGTTCTTCACCCCCTCTGATCTGGCTACCATTTATAAGGCCTTCATCCGCCCAAAACTGGAGTATAACTCTCATATCTGGTCAGGTGCTTCTCAAACATCTTTGCGCCTACTTGATAGGGTACAAAATAGAGCGCTAAGATTGATAGGTGATAGTTCAATCGTAGAACCGATTGATTCTCTTGGACATCGTCGAAACGTTACCTGTCTCTCTCTCTTTTATCGCTTTTTCCACAAACAGTGCTCTAGTGAAATAGCCAGCTGCATTCCTCCCTTGCAACAATTTAGCCGCAACACCCGCCTCGCTAGGAATGCTCATCAGTTCTGCCTTGAGCCCAACTTCGGGCGTACAGTCAAGTATAGAGATTCTTATTTTAGTCGCACCACCCGAATGTGGAATGCTTTACCTGGCTCTGTGTTTCCCCTGCATTACGATTTACAAAGATTCAAAAGCAACGTGCATCGGTGTCTCCTTTCAAATCCTCTCCTGTTTTCCTAAATGCTCGCACTGTGTTTAATAACATTATAAGGGTAGTCATAACCCCTTGATGTGCGCGTTAATTATAAAAAAAAAAAAAAAAAAAAAAAAAAAAAAAAAAAAAAAAAAAAAAAAAAAAAAAAAATTTGATTGAAAGGTTGTATGTTTAAAATTTTGACTAAACGAATGATTTCTTGAAAGTTTGTTTTAGATAATAGAATTAAGAAATTCGAAAGATTCATCGCTATTATTGAATCGCTGGTTGAGAAAGGGATACAGGAAAACTCCTTCCTCCACGTATATAATTTCGTATCCTATAATACCTACGGACATTCAAATCATACAACTATACCGACTTTGGAAAATAATACACGAATTAGCTAGTTGTGATGAGATCTATCTACATATATAATTTCGCATGAAATTAACTTTCATTGATTCAAGAACAGACGCTGCCATTTTTCCTTCCTTTTGTTGCAAACCTATCGCCAATTTCAACTAATTCAACTATTCAAATTTAATTTAAATATTTGTATTTCATAATTAACTTTAGTCTATTCTAAATATTCTTAGCTTATTTAATCATTCCTTCCATCCTATTTTTTGTTGAAAGTGTGTGTTGTGATTAAAAGGTAGGAAATTGATCAAGAAGATATCCTAAGGGAATCCACGGAACATTGGAGGCAAGTGTGCGCACATTTCTTCGAATATCCATGTAAGTTAAATTTTTTTATTTCACTATATTGCCGCCTATATCTGACATACACTTTAACGGTATACTATAATTGATTTTGCAACTTTTAATTTGTTCGAAAATTTGTTTCCTATTACTAATAATAATTTCTTTCCTTACGAATACTACAAGTATATTTTTCAAATACATTTTTCTTTTAATATCATTAGCCATAATCGTAGAATATAAAAAAAATGAGAGAGAAACAAAATATAACATAATGCAATGTGAAGGGAGCGTATCGGAATCCCGCTTTTTAAAATCCCGTTTTTTAAAATCCCGACAAAAAAAAGTTTATAATCACGTCTTCTTAAATACCGTTTTGTTAAAATCCCGTTCGTGACAATCCTGTTTAATCAAAATCCCGTCTATCAAAAGCCCGCCTTTTAAAATCCCGTTTAATCCCGCTTAGCCCGTTTTATATTTGGATAAGTATTATTCAATATTGTTCATTTAAACAATACATATCAATTCTCAAATGTTGAAAGTTTTGTTGTCTGAAATTTTTTTTTATTAATACCATTATACAGAGAAACTGGGACAGATCTTTGAATATATAACTGATAACTGTTTTTCTTCTTGCATTTTCTGCATAAAAAACTATTGCGTAAGCAAGAGAACAATAAAATTTCTTGTTTTGTTTGAACATTTTTTTGTTATCAATGTCTATGCATTATACAAGCTATGCTATGCATTATTCAAGCTAGGACACATCTCTTTATCTCTTAAATAACTGAATATTTGCGTCGTATAGCTCACAATATTCAACTGTAATCATTTTTTTGTTATTTTTTGTTGTGATCTTTTTTGGAATTACATTTTTGTTATGTATTATGTTCTTTTCTTTTAAAACAATAATAATGTTTGCTATAAAATTATCTAGACCAAATATTCTTCTTCTTTTTAATATTTAATCCCGCTTTTGTAATCATCACCAGGTGTTTTATTTTAAAAATCGCGCGATTTTTAAAATAAAACACCTGGTGATGATTACAAAAGCGGGCTTATAAAAACGGGATTTTAATAAACGGGATTTCAACAAACGGGATTTTAAAAACGGGGTTTTAAAAAAGCGGGATAATAACAAAACGGGCTTAAAAAAACGGGATTTTAAATGCGGGAAAATAAAAAGCAGGATTATAAAAAACGGGATATCGAACCCAACCCCAATGTGAATTATAACGTTAAAATAAAATTGAGTTAATGTAGAGAACATGGAAATAATCTAAGAAGATTTATTTAAAGGGTTGCTGATGATGTGTGTCGGTCAAGCGAAATGAATTAATCAATTTCGGGGTAATATCAAATTACGAGCACCTATATTACCAAGGTTTATGGGGTGGGAAAAGTGTGCTTAAGGTATTAAACATCTATATACTAATGCCTATCGTCAATGCCTTGGCAACGTCCGTCCGTTTAATTTAGACCACCATAAATTCAAAATGTATTATGTATGTTAAGCCTGGCATGAATTTTGTAGCGGTGCATATAAACAGGGTCAAGAACCAACCCCACCGACGAGCTAAGGAGGGTACAAGTATGCCAGCGTCGACCCGCGACCCCAGGGTTGCGGACCGCTGCAGGGGTCTGCGTCGAGTTGTTGACACCCAGCAAGAAGTGATTGGGTGTTAGCGGCTCTTCTTCTTCGGTTGTCACGGGAATGTGTGTGATCGGGCGGCTGTTGACTATGTTTTCTGCTTCAATAAGAGCACTGATCAAAGTTTCGGCTTTTGGTGCGAGTTCGTGTAGCGTGACTGACAAAACTCTCTTCACGGACCGTACGAGTCTTTCCCAGCAACCACCAGCATGTGGGTTGAGAGTTCTGCTTTGATAGCGTCACCATTGAATATATCAGCCGTCAAGAGTTCGTTCGTTCACCGAGGAAGTTTGTGCCATTGTCACTCCTTATGCGCACCGGTACTCCCCTACGATTTACGAAATTACGGATGCACAGCAGACATGCGTCCGTTGACAGGTCGGCGGCAAGTTCGAGATGGACTGCCCTTACAGTCAGGCAGGTAAATAGAGCAACCCACCGGTTCGCTCTACGACGCACAGTGGCCGAAATTGACTTTTTTGGTTGCAAAAATCATATCTCTTAAACGAATAAAGATATCGACTCAATTTTTCTTTTACTTTATTGGAAATTTCCAAGGCTGTAAAATTTGTAAATTTGAAGAAAAAATATTTACAGGGTGTTTCAGAATCTGCTGTTGAAATAAAAAGTTTTACTTAAGGTGGTTAACATAATTGGTATATTATGTTAAAAAGGTTAAAAGCCAGTTTATGAAGTAATTTGAGTATGATTTAAGTAAAACAGTGGGAAAAAACGAAAACAGAAAAAAATAATTTTATAGTGAAAAAAATTTTTTTTCATAATTGGTTGTTGTTTTTTTTTTTTTTTTTTTTTTTTTTTTTTTTTTTTTTTTTTTTTTTTTTTTTTTTTTTTTTTTTTTAATTCTACTTATAAGTATTTGTAAAGTATTTTATTTAAATATTATTAAAGATCCATTCCAGCAAAACAAAGAAATAACATTTTCCATGACTTTTTCTTGCGCTTGAAAAAAAAACTCAGAAAAAATGACTGACTTTTTCAAATCAAATCGCTCTAGCTCAGTGTCGTGCAACTTCGTGCAACTGAGTTTTTGGTTGTAAGCGAAGAGATATATAAGGATTCATTTACCGTTCATTTCGGTTTGACAACTTTTAAAAACTTTTTTTTTACTCAATGCAAAGTTGAAAAAGTGCGCAAAAAGTAGTGAAAATAATTAAATTTAGTATTTCAAAAAATTTATAACTTTTTTTTTTTCTGATCATAGCAATGAACACATATATCAAGAAAAAAAAAAAACAAAACAAGGTTTAACTAACCCTCTTTTCCTAGTTTTTACTCTCAAAGTTAAAAAAAAAATTTTTTTTTTAATGCTTTTTCTCACCTTACAAGGCGAACCGATCGTTCAAATGAAATAATTTTTTCGATTACTAAAGCTCCAAACATTTGTAAATTCATAAAAATTAAAAGTTTTGCATTAGAGACCCACCCAAAAATGAATTTTGCAAGCACTTTTGTCAATTTCGGCCACTGTGCGACGTTCTATTGTCACGTTTACTGGACCAAAATAATCGAGGCCAGTATAAGTGAACGGCCCTACAAAAGGAGTGAGTCGGTCTTCAGGCAACTGTCCCATCAACGGCGGCAAAGGGCAAGTAGATCTCACTAGGCAAAATGGACAACGGCTTCTTTCCTTTCTAATTGTGGATCGTAAGCTGGGAATCCAAAACGATTGTCGTATTTCGTTGGCAACTGTACCGTCGTTTTGGTGACCTAGGAGGCGATGAAAGTGAGCTACGATCAATTGCGTCAACCGGTGGTCCTTTGGCAGTATGATGGGTCGTCTAGAATGGAAGGGTATCGTGGTGGCAGCATCGATACGTCCGTACACTCGCAGTAAACCGTCATCGTCCAGATAGGGTGTCATCTTATAAATGGGACTTTCTTTGTCAACTTGCTGATTTCGACTCAATCGACACAATTCTTTAGCGAAAACATCTCTTTGTACTGTTTTGCAGAGTGTACGTTCCGCTTCCTCCAGTTCTTGAGCAGACAACTCCCCCCCTTCTATGGGTTGTCGGCGACAAGCTTTCACAAATCTAAGCGTCCAGGTTGCTGCCCTTTTCATTTTCAAATAGCTCGAAAATCTGGAAAATTCAAATGGCGGTGTACTTACGTTTATATGGAAGAGAAATTTGGGTTTCATTTCTTCTCGGCATGCAGGAGTAGTAAAATTGTCCGGTTGCGAAGGCCATCTATCGGTAGGCAGTCCCAGGAACGAAGCACCATTTATCCACTTATTTTCGACTAGGAACGCTGGTGGATAACGCCCACGCGTTGCTTCGTCTGCCGTATTCAACTTGGTCGGAACCCAACACCACTCATGTAACTTGCTGCTGTCCAATATCTCAACAATTCTGAAACCGACAAATTGCTTTTGATGTTGAGGATCAGAACGAAGCCAGCTCAATACTGTTCTTGAATCGCTCCAATATACTCGACCATCTAGTTTCAGTTTATGGGATTCCACTATAGAGTCACACAATCGTATTCCCAGAACCGCGGCTGATAGCTCTAGACGTGGGATGGACGTAAGCTTTTTCGGTGCACACCTAGTCTTTCCACTTATGAATGTTACGCTGACTTCCTTTAAGTACTAGACCCGCATATAAACTGCTGCACAAAATGCCTCTTACCTGGCGTCGACGAAAGTGTGAAGAACAATTCTGCTGGCTAGATAAAGAGATGGAAGATAGCATCTCGGAACCCTTAACTGCATCACTTTATGAAGCTCCGATTTCCATTGGCACCATTTTTGAAAAATTTCTTCGGGAACTGGATGATCCCATCCAATGCCAGTTCTCCATACTAGTTGTACATAGTAACAATTTGGCGTGAATGACGAAGTTAGCAATCATACCGTATGGGTCAAAGACTGACATCGTTAAAGCTAAGAGTTCTCTTTTTGTTGGACTTCTACCTGCTATGATGTCTTCACTTACACGAGAGAAATTCAGTTTACACCCTCTTTAGGGTCCCAGTACATCCCTAGTACCTTTTCCGACACAGCTTCAACGTTCATATTTGCCACCTTTCCATGATGTTCTTCCGCTTGGTTTAAAACATTCACCAGAACCTCCTCGGAATTCGATAGAAAGTTCCGTAGCTGAAATCCACCAGACCTATGGATGGAAACCACAGCTTTGGTTACATCAATCTACGTAATCATCTACGTAGTGATGATCTGTGATTGCAATGACGGCGCTTGGATATCGGCTCGTGAATCTTTGGGCGTTTATGTTTTTTACGTAGTTAGCTGAACACGGTGAGCAGGTAGCTCCAAACGTCATTGACTGCATGACATACCTCAACCAGATGGTCTTCAGATTCTCTCCACAGGAAACGCTGAGAGTTTTGATCTTCAGGCTGAATCTTGACCTGATGGAACATCTCCTTTATGTCACCAGTCACTGCAATGCGCCTCATTCGGAAATTATAGAGGATTGTCATCAACGGCTTCAAATCGTCTGGACCTTTAAGAAGCATCGAGTTCAGGGAAACACCATCAACCTTTGCTGCCGCGTCAAACACCAAACGGATCGGGCTTGTTAGGATTTCTTGCCCCGAAGTGTGGAAGATATCAGGTTCTCGGAGACGTCACTTTAGCTTCTATAGGAGTGAGCTTTCTGGCGTATTCTTTTTCTACGTAGCTCGAAATAATGTTTCTGTACTCGGCAGTGAATTCAGGTTCTCTACGAAACTTGCTTTCCAGGTTGTCGAGTCGTGTACGGGCCATATCGTAGCTAGGCGGCAGTTCCATTGTATTTTGTTTCCACAGCAGACCCGTTTGATAGTGGTTGTCGTTCTTCTTTGTTGTACTCGAGAGAATTTGGAGAGCTCTTTTTTCGTTTTCAGATATTAATTTTTTCTTTGGTTTCGTAACACCAAAGTTCTCTATGCTAAAGTATTCATCCACCATACGTGTCAGCTTCTCTTCCTCCTCATAGTCCTCTTTATCGGCATGTAGAACGAGGGCATTTGTAAAACTGTTGGCTGTTGTTGTTATTTTTTGCGCTCTCCCATAAACCACATATCCAAGCTTCGTTTCAGACACAATAAGCCCAGAATTTTTAGACCCAATGGTTCGTATCGGAGCCCCCTAATGACAGTTGTCAAGTCCAATCAAAATTTGTGGACTTGTCTCATTATACTCGGTGACTGGAAGGTTAAATAAAATGTCGGTCACCGTGTCCGAGTCAAAATCTGACAAAGTTAATGTTTGAGTTGGCAGGCGTAACTCATTGACTGTTTGCGCTTCCTCGATTTTGAACCTTCAGCGCCATCTCGATCTGCGCTTATACACAAGTCTACGGCGAAGGACTCTTACGTCCTTTTAAACGTAAATCCCTGGCTAGTTGCATGCTCATAATAGTGACCGAAGAACCTTCATCGAGGAGAGCATATGTCCGAATGGCCACGTCATCACCATGAAGTCGCACTGGTAGCACTCTAAATAATATTTTGTTGTCTTTACCTTTATTGCAGCTCAATATATTTTCTTTGACTACAGGATTCGGATGGTTAGTAACTCGGAACGTTGATACCTTTGTTTGGTTTTCTTCATGCAGCGACGGATGGTGCTTCTTGTCACAACCATGATCTCCACAGGCTCTCTTCAATCTGCAGGAACTCACAGAGTGTCCATACTTAAGACAACAGAAACACAACTTCTGATTTTTAACTAGATTCCATTTGGCTGACGTATCAAGATTTTTATACATTGAACAGTCTGCAAGCATGTGTGGCGTTTTCTTGCAAAGACGACAGTTTCGAACATGATTGGCAGCTGGTACTTGTTGTTGCTCTGCAGCACATAGGATACTTCTTGAAGACGACTTATGTCCGGTTTTGGGCTGAGGCTGAGGAGAGATTGGCGTAACCATGCATACTAGTCTTGCGGCGCTAGTTAACCACTGTTCGAACTGTGGGAAAAGGCATGAGACAGAGGCTTCTTTGAACCCATTCCAACTTCTTGCTCGTAGGTAGTTTGCTAATGAGCTCATCAAGAATAGTCGGGTTGGCTAGGTGTGAAGTCATACCACTTGCTTCCAAAAATGTAGCTAGGTTCTGAACCTTGGTTGCAAATGGGATCAGCATCTCGCGTTTATCTTCTGGAATTGGTGTTATTTCACTAGCTTTGAGTAGTTGGCTTCTCAAAAGGATATCTGGTCGACCGAAACGAAACTCTAGGGCGGCCATGGCTTGATTTACGTTGCTTGGGTGAATAAGCATAGTCTCGACAACTTCTCTTGCAGATCCCTTAATGCTTTTCTGCAGACGAAATAAGTTCTCCCCGTCCGTGTAATTGAACAGGGCTGATGAGTCCTGGAAGGCTGCAGAAAACAACGGCCAGTCCTCAGGTCTCCCAGTAAATTCTGGAAGGTCATGCAACTTACGAATGGTCGTAATTTGGCTCGCATGTGAACAGCTGTTACTCCCTGTACCACAAGTTAACGTCACTGGTGGTGGCTTTATTTGTTGCGATTGTAGCTGAACGTATTGACTTTGGTTGAAGGACTGGAACTCGGTCAGTGGTGGCAAGAATGTGGGCACATAAGAAACGTTCGTCGTTGTCAACTGTGTTCCATTATGATATGGCAACAATTGCGATGACCCATTCGATTGTGGGTGAATGTAAGAAGCACTACCGATCGACAAACTTTGTGGCATTACTGGTCCGGTGCTGCACATACTTTCGGCTATTGCTGAAGTAACGTTTGTGCCAGAAACTGACGAACAAGTGGAAGAATTTACCGCAGGACTATTTACACAACACTGCAAACAATTTTATAAACAGAGTATTAAATATAAGCGATGAAGAATATAAAGAAGAAAACATAAAGAGAATAAAAACAATATTACACATGAACAATTTTCCACAGTACCTAATAAACAATTTAATAAAAAATAGCATCAACACACCAAACAATAACAAAAATTCTCCGAAAAATTTGGAAGTTGGCAACCCTATGAAATACTATGGCATTTCATACATTCCAAACCTAACTGATAAGAGAAACCTCAGCCATATAATTAAGAGAGAAAATGTGACATTCGCTCATAAACCAAACACAGCAATTAGACAACTGTTCACCAACACAAAAACAAAAATAGAAAAAGAACAACAACATGACATCATTTATAAAATTGGGTGCAATGGAAATGAGGGGGAGACGTGCAATCTGATCTACATCGGAACAACAAAAAGATCACTAGAGACGAGGTTGATCGAACACAAAGCTGACATCCGCAACAAAAGAGAATCCACTGGGTTATCACAACATATAATAGAAACTGGACACTCTGCAGACTTTGATAATACAACAATAATGGACAAAGAAAAGAGAACAAACAATAGATACACACTTGCAAGCCTACGTATACAACAAAACATAGACAAAACAATGAATACACAAGAAGATAGAGACAACACAATAGCCAGCTACTCTCTTGCATTAAGAGCGGTGTAATTTAAGCATAACTTTTTAAATTCTTGATTGTTTACTTTCATGCAGTTCATGTATTTTTTTCTCTAAGAAATAACTCAGTTTAAATTGTCAAAAATAGTGTTTATTATTATATGTAACAAACAACAAAAATCATATTTAATAAAATTCCCCTGAAGAAGTCGAGAAGTTACGACGAAACGTAGGGAAAAATATGAAATAAAGTTTTTTATTTGCATATTCAAATGTAAGTGACCAAAAAAGCCCAATTTAATATAAAAACAAATATATTTACACTTGTGTTAGCTTCTGCTGATGTTGTGACGATGGCGTTGCTTTGTTTTTCAACTAAAGCTTCTTGGAGTCGAATGCGCTCCTCTTTTTCTTAAGCTGCAGATGACAATGCGGCTTCAAGTTGTGAACGCATTTCATCCAGCTGCTTTTGGATGGCTTCCATTGAGGTATCTACACTCTCCTCTTTAATAAATAGTGCACGGATTGTGCTGTTTAATTCTTCCGAAGAAACTGAATCTTCCGATGAAGTTGATACTTCCAAAATATTGGCGACAGGCTTTTTTATTTTATTCCGCTCGCTTCTGCGTGGAAATTGAGTTTTCTTTGGCATGGGTAAAACGCTGGCTGCGAAATTTCCATAAAAAACCCACTTCTGTGAAGTGATGGCGTCCTACTTCCACAGCTGTTCCTGGCTTTAATTTTTCGTAATAAAATGGCGGCTTTTACTCTCATAAAATTAAGAATACATTTGTTGCAAATTTTTTGGAGAAGTCTGCGAATATAACTCACAAATTGATGTACTTGGTACGAATGAGTTTATTCTCTATTAAAATATACAAGTTATTTTGTTTCGAATATAATTATATGAAATACTCACTAATTTTAGCAGACTTTCGGCGGCATCGGCAATGGCATCTGGCATCTGCTCCTTTCCAAGTTTCGTTTGCAAGTGAATTTAAGTTTTACGACGACATTCAGGCAACAGTAGTGCTTGCTCTCTCTTACATTTTTTTTTTTGACGTTTAAACAACTTGGAAAGTTCTGTTCGATGAGCAGATACGTGACAGCGTAGAAAGTTCTGTTCGACGAGCAGATACCATTGCCGGCCGCTAAGGTGTGACTATACTTAATAAATTCAATAAATATCGTTATTGGAAATGAAACAATAAACACAACAGAATTTGCATTGACGAGTCATATATAGATAAATGATAAACCAGACCAATTGATTAATTACTAGCTTCCAAAAATATTTCTTTAAGTGTAGATAACTAGACTTGTTATTGGCCATGAGAAAAGGAACAATGGTTATGGCGTTTTCCTCTTGCAATTGTTATCCCATTTTTTGCGATAGATTAATATTAACTTAATAATTTCCCTCGTTGGTGTGGGGTTTGGCGATTATCAAGTACGGTACTGCGCTAGGGTTGCATTAATATTGAAAAAAGGTTTTATATGAGCTTTTGTGAATCGTAATGAAGGGGAAATACATAGCCAGGTAAAGCATTCCACATTCGGGTGGTGCGACTGAAATACAAATCTCTATACTTGACTGTACGTCCGAAGTTGGGCTCAAGGTAAAACTGATGAGCAGTCCTAGCGAGGCGGGTGTTGCGGCTAAATTGTTTCAGGGGAGGAATGCAACTGGCTATTTCACTAGAGCACTGTTTGTAAAAAAAAGCGATAAAAGAGACTGAGACAGGTAACGTTTCGACGATGTTCAAGAGAATCAATCGATTCTACGATTGAAATATCACCTATCAATTTAAACGCTCTGTTTTGTACCCTATGAAGTAGGCGCAAAGATGTTTGAGAAGCACCTGACCAGATGTGGGAGTTATACTCCAGTTTTGGGCGGATGAAGGCCTTATAAATTGTAGCCAGATCAGAAGGGGTAAAGAACTTCCTGCATCGTCTTGAGAAACCTAAGCATTTAGCAGCGTTTTTGGCGACTTCAAATATGTGGTCGTTCCAACGAAGATCATCGTTTACACACATTCCAAGTACTTACAGCTTTTTGGTTTCTTCGATGCAGGTCCCATTCATGGTTAATGGCAATGGGGTAATGTTAAGCTTCAACGACAAGAGGCAGCATTGAGTTTTCGAAGCATTGAATTCTACTCGGTTCATAAGACCCCATGCAACAATGCTGTCAAGGTCAGAATTCAATGAGCTTATCATACGCAACCGTTCCAGTTCCACATCCGAAGAGCAGGGACGTGAATTTGGGAACGAATATGAAAAGCTGAGGGTCGAGTCGTCAGCAAAGCAGTTAAGCGGATTATAAGGTTCAAGAGATCATTAATGAAAATGAGGAAGAGAGTCGGAGACAAAATGGAGCCCTGGGGCACACCAGCATTTATGAAGTGGGTATCAGACTTGAAGCCATCCAACACAACTTGTATTGAACGGTCGGAAAGGTAATTTCTAATCCAACGAAGAAGAGTCTCATCGATACCAAAATGCTTTAGAAATATCAAGCGCAATAATCTTACTTTCTCCAAAACAATGTAAAGATTGGTTCCACTTTTCGGTGAGATAAGCCATCAAATCACCAGTGGACCGTATGCTACGAAAGCCGTACTGACGGTCATTAAGAAGCTTTCGTTCTTCAAGATATTTCATAAGTTGACGGTTTATCAACGTTTCCATGACCTTGGAAGACGTAAGTGCAATTGGACGGTAATTGGAAGGGGAGGAAGATTCGCCTTTTTTAGGGACCGGCTGGACAAATGCAGTTTTCCATCTGCTCGGGAAAATCCAAGCAGAATAGGAAAGTTATTTATTTAGTACGTATGAGGATGTTATTTGTTTATTTTATGTGCTTTTTGATATTTGTGTTGACTTTTGAGCATCATTACATGGAAGTGGGCAAATTTTTGTGATAGGTCTACGAAATTCACCTTGAGATGTTCTGACCTGTACCACTCTTATTATATTATCTGCTCCCGGGTATTTTGCGACTATCGACCTAAGCACCATTTCGTAGGAGGGAGGCGTTCATCCCTGATGAGCACTAAATCGTCTATTTTGATTTGGGGTTGCGGTTTCAACCATTTTGGACGGTGTTGAAGACGACTCAGGTATTCAGTCTGCCACTGGTTCCAAAATGTTTGTAAATGAACTTGGATAGTCTTCCATCTGTCTACTAAGTTTTGCTTTCTTAAAGTCAGATCTGGTTCGGGAACTGTAAATATGTTTTGTCCGATCAGCAAATGTGCAGGTGTAAGCGCTTGATAGTCCGCAGGATCTTCTGTGAGGGGACGGAGGGGTCTCTCGAATTGAGGCACGCTTCGACTTGAGTTAAAAACGTGGTGAGCTCCTCATAGGTAAGTGTCCCGTTTCCTACAATCCGTTTTAGGTGGAAATTGACACTCTTCACTCCTCTTCCCACAATCCTCCAAAATGGGGGGAAGCAGGGGGAATGAAATTCCACTTAGTTCCTTCGGTTGCTAAGACATTGACAATTTCATTGTAGTCCGTAAGACCACCTTTTAGAAGACGACGTAACTCCGAATCTGCACCGACAAAATTTGTGCCGCAATCGCTGTAGATTTTGGAACAGATGCCTCGCCGTGCCGCAAATCTCCGAAAGGCTGCTAAAAAAGTTTGCGTTGTAAGATCACTTACTGCTTCAAGATGTGCTTTGGTGGCCAAACAAACAAAAATAGCCAGGTATCCTTTGTAGGATTTAGCTCCGCAACCTTTCCAGGATTTTATATTAATAGGACCGGCATAGTCAATACCAGTATGACTAAAGGGTTTTGAAATTGAAACCCGAGGCGTAGGCAATTCTCCCATGAGTTGTTGGGATTTTTGCGCTCGAAATCTGTAGCATATGACGCATTTATGAATATACTTTTTTACAGTATTTTTCATTTTGAAAATCCAGTATTTGTTTCTTAGATGAGCACTCATAAGCTGGATCCCTCCGTATAAAGTTTTCAAATGCGCTTCATGTATTATAAGTTGTGTGAGCTTATCATTTGGCTCTAAGATAAAAGGATGTTGTTGGTTATACGGAATATTATCTTGGCTAAGTCTTCCACCGACTCGAATTAATCCGTACTTATCTACAAATAGATTCAAGGACCCCATACCTCTTGTTTTCGTTATGCCGTCTGGAAACATCTGCCGTTGAGCATGACGAATTAGTACAATGGTGGCTTCGTCGAGATTGAAGTTCTTGTGTTTTCCAAGATTTCGAACATAAGTGCGAAACTTAATATGGTTTCGACAGAAGGCATTGATAAACCTTTTACAATACGCAACCGTTCGTATTATTTTCTGGAAGGATGAAGCTTTATTGATTAGTAACGAAATTTGATTTTTTTCTATCTCCAGTCATAGACAACGCGAGCGTTTTTGGCCTTCCTCGGTTAGTATATTCATCGGTTGGGCTGGAATTGCAAATTCCCAGGAAGTGTTGAAGTGAAGAAAGGATGGTCCGTTCCACCATAAACCTTCCTTTATTAGTGCTGAGGGCAATACACCGCGGGAAGCTAAGTCTGCGGGATTCAGTTCTGTGGGAATATGTTTCCAAATAGATGTATCCGTAAGCCTTTGTATTTCTCCAACTCTATTCCCGATAAAGGTTTCCATACGTGAAGAAGACGAACTAATCCAGCATAATGTGATTGTAGAATCACTCCAACGTATGTCTTTGGGTCGGTTAAATTGAGAATACCTATGGCGTGAGTTAAGAGTCTGGCTAGCATCACTGCTTCGCATAGTTCCAGTCGCGGTATGCTAACAGGTTTGAGGGGAGCGACGCGAGTCTTAGACAGCAAAAGGTTCATGTGAACTGAATCTCCTTCACCTGGTACTCGAATGTACAGTCACTCACACTCAAAGTGGGACACCTACGAAATAAAATCTTCAATAAACTTCTTTACGAAAAAAAATGCAGAGTTGGTCACGTTTTGAAATAATTGCATTCTTAAACGACTATTCTTTTCTGATATTAACGGCTTTTTGCGCGCAACTCAGCCACTCAATTCGTTTCTCCTAACAAACCAGCGAACTCTTTCTGCCCTTAAGTCAACATTTTTAGTGTCCCTTAACATTTTTTTAAAGGCCAATGGCGGACAGCAAGGAATCACTTCTTATTTTTCTTAAAAGAAATCGCACATCTCTATCGCAAATTTTTTTTGTGCTTTCAAAATTTTTTGGTTTATTTTCTATTCGACCTTCCCGAAACCGTTTTATTACACTAAACACCGTAGATTTACTTTTTTAACAACTTCACTTATTTTGCGAACGGATTTTCATTTTTGGTAATTGAAAATCACATTTTGCCTTTCTTCAAAGGTTGTTTGCCTTGACATTTCAATTTTTTTTTTTGTAATGCTATCACAATGAAAGCTCTTCAAATACTGCAACTAAATAATTAGATAACGTGGCAATTACAGTTAGTTTTCTTAGAAAACAGCAGGTGTCCCACTTTGAGTGTGACCTGCATTAAAAAAAATACTAGGCAGATTATTATTTCAGCTTTTTTTTTAAACAAATCGGGGTTGTTTTTTGATATTTTTTTTTTATTTTATAATAATTTGAGGTCAATATTAAGCAATAAAAATAACAATTATTTCAAAAAGTGACCAACTCTGCATTTTTTTTTCGTAAAGAAGTTTATTGAAGATTTTATTTCGTAGGTGTCCCACTTTGAGTGTGAGTGACTGTATACTACAGCTCCGAAAGCCTTTTCAGAGGCATCTGAGAATCCATGCACCTCCACGTTCTTGAAATGCTGTCTTGATTGAACCCATCGGATCCTATTAATGGCTTCCAAATCTTCATAAAGGATGTTCCAGCTGCATCCAAGCTCATCGTCAACTGGCGCACAAACTGTCTAAATTTGGACTCCAATGAATACCTAGCATCTTAAGTGGTCCTGACGAATCTGATGGAAACGCAATAGTTGTCTCCCGTTCTTCTACCGGTACTTCCTTTAAAAGACTATTAGTATTGGATGCCCACTTACATAGGTTTAACCCCGCTGCCCCCACTACTCGTTTTACTTCTTTTATTTTTCTTTCAGCTACGTCGATAGTATCCGCTCCTGAAATGAGATCATCAACGTACATTTTTCTTCTCGTATTATCTTTGTTGCACGTGGAAATACAGGTTGGGCTTTCTCTGCCAGCGAGTTAAGAGTTCTGATAGCCAAGTACGGAGCCGACGTCGTACAAAAGTCACTGTTTTAAGACGGTAAATTTTAATAGGCTCAGATAGATCTCTCCGCCACAATATCAATTGATAATAGGAATCGTCCTCATTAATCCAAATTTGGCGGTACATTTTTTCTATGTCGGCTGTAAAGGTGTACCTGTACAACCTCTACCTGAGAATTATGTCTATTATATTATTTTGTAATGGAGGTTCAGTCATAAACCTATCGTTGAGTGATGATCCATCCGATGTTTTGAATGAGGCATCGAAAACTACTCTCAGCTTAGTAGATGTACTGCTCTCTTTAGTGACTGAATGGTGAGGCAGAAAGCAATGGGGTCTAGTGTACAACACATATACACAAGTATCCTTCAATGCATTCAGCGTAGTGTCTGGAGGTCTGTGTTTTTTACTAATCGTCCTTCAAGTTGTTTAAAACGCCTTAGAGCTCCTTCTTTTGAATGTCCAAGTACAGGGCGAACTTTTCCTTTGAAAGGAAGCGCCACCTCGCAACGACCATCTGATGTACGTTTCACATTTTTAAGAAGTGTTCTTCACAGGCGACGTTCTCAGGGGTTTCAAAATTTTGAAATGGAGACTCTTCCAGTTCCCAAAATTGACGAATGTCGACGTCCAGATTGCACATCTGATGAAAACTCCTCACGGATTGCGATGTGCACGAAGCACGCCCGAAGACGATCCAACCAAGTTTAGTGTTTTGGGCTAAAGGTACGTTCTTCTGATTTGGCCTTAATAATTCTGGCAAAAGTATGTCTGCTAAAACGTCACTGCCTAATAACAAATCAACTCTAGCTGGCTTGAAAAAGGATGGGTCGGCTAAACTCAAGTTATCGAGATGTCTCCATTCATCTGCTGGAAAAGTTCTGGTTGGGATATGCCCAGATAACGACTTGTAAACTAACGCTTGTAAATTAATCTCAAAATCTGAATGACGGGATCTGATTGTAATAGCAACCTTTTTGTTACATATGCCGTTATTTATCATACCTAGCCCTGACACCTCTACACATGTTGGTTTGTGTCTCAAACGAAGTACTTGAAATGCTGATTCTGTATTGAATGAGGCTTCAGAACCACTGTCTAGTAATGCTCGGAGACAAAAAACTTCTCCTGATGAACCAAAAATATTGACAATAGCTGTAGCCAACATCACCTCTGTGCGAGTGCTTGCCAAAGAATGATAAGTTTTAATAGATTTATTCGACGAGCAGGGTTGATCTTCTGTTACTGGATCATGAATATTTAAGGATGGCCGAAAAGTTTGAACATTTGTGCTAATTCCAGAGTTAACTTTGTTTTTATTTTGAAAGCTTGTATTTGAAAACGCAATAGTAGAATTTTGATTACTTTGGGTTGAAGAATTGTGTAGCAATGAATGTGATGGGGCTGCTGAAGTAATAACATTGGCGTGTACTTGGACAGCTATGAGATACATGACTATAAGATAAACAGTTATTACATAAATTAAGCCTTGAAATCGCTTGATTACGATCATTGATACTCATTTTCAAAAAAAGATAGCACTTGCGAATGGAATATTGACCTTTATTACACAATTTACATGAAAGTTCGGATTTAATTTTTTGGGCTATAAAACAATTTTTATGAGAAGTTTTTTTTTTATAACTCTGATGGCATCACCTTTACCTGCTGAAAGTTTACCGCTTCCAGAGCACGAAACCTTGCTTCAAGAAACTGTTTGAATTCGGCAAACGTTGGAAGCTCTTTTGAGTTTTCCTTAGAGCCTAGTTTCTCTTCCCACAATTGCTGGGTTTTTGGTGGTAATTTTTGTAGCAGCTCGTATATTAACATCCAATAATTCCAATAATTCTTTGATAGATTCAGGTCCCTCTTGAGATATCGAAGGTTGATTGAAGAAGCATTTCAGTTGTGTGTTGACTAAAAAACGCTGATGATCATAACGGTCGTGCAACACAGCCCAAGCCTTTAAATAGTTACCGTTCGAAATAGATAAATGAGACAATATCTTTCCTGCTTCCCCTGAAACACTAGTCTTTAAATAATGCATCTTTTGTATTTCTGATAGTTTTGAATTATGATGCACTAGTGCGGTAAAAAGATCACGAAAACTTTTTCATGATTCATAGTTGCCTGAAAACATGGGAACTGGAATGTTTTTTAGCTTAATGTCTGAATTGTTAGCGGATAAAGTTATATTCGCATCTATTTCCGACGAGTTAGACTTGATTTCATTAACCTTCTTTTTATCAAGGGCATCTAACAACTCTGCTCTGTAGTCAAAATAAATTTCGCGATATTTCTCATAACCCTCATCTAATTCCAAGGATTTCTCCTCCTCACTATCTGACACTGATCCTACACACTCCTCATAAGCACACTCTGCTGATTCCATGGACTTTTTCAACGACGATAAACGACCTGACAAATAGTTTGCAGTGCGAGTGTTCGATTTCTTTTTAGCAAAGCTTAATGCCTCTTTTTCTACTAGCTTGAGTAATCTAGCAAGTTTTGTTGGCTTCATGATTTAATTTTGGACATTAAATAAGAACAAAGTTTACTTACTTTGAATTCGTCTTAGTTTTTATGGTGGTTTAACAGTAAGCAACCCTGCAGCAATAGCATCAGCAACGTAGAAACTCCTCGAGAAATTTTCCAAACCCACACGCTTTCGCATACAACGGCAGCAAACAGGTAAAAAATATTCTTCAGGTAAGTATCAAAGAGCAGAAACGAACTAAAAGCTGTCTGATGTATCGCTTATTCTTTTCTCCAGAAAAAGAAAAAATTCGGCTTGATGGAACAAAATGTTTTTGATGTAAAACAGAAAATGTGTCTAGTTAAGAAAACGGGTTTTTCAATTGACTGCAACTAACAGCAAAAAATGGAACAGTTCGCTTCGACGTTATAAATTGGAATGAATCTCCGTTTTATTAGCAAGTCAAAAGTTAGTTGTGTGTGTGTATATAATGGGATATTATTTGACATTCAAAGTATATAATTTCCCTTCTGGGATATGTTTTGCTTAGGCGCGTTCAATGGTTTATGTTTTCGAAGAATAATGATAAACACGGGGTATCTGCAGTACTCTCAGCTAATTCGCTGGTGTCTGCGCCGTAGGTGAAACGCATCCATCGCTCTTTAAAACAATTTCGTTGCTGAATCTCTCGGTCGTTAGAGATTCGCAACAACTTGCCTGAATGAACAAATCCAGACCTGTTCCATTTCAATCCATTTCAGAGTAGAAAATTGAAAAACTATAACTTTTAACAAATTCCCTCGGCCCAACCGACAAAAGTTACACTGTGCAAGAAAACTATTTAAGCTAGGATTCAGCTTAAGAGGATTCGTCATTTTTCGCGAAAACTACTAAATTACTTCGGTGAACCTTCGCGCAGATTTGGGGAAAGGGGATAATCCTATAAAGAGTCATTACCTTGCTATGGTAAAGCACTTTAGTTTGGGCACTCGGCCTTTACGGTGGGCGCTGAGCCATTACGTTGGGCTCTTGGCCGTTTATATTGAAAAGGCTTCAAATGCCAAATTTTGATGATCGTGAACGTTATAGTGAACGTTGACTGATATCTAATCAGTGTGTTAGAGATGGGTAGCCACATCTCTACCTTTTGTATAAATAGTAGGTTGTTAATAACCTGCTGCTGCTGCTGTTGATGGAATTTCTCCATAACCTTCCTGGTTCTTACTAACGCTGCTGCTTGAGTCTCCAGCCATCCACTGGCTCAATGAAGGGGTACCTATTTGGGTTGCTTTTCCAAAATGCTTTGAAGTACACCACTAGTTGATGAACTAGAGATGCTTTGTACTCTGCCAGCACTTTGAAGCCACATCGAAAGGAAGGGGTAAAAATGGGTAAATGAAGAAAAATAAAGGTCTAACCTGTTGTAAAATATACTGCAACAACTTGTCAAAACATTGTTTTGGTCGAGATAAAACTCATTTCCATCGACGTGCAGATAATCTCCGCGGATGAAAATCTTTTTTGAGTTGTTGTTTTTCGATGTTATTTTATACTTTATTTCGTTGAGTTTATTTTTTTTTCTCTAGTGGCCAGTGGATAATCTTTGTGAATTGAAATTCCGGCAGCTTTGTACTTTGTTGCTTCTTTGAGGACGCGCCCGACGTCTTCTCTGTTTCTCAATTCCACAATTACATTTTTCGTTTTTTGGTTCTTAGAACGTATTGTTCGCGTACTCACGAGAACATCTTTGCTTTGAGATTGGAGCAAATCCATACATAGAGTCTTAGCGATTTCAGTTGCCTGGTCATCAGTTTCTGCAGCGAAGTGAAGTACTACGTTTTTTTCGTTGACACTGTGAAACAGTTCTCCGTCTGATCTTGAGGAGCAGCATTATCTAGTCTCAATGCTCCAATGTCTTGGCTTGGATTTTCCACATCTGCCTTGATTGCGAAATCTTTTCATTTTTCATCAAAAAGCGTAGCCATTCTTTCAAAAAGATCATTTATTTTCATGCTACCAACGGATGAAAAGGAAGACTCCATCAAATGGGCAATATCCTCCCAACAGCCTTTCAAGGCGCCCGGGGAAGATGGTATCTTTCCTGCTCTCTTGCAGTATGAAATTGATACCATAATCTGCTCACTTATACTTATCTATAGATCCAGTTTTGAATTAAGCTACATCCCTCAAACTTGGAGAAAGGTGAGAGTAGTATTCATACCAAAAGCTGGCAATAGATCAAACTCAGACCCAAAATCCTTCAGACCAAGGTTTCCACAACCGGTTTGTGGCAGCAGCACACAACTATCCAGACATAGCGCTAGCGTTCAAATTCCAGCATTTAAACAAGACAGCACAGACAACGGGAGAGTAGCAGCTAATAGATAGGAAGTACGCTGAAACTTGGGAAAGGATGCAGCAGCTGTACAAAAAGAAGTAAAAGACCTATCGGGAGCCGCTGGAGCAGTTTATTAAGTTGCAAGGGGCACCAAGAGATAAGGACTTACAATCCAATTCTAATGTTGCACATAAGACGTTACGACAGCTTCGAGCACAGGGACTGCCGTAGAACACTGGAACATGTTCATCGTACTGAGGTTACATGAGAGGTTTTATCTAGATACAACATTACAACCAGGCAATGGGAGTTGCACTACTCCGGAAGTAGAGAGAGTCATACAGAATGATTTTATATGGATGACTGTGTACCTGGATGAGAAAGTGAGGAGGAAGCGATAGTAATATAAAACAATAGCAGGGAACCTGTACAAGGCATTGAAGACAACTGGATTTGGTCTAAGGAAATAGAAATCGAACAGCAAATGGCTTGCAAGTGAAAGGAACCAACTGATGGTCTTCGATAAGGGCGAACAGGCTACAGTTCTGGGACTAATATGGTTGGTAGAGAGACCAATTCACATTCGTAGTTAAGACACCAGAAGTAATCGGCAAGGTGACAAAGCGAAACTTATTTAGCTGTAAGGCACAGTTATACGGCCTCAATGGTTACATCGCACCAGTTAGGAAAAATACTGATACAAGATGTATTGCGAATAGGTATGAGTAGGGATAATGAGATACCAAAGGAGAGTGAAGATAAGTGGAGGATCTTATGGAAAGGTACATATTAAAGCGTTGGAAAGGTTCAGAATCGATGAATGGATAGGGACATCACGAGTCTCGCGAATGCAGGTGCATTGATTCTCGGATGTATCCACAACAGCGAACAGGGCAATTATTTATTTGCGAGTTGAGAATGCCAGCGGAAAAGTAACAAGCAAGTTGATCGTATAGGAGACTAGAGTCGAACCTTTAAAAACGATATGCATTCCGCGGTTGGAGTTGGCAGCAGCCGAGCTGTTAGGACAGCTATTGATTAGGCTTTGCAAGGTGATTTATTAGAAAAGGACAAACTATGTTCTCTGGACAGATTTGATGATAGTTCTACATTGGTTGCGTAAGATACCTCGAGATATGAAGAATGAAGATGTATGTTGAAAAACGTGGATATTCCATACAAACGAATACAAATATTAAAGCATAGTGTCATGTTGGGACTAAAGAGAGCAGCGGATCTGCTAAGCAGAGGACTATATCCTGAAGAGCTAGTGAACAGTAAACTATGGCAGCAAAGGCTATCGTGGTTAACCTTAAGGGAAAATAAATGGCCAGTCAACAACATCCCATATGGAGAAGGAAGTTCCGCCAGAAGTAGCAAGAGAAATGAACGTACATATAGCATTAGTAGATACCACAGGAACAGGGAATTCGGCCAGCAAAAAAGCAAGTGATGATATTCTGCGAAGAGTATGCATGGAAATTGGAGAGGGCAATAAATACAGTTACTTATGTCATAAGATTTAAGCAAAGGGCTTAGTCTAAAGTAATGGAAAATAGAGCACGCTAGGGAAGAAGCAACACGAAACGTAAAGTGTACCATTTACCGAAATACCAGCAGCCAGTGAGGGAGCTATGGCCATGAAATATTTAATTCAGAAAGCACGGCAAGAAGTATATGGCAAGGACAAAGCGCAACTGCGCAAGAACGGTCAGTAAACAGAACCAGGCAGAATTGAGTCGCTCAAACCGGTGTTCGAAAACGAAGACACACTGCGAGGAGGAGGACAGTTTCATCATACAGAAACATGGTATGAAGCTAGGCATCCAGCCAACATATCACATGGGTCAAGGTTAGCATAGTTGCTCAAGCATAGCGCAAGTCAAGTTACGATGCAGTACTTAAGGCAGCAGAAGTGGATTCTGAGATTGAAGAGTGAATTGCGAAGCTACATACACAAAGGTACCGTTTGTGTTCGCTACAACTTTCGTCTAGAGCAGCAATTGATGGCAGAGTTGCCAGCTGACAGGGTGCATACAGGTATACCATTTCTTCAAGACAGGGGTTGATTATGTGAGATGGAAGACGGACCAGTTTCAGCAAGGCATGGGTAGTAGTATTTATATGTTTGAAGACAGAGCAATACACATTGAAGTCATAAGGCATTTAACGACAGTTTCATTTCTTGCAAGTTACGAGAGATTCATCAGCAGAGAGGTTATTACCAGCGTTTGTATAGCGATAATGGCACTTTTATTTACTGGCGCAGCAAAAATCAAGAGACAAGCGTTAAAGGTGTGGCAAGAAGATAATCTCTTTAACAAAATGAGCATTAAGGGTACTGAATGAAATTTATGTATTTATGTATATGAAGCAGTCGATGATGTTAGATATTCAGGAGAAAAAGTAGAAGTAGAGAGAGACAAGTTTATCTTTAGGCGTATAAATTCAGAGTGATTTTATTATCCATTTAAACATACATTATAGGTTAAAGTAATAGAATAGTATGACAGTTTAGTTCTTCAGTGTTGCCATTTAGTGTTCATATATATAAGTATTGAGATTCTAATATTTAATTTGTATTTAACTTCTTAAATTTCAATACACCTCCTCAAATTAAATTTCATTAATAAAGCCTAATAAGTTAACAAAGTGTAAGTGTTTGATTCTATTCAAGTTTTTTTGTTAATATATCGGCAATCATATTGTTTGTTGAAATATATCTCAAATTTACAAAATCTTTTTCATATATCTCTCTCACAAAATGCACTTTTATATCTATGTGCTTACTTCTCGCATGGTAAACTGGGTTTTTTACCAGCTGTTGAGCACTTCAGTTGTCTCCATATAGCGTAACGGGACTAGAAGCAACGCTACCATATCCAATTTCACCAAGCAGGTTTCGCAAATACAAAAGTTCTTTGGATGCGGACGAAAGGGCCATGTACTCTGCTTCAGTACTACTGAGTGCCACTGTAGGTTGCTTTTTCGATTCCCATGAAACCGCACAATCAGCAAGCATAAACACGAACCCTGTGAAAGATCGTCTATCGTTAGAATCTCTACCCCAGTCAGCATCAGCATAGCCAACTAGTTCATCTGCAGATTTTCTGAAAATGAGTTTAAAATTTATTGTCTTATTTAGGTATCTAAGTAAATGTTTTGCTGCAGTCAAATGCTCCTTATGGGGATTTATATTGAATTGTGATAACTTAATCACAGAGTGGGATATATCTGGTCGAGTTGTCAGGCTAACAAAATTTAAAGACCCCATGAGTGATTGAAACATTTTTACATTAACCGTATTTGGACAGCTTGGACATTGTGTGCATTTCTGCAATTTCGATCCTGGATCCAAAGGTGTGTTAACCGGGTTACAATGAGTCATTTGAAAATCAGCCAAAACATCGGCAATCATTTTCTGCTGCCCTAATTTGATTGAACCTCTATCGCCTTCTCTCTCGAACTCCATCCCCAAAAAATAGTTTATAGGTCCTTTGTCGTCTAGTTTGAACTCAGCTGCAAGTTTCAATTTTATATTATTCAAATCATTTTTATCTTTAAAAGCAAGAATTATGTCATCGACATATACTACTAAAATATTTATCACTCCATTTTGATTCATAGTGTAAACGCACTTATCGTACGAAGATCGCGTGAAACCAATTTTAAGAAGGACATTATTAAATTTCTGGTGCCACTGCCTTCCAGACTGCTTAAGTCCATATAGCGCCTTATTAAGCTTACACACTTTTCTTGTGTGTGTCTCATCCACAAAATTTTCGGTTTGCTCCATGTATATACTTTGATCCAGTTCACTATTGAGATATGCAGATGTGATATCTACTTGATGTAGCAGTAATTCAAACTTTACTGCTAATGCCACTACAAGTCTTATTGTTGAATACCTAGTGACAGGGGAAAAGGTTTCAGTGAAATCTAGGCCGAATTTTTGGCTGCAGCCTTTAGCCACAAGCCTCGCCTTGTATCGTTCTATTTCACCATTTTTGTTCTTTTTGATATTAAAGACCCACTTCGATTTTATTGCCTTACGATCAGCTGGGAGATCTACTAGATCCCAAGTTCTATTTTCGATCAATGAACGATACTCTGCTTCCATAGCGTCTTTCCACATTTTGGAATCTTTACCCTCAAGTGCTTCGTTAACGCAATTTGGGGTACTGTGACAACTTGAACCAACGTTATTCATAAAACTCAATGAATTTGATCTCATTCTATTCAAGTTTCTGATTTTGCCACTTCTTAACATACCGGCGCTTATATGGTTTTCTCTTTCATTAGGGTTTACAAGAGGCATTTCATTAGTATTTACCTGTAATTCTTCACTGTCACAATCTTCGTAGTAGTCCTCTCCTTCAACAGCATTCTCACCACCAGAGTCAGTAGCTCCATCTTCAAAAACGGCCTCATTCTCATATCCCTTTTCTTTAGATCTATCAGCTCCATTTACAGCACCAACAACAGCACCAACAACAACATCGTTTGCAGCAGAATTGACAACAGGGTCTTCAATTTTACATAAATAAAAATCCTCTTCTTCTTTTAAGAGTGTATCTTTAAATTTTGCGTCATCATTATCTTCTTTCGCTGATTCAATAACTATGAAATCAGATTCTGTAAGACACATTTTTGAAGGGTTCTCAATGAATTTAACATCTCGGCTTGTATGAATCTTACCGGTTTTTCTTTCATATAATCTATAGGCTTTGGCCTCATCAGAGTAGCCCACCATTAAACACTCTATGCCCTTAGCACTAAACTTGCAATTACCTGGCTTTTTAATTAACATGAACGCCTTGCATCCAAAAATTCTAAGGTGTGATACATTTGGTTTGTATCCGTACCAGGATTCAAAAGGTGTTTGTTGACCCAATAACTTCGTTGGTGATCGGTTTCTTAAATAGGCGGACGTATTTATCGCTTCGGCCCAGAAACCTTGATTCAATCCAGATGAAAGCAGCATGCAGCGAGCCATCTCCACCAGTGTTCTGTTCGCTCGTTCGGCGCATCCGTTCTGCTGTGGAGTATAAGGAGTAGTTAACTGATGTCTTATACCATTATGTTCTGAGAAACTTTTAAAATCTTTATTGACATATTCTCTCCCGTTGTCGCTTCTCAAGATTTTAATTTTATTACCTGTCTGTTTCTCCGCCATTACCTTAAACATCTTAAAATAATTTAACGCCTCGCTTTTTTGGCGCAAAAAATAAACAAAAATCATTCGTGAGTGGTCATCTATGAATGTTAAAAAGTATTTGGCACCACCATTTGACCTATTTCTTATCGGTCCACATATATCCGTATGGATTATTGATAAAACAGACTTACTACGATTCTCCGACAGCGCGACCGGTAAAGATGAGATTTTTCCTTTGAAGCAAATCTCGCACTTAATGACAGCTTTGTTGATTTTCTGGGAGCTCACACCTCGAACCATGCTTTTATTAAACAAGTTGTGCAAGCATTGACCATTCAAATGACCATACCTCTGATGCCATAGTGCAAACGTTTTGTCCCACTCACCAGCCCCAACCACACTTCTACTACCCATTGCATTACCTGCGCAATCAGCGTTCTTCGAACAACCAGCATCACCAGCACCTTCAGCACCATTCACCCCTCCGGCATCACCATCACCTCGAACACCAGTAGCAAGAGCATTAAATTGTTTTTCTTCAAAAATGTATACATTGTTGTATTTGATAGCACACATTAGCTCAACAGTTGAGCTATTAAAAATTTTGGCACTTTTGTCTGAAAAAACTACTTCATTTCCAGCAGTAGTTGCTTTACCTACTGAAATGAAATTCATTTGTATATCAGGTACAAATAAGACATTCTTCAAAGTGAGTATATTATTGTTTGCTACAAGATCTATATCGCCTATGCCTACTGAACTAATATAATTCCCACCAGCCAGTTCAATTTTTTCCACGTGATCACTGTAGCAAGAAAACCTGTTTCGGTCACAGCACAGGTGGCTCGTTGACCCACTGTCTAAAATCCATATGTTCTTATCAAATGTTTTAACATGGAAAGAATTTAACAATGCAAGTGCCGATGTGACCGAATTTGGATAATACTTAAGCTTCTCGTGGCAATTCGTAGCCACGTGACCCTGGCGCTTACAGCGATAACACCTGCCTTTGAAAGATCCTCTCTCTGTCAAACCTTTTCCATGAGTGGGAGTATGTAATTGATGCTTAGAACTATTCTGTGCATATTTATTTTTTTTATTGTGCATGAATAATGCTCGTTCTGCAAAACTATTATTTGGTTCATTTTCTTCACGACGATGACCCTCTTCTAGTAATTTAACCTTCAAGTTTTCGATTGATGGTAGATTATCTCGTGACTCGATTGCAATGATAAAATTTTCGTATGCACTGGGTAAACTAGACAGTAAAATTATCGCCAATAGTTCATCTTGCAATTCGATATTAAGTTCCTTGATTTTTTCTGTTAAATCGAAGAAAGAATTAATATGCTGTTGAACATTATTACCTTCCATTTTTAATTGAAGTAGTTGCTTGAATAATGTAACTTTCCTTGCCGGTCCTTTGGGTTGAGGGATTTTTTCCAAACTAATCCAAGCTTCTGCGGACGTCTTGCAATTCTTGATGTAATTGATCTGTGAAGGTTTAACGCACAGCAGTATAGTCGCGAGAGCCTTTTCATCTTTTGTGCACCATAGTGTGCACTCCGCTATCTTTTCTGGTTCTGGCTTCACAGAACCACCAGAGACAAAGCTCCATAAGTCGGTGTGTATTAACACACTTCGAACTAATATTTTCCATGAATCGTAATTGTTTTCGCTTAATTTCTCGATTTGATAAATAGAGTTCGACATTTTACTTTTATTTGAGAAAAAAAAAATTAGAATCAAGAACACGCGGGAAAACGTAGGCCCATAACCTATGTTAGATATTCAGGAGAAAAAGTAGAAGTAGAGAGAGACAAGTTTATCTTTAGGCGTATAAATTCAGAGTGATTTTATTATCCATTTAAACATACATTATAGGTTAAAGTAATAGAATAGTATGACAGTTTAGTTCTTCAGTGTTGCCATTTAGTGTTCATATATATATAAGTATTGAGATTCTAATATTTAATTTGTATTTAACTTCTTAAATTTCAATAGATGAAATATCATCTCAAGCGAATAGTGGGCCAGCACAACTTAGAATATGAGCAATTCTTAGCGTTGTTAACCGGAACCAAGGGTATACTGAACTGATGATCCCACAGACATGCAAGCGTTGACGCTGGGACACTTTTTGATAGGCGAAGCCAGAAATATTCCATTACCTTTATCATTGATAGAGGAAGGCAAATCGAGAGGTGTAAAGCTTTTTAGAGAAAGGAAGGCAATAGTCGAGCATTTTTTGGCAAGGATGGAGATAGGAATATCTTTTAGCACTGCAAGAGCGGAAGAAGTGGCACAGAGAAAGGGAAGTAATGAAAATTGGACAGCTGGTCACAATCGAAAGTGAAAATCTAACACCAGCACAATGGTTGATGAGTCGAATCAAGGAGTTAATCAAGAGCAAGGATGGAATAGTGCGATCAGTGGTTCTGCGAACCGAAACAGGCCAGCTTAAGAGGCCAGTACAGAATATATTTATACTGCCTGTCGAACAACAGTTATAGACAAGGTAGGTAGTTATAATCAGCTAGGGGTTACTTAGGTAGGGTAGGGTTAGGTAGGTGTTTCAGCAAGTTATCGAAAGGGCAAGGTGATGAATAGGTGGTTAGCGAGCGAAAGTTCTAATCAAAATCGAAAGCTGCTGGCAACGGCAATCTTATTTCTTTACAGAGTGACGCAGAAGTGGATAGTTGACCAAGACCTGGTGAAGACAGAAGTGAATCATGTGATGATAGCGATGCAATGAGGGACGTTCAAGGAGACCAACTGCCACTAGCAATATGAATGCGCACCCTGAAGAAAAAACAACCGTTTTTTGTTGGGACTGTATCGTACAGAGTACGATGATCTACCACTATACATAAATACTAGTACAACCAATACATTGTAATATAAATGAATATAGAAGTATAAGTGTAATTATTGTAGGAAGAGAACTCATGATGAGTAGAAGTCTAGTTAGTTACGAATCAGACAGCGGTCCGAATGGACGTGGAAGAATAAATTGGGTTTTTTGCCATGATGGCTTTTTCCCAAAGAAAAAATATAGTGTGTTTTATTTCTACAAGTAAAGTGTCGGTTTATTGGTTTTCCATTTATATTTTAATTAGGCATATTATACAATCAATTTTTTTTTTTAATTTTTCCCCTTTTTCAAAACAAATAAAGTCGATTTGTGATGACTGCCCAGTCTTTTAGCTATTTATGGGTGTATAAATTAGTTGACTCACCAAATACCACAAAACTCTCACTCTCTTCGGTATTTATGGCAGGTAAAGATGGTAAAGTAGTATTATGCCGGTGAGATTCCTTTTCAGCTGCAATTACAATTTCATTGCTATTTTTGACCGGGGAACAAAATTTTAGCTCATCATGTAAGGAAGTATTAAACGAGCACGACGGCACATTGTTGTTTGACAGCGTGTGGTGAGGGGAAGGTTGATGTAAACCTTAGTGAAATAAAGAACAAGAGGGAAAACCATTACTTCTCTTGCCCCGCAACTTCTTGATTAATTTATACTTCGGTTAAGAAAAACCCGATTACGGGGTAAATAATAAACTATGTACCGACTAAATTTTCTATCCCAAATAAAAATTTTATTTCAAAAAACTTTGCGATTTAGATTTCAACAGTCACACATCTAGCATCTACTAAATACATCCTCATCAGTGTTATTCACACATTACCCACACACACACTAGGTCCTACTTAAAGGAAATTTATATTAAAAAAAATTATTCTCTTCTTTCAGATATTTCAGTTTAACATATGTGCTCTTCATCACAGTATTGCACTGTGAAGTATTCGTTGCCTTATGAAATATTCGTTGCACTGTAGATGATTCGTTGCCTTAATAGACACTATTCGCACAAGTTCATACGTATACACATATTGTCATTGCCTGCCATTGCTTCAGTTAAGTGAATGAGAATGAAAACCTGTCTTGTTGACTTAAAGAGAGTGCAGTGTGTGTATTGCTTTGGATTAAGATGAATGGTGTCTGAATGGTGTGTAAGGCAATGAATAAGTGAATGCATTCACAAAACGAAACATTCACTGCAGCTCCCTGCTGTGTGTGTTGCCGACAGAAACATCAAGCGGCTGTCATATATTCGGGTACATTGCTTGGCTGATTTACGCACAGGGCCTACACTTCTCAATTTCGGTGGACCATTACAGCATCCCTGCCATTTTGCTGTAAAAATCACATAAATTATTTCAACTCTGGCGGAGCAAAATCGCATCGTCACCTCCAAGTGGTGCCCGCTGGATATCCAACTAACGACGAGCGTTGGATCAATTGATCCACGAGCTGTGTCACCTGAGTTATCTTTTCAGGAACTAGGAGCAAAGAAAGAAAAATATCACTGAATGTACCAGCTCAACAATAAATCCAAGAGCGTCTGACACATATTGTGCGGCACACTGGTCAGCGTCTGATCCCAGTGGGACGGCTGGATTTAAAATGCGAATAGAAGTAACTGACCTATTTGTATCATAAAAAAAAGTTTAAAAAAATTTATGGCAATGAACAAAACAAACAGATTTATTACCCCAGGTGGCAGTCCAGCAAAACTGGAAAATCCACTCTCTAAAGAGATCGGTCCTACGGATTCTGGGGAGGACCACTTATTGCTTAAAAATTTTGAAAAACGGAGTACGAAAATACAGAGAACTCCACCAAAAAACTACTCCCAAATGGTTACACCATCGAAAACCCCAACTAAAACAAATGACGTAAAAGCCATTAGCCAAAAAGAAACCAATGTCTCTGAAATGATCGACACTGCAGGACAACAGAGTTTCAAAGAAATCAAAGAAAGCTGCCAAGCCAAATCAAAAGATTACTATGATGAATGGCAAAAGGAAATAGCAGCAAGAAAGAAACTTGAAAGCTTAGTTCAAAGTCTTCAGGAGCAAGTAAAAAGACTCATAGAAAAGGTGTCCCTATTTTTTTTTTTTTTTTTTTTTTTTTATATAATTAACGCGCACATCAAGGGGTTATGAAAACCCTTATAATGTTGTTAAACACAGTGGTAAAAAATAGGAGAGGATTTGAAAGGAGACACCGATGCACGTTGCTTTTGAATCTTTGTGAATCGTAATGAAGGGGAAATACTGAGCCAGGTAAAGCATTCCACATTCGGGTGGTGCGACTGAAATACGAATCTCTATACTTGACTGTACGCCCGAAGTTGGGCTCAAGGTAAAACTGATGAACATTCCTAGCGAGGCGGGTGTTGCGGCTAAATTGTTTCAGGGGATGAATGCAACTGGCTACTTCACTAGAGCACTGCTTGTGAAAGAAGCGATAAAAAAGAGTGAGACAGGCAACATTTCGACGATGTTCAAGAGAATCAATTGATTCTACGATTGAACTATCACCTATCAGTTTTAACGCTCTATTTTGTACCCTATCAAGGAGGTGCAAAGATGTTTGAGAAGCACCTGACCAGATATGGGAGTTATACTCCAGTTTTGGGCGGATGAAGGCCTTATAAATTGTAGCCAGATCAGAAGGGGTGAAGAATTTCCTGCATCGTCTCAAGACGCCTAAGCATTTTGCAGCGTTTTTGGCGACTTCAAATATGTGGTCGTTCCAACGAAGATCATCGTTTACACACATACCAAGTACTGACAGCTTTTCGGTTTCTTCGATGCAGGTACCATTCATGGATAATGGCAATGGGGGAATGTTAAGCTTCAACGACAAGAGACAGCATTGAGTTTTCGAAGCATTGAATTCTACTCGGTTCATAAGACCCCATGCAACAATGCTGTCAAGGTCAGAATTCAATGAGCTTATCATACGCAACCGTTCCAGATCCACATCCGAAGAGCAGGGACGTGAATTTGGAAACGAATATGAAAAGCTGAGGGTCGAGTCGTCAGCAAAACAGTTAAGCGGATTAGAAGTTTCAGACAAGAGATCATTAATGAAAATGAGGAAGAGAGTCGGAGACAAAACGGAGCCTTGGGGCACACCAGCATTTATGAAGTGGGTATCAGACTTGAAGCCATCCAATACAACTTGTATTGAACGGTCGGAAAGGTAATTTCTAATCCAACGAAGAAGAGACTCATCGATACCAAAAGCATGCATTTTCGATAAAAGAGCCTGATGCCAAACTCTATCAAATGCTTTAGAAATATCAAGCGCAATAATCTTACTTTCTCCAAAACAATGTAAAGATTGGTTCCACTTTTCGGTGAGATATGCCATCAAATCACCAGTGGACCGTTTGCTACGAAAGCCATACTGACGGTCATTAAGAAGCTTTCGTTCTTCAAGATATTTCATAAGTTGACGGTTTATCAACGTTTCCATGACCTTGGAAAGAAGGGACGTAAGTGCAATTGGACGGTTATTGGAAGGGGAGGAAGATTCGCCTTTTTTAGGGACCGGCTGGACAAATGCAGTTTTCCATCTGCTCGGAAAAATCCCAGCAGAATAGGAAAGATGGATAAGTTTACGCAATGGTTTTGCCAGCGTAGAAGAACACCTCTTCAGAATAACGGCGGGGATACCATCTGGACCAGCGGATTTATGAATGTTGAGATCTTTGAGGACTCTCGCAACCGAGCGAGTTCGAAAAAATATCTGCTTCATCACAGAATCTACAGACTCAAGCTCAGGTGGAGCCAATATGCTATCAGGTAGTGTTGAGTTTGCAGCAAATTGAGCTGCAAGCAAATTGGCTTTATCGATGGAACTAACATACGGAGAGTCATTGGAGACGAGCGTTGGGACCGATGACGTGGTCGAGTTCTTAACGTTCTTAGCAAAAGACCAAAAGTTTTTGCTTCCTTTTGGACACAACAGTATTTTTTGCCTTACTTTTTGGTCATGCAAAAACTTGGTCTTTTGTATATGAGCATTACAGATATTTCTGGCCCGTTTGAACAAATTTCGATTTTCTACTGTAGGGTTGTCTTTGAATTTTCGAAAACTACTTTCTCTATCCCGAATTGCCTCTTTACAGCTTGAATCAAACCACGAATTCTCTTTGGGGATGATACTTTTTGTTCTGTGAGGAACAAAATTTCTCATGCCGTTGAGAATTACGTTAGATATCATATCAGCTGAAGCATCAACGTTTCCGTCGAGAAAGCACAATGACCAATTAAAATTTCGAAAGAAATTATTCAGGCCGTCCCAATTGGCTTTTTCATATTGCCACACAGTTCTTTTGGGGACTTTATCTTTTTTTACTGTGACGGAAAGCGAAAAATCTACCGATATGACACAATGGTCCGATTTGCCTAAAGGAGATGATACTACAACCCTGTATTTTTCGGGATGAGAAGAGTGAGAAATAAGTCAAGAGTGTTGGCCGCTTGGCCTTCAATATCTGGAACCCGAGTGGGCTCATCAACAAGTTGAGTTAACTGGTTAAACTCAGCGAAGATCTCAACACACTTTCCTTCGGGTGTTGTCTGGCCAGAATGTCGAAGCCAACCAGAATTGTGTACATTGAAATCGCCCGCAATTGCGATTTCAGTGTGAGGATACAGGGAAATAATTCTTATAATGGAGTCAGATAGCGCATCAAACTCGTAAGAGGTTGAATTGCTATCTAAATTGGGGCTTCTATACATGAAACAATAATGAATGATATGCTTACGGACGGTGAATTTTAACCACATGAAATTAAAGTTCGTATTAGAACAGAGGCCGTATTGTGGTAGAAGCTGGTAAGCAATATCATTCCGAATATAAAGGGCGAGGCCATGGGAGGAAAAGAATAATGGCACTAAGCTATATCCAGGCAGGTTGAACTCTGATGAATCAGAATCAACACCCACCTGGGTTTCACTCAATGCCAAAACAGCTGGCCTGCATTTTGCAGTGTGAGTGTAAACAGAAAAGAAATTCGATCGCAACCCCCTAATGTTGCTAAAATCGACTCTAAACTTACCCGACATTACGATACACAAAAACACACAAAACAAAGTATCAAACGCAGACGCTTAATCTAAGTCCAATCAACAAGTGAAGATCTAGAAGGAAAACCAAAAACAAATTACTAGCGGTGTTATGCCCAGCCAGCAACTTGATTTAAGTTAACCAACGGAATCAACACCGTTGATTGACTATCCGCCTGGCAAACTTACAGTCTCATTGCCTGCACACACCAATTCAATAAGATAAGAAATCAAATAGAAAAAAATGTGTGCAGACACTGGGACTGCGAGAGTGGTGTAGGGGAGGAGATGATAACAAGGTAGAATGCACTATTGTGTTTGGTTTATTGATTTTTTTTTTTTTTAATGGGAGGCACACAGCACTGAATAGATTTTTCACAAGATCTTATTTTATGCTCGTGGCGCGGAGGTTGAATTATTTGAATTATTGTTTTTATTGTTTTGAAGTTGTGGGTGGTGGTTTTATTTTTTGGTGTGAATTTTTTTTTTTTTTTTTTTGGTAGAGACACTATTTTAATTTTGCGGACACTATAGCGCGGTGCGTGTTAACGCGTTCGATGGCAGATCGGCACTGACAAGGAACACAAGTCTACGGTTCAGACAAGTCAACAAGATACTGTTACTGTGTATCAAACTGACGAAGAAGAACTTTTATTTGAAACTGAAAGAAAAAGAAATAAGCGCTCTGCTAAAACAACGAAAAGCGGAAGGTAGCCCCGAATTGCATACAAAGAATCAGCAAACCTCGAAAAATGAAAATAAAAAGACTTGGGTACTACAAAAAATAATGCAAATAATGTGCTAGCCAATGCTAAACCGAAGTCTTTGTCTAAAGGCAACAGAAAAACTGTACCACCACCAATTATGATCACAGGATTTCCAAATTTTGGAGATCTTAAGAAAATGATTGAGAAATGTACTAAAAAAGCTTGCAAATATACATCGTATAACAAAGACAATTGGAAAGTTAATGTCGAGGAAGATGACTATAGACTGGTCACTGAGGAACTAAGCAAACATAAAATCCAGTGGCACTCCTATGAAAACAAATCCACAAGACCAATAAAAGTAGTAGCCAGAGGCCTACATTCCTCATGTTCTCCAAAAGAATTAGTAGAAGACCTTGTTCAAGCAGGCTTCCAAGCCCTTGATGCAGTCAATCCTATTAAGAATGAGACTGCTAAGAACTCTGCTGGGGAACCAATAATAATAAAGAGATCACTGCCTTTATTCACGCTATCTTTCGACAGCAAACAAAGTCTTGAAAATGTCTATAATATTCGATCAATCTTGGGCATAAAAGTCAAAATTGAACCACTGCGAAAATCAAAAATTGTTCCGCAATGTAAACGATGCCAAGCATTTGGCCACACCCAAAAATATTGCAACCGCGAGTTTGCTTGTGTTAAGTGTGAAGGAAAACATGCAACTAAAGACTGTCCATCAAGCAAAGAACAGAAAGCAAAATGTGTAAACTGTCAAGGTAATCACCCTGCAAGCTATAGAGGCTGTCCAGTTGTAACGTTTAAAACTCCAAAAAAAAACCAGCACGCAATCTTTCCTGTGCCTGTGAACACAAGAGTACCTAACCTATAACATGGCAAACGAAAAGAGTGGATACTAAATACCCTCTTCTCCGGAATCAAAGCCCAAAAAAAAAACATGCGTGCCCTTCTTCTCTGCCAAGTCTTCCACCAACGACTTCTCCCTTCTTTCAAGACCGATGTCTACAGACCCACCGGTCTATCTGGTCCGGAGTCGCTAGTGGTGTCCCATAGCGCCGGTAACCAAGGCCTGCTGGTTGCCATGCTTAGCTCGTCGATGGGGGGGATCTTGTTACCCACTACGGGACAAGGTTACACTTTCCAGGCCTTCATCTAAGGTGGTAGTCGATAAGAAGCATTTTCCATCTTAAAAAGACGAGGGACCCGAGTCCTGGTTACCGATATTCTTTTTTTTCTTCTTACTCCATTTCCGAGGAGGACTTAGGTGTTAGAGTCCTCGGAGCTTCTATACCCACCCTTAAACCAACCTTCCAAAGAAACAAATCCCCAGTCGGTTCCTATGTTATCACATGCTCCCCTAAATATCGTGATAACCCTCAAATGACAAGGGGGAAACCCTTGTTCTCCCCTCATTTCTCACCTTCCCCCACATCCACTTCCCAAATTAACTCTTTAAACCTCCATGGTTAAGTACCCTTCAAAGTTCCTAACCCTCATACGCTTTACTGTCCACAACTAATGAATCTGTGAAAATATTCGAGAGAAAAAAAAACTCTCAAAAAAAAATATATCTCGTGTCGACTAAACTAACTTTATTTGGATATCGTAATTCATTTTCTTTCGATTATCAAGTTCTCCAAAGCTAAAACTATTAATAAAAGATACAAAAAAAAACTTCTCACATCATCACCATACATCGTAGCGAAACTATATGTGACTACGATCGACATCCAGCCCCCAACGAATTCAACTATGCCTTTTTCCTTTCTTTCACATTGGTAGATTAATTTTTTTTTCCCTTTTTTTTTTTTTTGGACACTTATTCTTGACTACCCCCTAATACGTACCACTTATGACTATCAGTAGTTAATTTACTGGGTCATAGATAATTATCAAAAAAAAATCGTATAATTAAAAAAAAAAACACAACAAAGCCAATAAGAAAAAACCACTTACCCTAGATCCGGGATGTGTGCACAGCATCTGGTCTAAACGGTGTGGGTTAAAAATGATTATTTTTATATGATTTAGGTTTCCTTTCCTTTTTTACTTTTTTTTTTTGTTAGAGGGTGTCAAAGATGAGGCGAAAGTTTTACTTCTCTGGCATAAAATAAAAGCACTGTTTCTCGGCGATGGATGGGATGTTACACTGTTCTGATGTATGCTTCTTATTTCTAGTATTTTCTTCTTTTTTCTTTTCTTTTTTTTTTCAAACTAACTTTCTTTTAATTTACTTAAACCTTTTTCTTTTCTTTCCCTAATTAAAGTCCCTTTCTTTACAACTACAATTTCCTTTCTTTCTCTTTTTTCTTTTGTTTTTTTTCTTTTTTTCACTGAATTGAATTAGGGGAGGTTCTTTACTGCCGCTGCCGCTCTCTGGTTCAAAGAAGGACTGTTGGACACTTCCAATTTCCTGCCGGTGCGTCCTCCCGAAAAAAAATCCCTAAGAGATGAAGTTTTCGGTTAATTTCTACGTTTTCCTTTTTTTTTTTTTTTAATACTTTCTAACGTATTGTTTTTCTTACCCAATAAGATTGACGAGTTGGCGACTTTAACCGACACTCGGTCGATTTGTTAATTCCTATAACTTGTTGAACTGAATCAAATTCGACCCGCGACTGAGTTTTTCTTTATTTCCTTTTTCTTTGAAGATAGCTACGTCCCCTGGCCGACACGCTTAATTGCGGTTCGCCACGAAGGTGTGCTTCCGAGAAAAAAAATTGATATTTCGGGGCTCAGCCCCCCCTAAAGTTTTCCGCCCTGACTGGGAAGACAACTGGATTAACTCCTCGCTCGCCAATCGAAGCCTCTTCTCAATCACCTGGAGTATGATCCTAATTCCCTCTAGGGACGAATTCCTACTGGAGTAAAGGTTTGTACCTCACAAGTTGTATCACGTATGATGAAAATCTTACCTATTTGTGGAATTTATCCTTTTTCTTGATTTTTCTTTTTCCTTTTCCTTTATTTCTTTGGTTTCTTTTCACTACTTAGTTTTTTTTTTTCTTCTTATTAGTCTTTATTTCTTTTTCTCTTGTTTTTTTTTTTCTATTACTAGTACGAGCGTGTACTACCTGTTTGACGCCTCAAATAGAAAAGAGTTGTTCGCTTATACGTTTACAACACGCGGCCATGCTGTCAGAAATTATTCTCTCCGAAATGAGACAGAAACGGATGCCGATAATCAAGTGGTACGGGACGGCTCGGAACATCGAGTTGAAGTTAGCCCCCATTCCCTCTTGTCGCAACTTTGAAATAGCTTAAGCTTAATGCACAAGTTGATTTTAATAATGACGGGGCGTGTTGGTGTTTACACCGACCATGTTTTGTCGGGAGAATTTAACTTCCTAAGCTGGAATGTTGGACTTTGGTAATTCATAGAATAATACGCTCTCTTTTTCTAGAATAGGACGGAAGTTGATATGGTTCAATCGATACTATTTATATACCGTGTATGGTATGTCCGTACTCGGTTTACTACAAAACATATCCTTTTAATAACAGGTTGCCTGTAATAAAAAGGAAATGAAAGTAAACTAAGAGTCTTTAGAAAGGATTTTGTACCGAAGAGTCTCATGTACAGCTGAGAAAGCCGGGCTAAGAGCAACTCCTTGTGAATGATACGGTTTTTTTTTTTTTTTTTTTTTTTTTTTTTTTTTTTTTTTTTTTTTTTTTTTTTTTTTTTTTTTAAATCTTTTGAATGGGTAACTGTTTTAAAACCTTTTTCGTCTATTACTTGGTATAAATTACTTCCAATAATTTTGCAAATAGTAACTTTAACGAATTTTGGGGTGAGTTTCGCGTTAAGGTGTTTGGCTGCGTTACTCAAAACAAAATTTCGCTTGTACAGCGTCTCACCCACCTGATATGATATCGCCCTACTTCGTAAGTTATATTTTTTTTTATAAGATTCGTGTGATTGCTCTAGAGCTGCCTTCAGATAAGAGTGTATTACGTTCATTTTGGCGACTTTTGGAATCCAATCTATTTCAGAATGGTTGAGACCACTTAGTTCACGCAAAAGTTTATAATCGTCTCCGTGTTCAATAATACGATGTCCGAATAGGGCTTCGTATGGGGACATGCCGATAGCCGAATGAACTGTGGAACGCAAGGCACTTCCAATTGAGGGTAGGTTCAAATCCCAGTTTGTCTGTCTTTGGTCTACGTAAGCACGGATTGCTGCCAGTATTGACCGATTTACTCGCTCGCTGGCATTAGCCTGCGGGGAATAAACCGCCGTTCGATAATGCTTTATACCGAAATTACTAATCATTTTCGCAAATTCATGCCCTACAAATTGACTACCATTATCTGAAAGTATGCTTTCAGGGACTCCGTAAACAAGGAATATTTCTTCTTGCAAAAATTTTATAACCGATTGGGCGTTAGCTTTGCGGAGTGGTTTGATGAAAACGAACTTTGTCAGCTGATCTAAGACGACAAATATTTGAGTATTGCCACTTTTTGATCGGGGATACGGTCCCAGAAAATCTACGTAGAGGTGTTGAAATGGTCGATCTACTGAAAAAGATTTTCCCATTTCCGCTCTCAAAATGGTGTTAGGAGCCTTAGTTGTTTTACACACTTCACAATTTTCTAGATACTGTTTCACCTGTGACGCCATATTCGGCCAAAAAAACTGCTGACGCAATCTGTAGAGGGTCTTGGCAATACCACCATGTGAAGCTCGGGGCGGGCAGTGAGCCAGCGAGATCAAACGTTCCGTCAGCGCTGCTGGAATCCACAATTTCCAGGTTAAATCGTCTTGGAGTGGATTCCCTGTACTATGTCTGACCTTCTTATATACGAAACAGTCCGAAACTTGAAGGTCAGGTAGTTGGTCTTTATTTTGTCCGATGTGCTCAATGATTTGGCGATATTCGTCCGACTTAAAACTCGGATCCTCCAAATCAACATGGAGAACATCGGTGTTCGACGACATCGCCTCCGGTGGACATACTACTGCTTGTAGCGCCTCCACCTCAAAAACTCGGGATAGAGCGTCCGGCACTACATTCAGAGTACCCTTCCGGTGTTCGATGCCGAAATCGAACCCTTGAAGTTTGAGACTCCAGCGCGCTAACCTCCCCGTTGGATCTCGGAGACTCATCAGCCACTTCAGGCTTGAATGGTCTGTCACAACCGTGAATCTATAGCCTTCTACATATGGTCTAAATTTCTGAATTCCTCTCACCGCTGCTAGACATTCTCGTTCCGTAACTGAGTAATTACGTTGGGCTGAATTTAATTTTTGTGAGAAGTAATAAATGGGTCTTTCGTTTCCGTTTTCGTCTTTTTGACACAGAACGCAACCTATGCCCGATGCTGACGCATCGCATAAAATGATAAATTCTTTGGAAAAGTCCGGGTTTGTAAGGACTAGGTCAGATGTAAGGGCGGCTTTTATCGCTTCAAATGCGGTCTCGGCTTCTTTATGGAAATTGAACTTCTTACCCTTTTTTAAAGTGTCTGTTAACGGGGCAGACAGGGTTGAAAAATTATTCACAAATCTGCGATACCAACCTGCCATACCGAGGAATCGTCTTACTTGCTTCGTCGTCTTAGGCATCGGAAATTCAAGAATGGCAGAAACTTTTGCCGGGTCGGGTTTTAAACAGCCTTGTCCGACCACGTAGCCCAGGTACTGGAGTTCCTTGAAGCAAAACTTTGACTTTTCGACGTTTATCGTCAAGCCTGCTTCAAGTAACCTTTTCCCAATGATTTCTAAGACTCTTATGTGATCTTCGAAGTTTCTTGAGATGACAAGTAAGTCGTCCAGATACACGAAGACTCGATCACGCAACTCACTGGGTACCACTAGGTTCATTAAATAGGTCAGAGTTTGAGCTGCATTGGAAAGACCAAAGGGCATTACTTTGAACTGATACAGCGGCCTCCCCGGGACCGTAAATGCCGTCTTCTCCCTCGAGCTTTGCTCCAGCGGTATCTGCCAGTACGCATCTTTCAGATCCACGCTTGAGATAAAGTGTGTCTCTGAAAGGCGTGCTAACAATCCCTCTATATGGGCAATTGGGCTCGCATTCTTCTTTGTTACCTGGTTCACCTTCCGAAAGTCCAAGCACAGGCGATTCTTTCCAGGTTTTCGTACAAGTACGACCGGAGAGGACCATGCGCTGGAACTTTCTTCGATGACCCCCAAAGAAAGCATGCGATCCAATTCCTCATACACCAGGGCTTGTATCGCTGGAGATATGGGATAATGACGTTGTTTTATGGGTATCGCGTCTCCAGTATCTATGTAATGTTCCAATAATTTGGTCTTTCCCAGGCCTTTTATCGTAAAAGAGGGAAATTTTGCGATAACTTCACGCAACTTATGACTTTCTTGATCGTTTAGATCGCACTTGACCGCACTGTCTAAATTATTTAATTTTTCTTTAGGTAGCGAAATTTCGGAAATGATCTGGGGAGCAATTTGGAAAATTCTCCAAAAATTAACGCCTAAATACAGCTGCTGGGTTAGAGATGGTACGACAAACAAATCTATGTCCTCTACTTTTCCTTTGTAACCGATTTGTGTAGTAACTATACCTACTACTGGTTGTCTTTCTCCACCAGCGGTAGAGATATACGAGGTAAACTTCCTCAGGGGAATTTTATTTTCTTCTAGGAATTCCAGAGAACCCGCTCCGAGGCAACTCAAACTGGCCCCTGAATCAAGCAGACCACGGATCTTTGTTCCACATATTTCCACAGTGTCGTATGGCCGGGGATCGTCTTCAGAACAATCTTGCTGCAATGTTGTTGCGGCGATTGTTCTATGAAATTCTTTCTTTTTCTTCATTCTTTCTCTTAATTTTCTTATTTTGTCAGAAGTTGACGGAAAAGTAACTATTCTTTTCCTTGCCTCATAATAATCCTTGATTCGCTCGTGAATTGATTTTCTTAGAACAGTAGGTTGTACTGCGTTACCTTCAAGATTATTATGAGACTTTTCTACATGTTTTGTTTCGTCAGGTAAATGTCGTAGCAGGGTTATTTTAACTGAAGTAGATTCTACTTCTTCGGGTTTTCGGACCTCGGGCACGCCCCCCCGGTCGCTGGGTTGCCCGGTTGTCGGTTTCCCGAACAATTATCGCATCTAGGGGTGATTACATTTTCACGCCCACACCTATAACAAAATAAATTCCGTTTAGGATTGTCGCATTCTCTAAAAGAGTGACCTTCTACTCTACAATTCCAACACCTCAGTGAGATCACTTCCCTATGGTGTGCTTCTACTAAACCGGGTGCTACCTCGCTTGCAATCTCTAATTCTGTTCCAATCTCATTTATTTGTCGCCGTGGCTGCTGGAAGGGAGTACTGGCTTGATATTTAGGTTTGACGGGTTCGCCTCCATTCAAAAACTTCTCGATGGTTCTACACACATAGACCATCTCTGGCAAACTATGAGTGCTAAACGTCACCAGTAGTTCTCCAATTCTACGCCGGACATTGAGCTTTATTAGTTCGATAATTTCCTTAACGGTTTTCGGGACTCGTAGTCTCGAATTTAGTTGTATTAAGTCATCGTAAAAGTTATCGAAAGACTCATTCACCAACTGTTTACGATCGGACATTTTCCTATATAATTCGGAGTCTGTCTCTAGGCTCCTGTATTGTTCAACTAGCGCTAAACGCAAAGTTGACCAATTACAAGTTGGATTACTCTTAATAAAGGTCCAATACCATGTCATCGCGCTACCACTTACAAAGTGATGGAAATTTTGTACCACTTCTGGCCAAGTCACATAATAACTATCTTTAACTCGTTCCAGTCGAAACAAAAAATCATCGATAGTCATATTCTTGTTATCAAACTTAATTCCCCACTTGTGATAGTGTGGGAACCGAGTCGCTGTAGACGTGGACGGTGTCGGGTTAGCTTGACTGGCCGACGGGGGCGAAGCATTAAAATTTAAATTGCTCAATTGAGCTAAGAAGTTATCCACATTTGACCCACGGGCCATATCTACTGGATGAACACCTGGTTCATTCGACGGGTTAATATTTTCCGTGTTAGTCAAAATCGGTTGTTGTGTACAATCTGGGACTCTATATGGAGGAGTGTTCATATTCAACAAGTTCCTAGTCTCTTGTTGATTTGTAGTCCCCGCTGGTGTGACATTAAAGAGGGCTTCCCTAACAATCGATCTAACCTGTCGCAATAACTCAGTTTGAGTTCGCTGTAATTCTTCACGTATGAAGCGCTGACCCTCTGTGCGATTAAGCCCAACCGTAGCCGTAACAACGTCTCTCAAGTACGACTCAAATTGATCAGCCTCTTTGGAGGCGTCATTATCCCTAAGGCTCGGAGTTCTCGCGCGACTAGTATGCTCAACACCGTTTGCACCCGCTGGATTAGCATGACCTGACCCGCTCGCCATGGGTTCATTACCATTTTGGTCACCCTCATTTTCCTCATTATCTACGGAAGGGGGTCGTTGCTGACTACTACTTCGGGCACCCTGTGAATGATTACTACTGTTCTTTGGGCGTCCCATTGCTCCACTTGGACTAAAACTTTTCTAATGCTTATCTTCAGGAAAAAAAACCTTATGTCCTAATTATATAACCTTGTTTTTTTTTTCTTTTTGTATATGTATTATTCAACTATTATCCTTCAAAAAAAAATTCTTAAATCTTAATTTAAATCCCTTTGCTCAACTCTTCAGATCGCTCTTTCAAAAAAAAAATAAAATTCTTCAACTGTTCGCCACTGAATTCAACAAAAAAAATCTAAGCCTCGAATCTTCAACAAAATTCAAAAATCAAAAAAAAATGTAATATAAACTTTTTCTTTAATAAATCTCAGGAAGTGAATGTGAGGTGAGAGAAGGTTAGTCCCCAACAAAAACAAAACAAGGATTCCCAGGTCTCCTTGATGAAAAGAAAACCGAGACCAAAAAAAATTTTCCTTTAGTGTCTTTAAACTCTCAAAATGAAGTCTTTTTCTAAGCTAATTTGGAAAACGTAACGACTCACTCTTAACGTAACAACGGTCGAAAACCAAGAATTATTTATAATCTAGTCATCCGGATTACGCCTAGAGTTCTTCATTACTCTTTGAACAAGATGTACTTTAAACAAATTTTTGAGTTATTAATAAGTCTTTAATATTAATAGGTGGAACACTTTACCAATTCATGTTTTCAACCTTCGCATCAGTCATAGATCTGAAAATCGATTCTCTAATCTACCGGACGAAAGTCTTCATTATACACAAAAAAAAAAAGATGTCAAACCCACTAACCGCATTCCTCAACTTCGCTGCTTGTTTTTCAACGCTATCACATGCTCAATACGCAAAAATAATGCCTGTTCAAGTATGGCCGTTGAAAAACGACAGCTTAATCTGTGTGAAGTTTAATGACCTACCACATCGCGACAGCAAGAGTCTAAGATGAATACTTTAACCCCTCGGACAACTGTGGTTGTTCATTATACCCGGTGATAATTCACAAGGAAGCTAAACTTTGAATCTCTCATAAAACATCAAAAAAAAAATTTTGTAATGAAAATGTAAAATAACTTTTACAATTTGACTTAAAAAAAAAAATATCGGTCGCCAAAACTTCGGGCCCCACGTTGGGCGCCATCTGTAACGTTTAAAACTCCAAAAAAAAACCAGCACGCAATCTTTCCTGTGCCTGTGAACACAAGAGTACCTAACCTATAACATGGCAAACGAAAAGAGTGGATACTAAATACCCTCTTCTCCGGAATCAAAGCCCAAAAAAAAAAACATGCGTGCCCTTCTTCTCTGCCAAGTCTTCCACCAACGACTTCTCCCTTCTTTCAAGACCGATGTCTACAGACCCACCGGTCTATCTGGTCCGGAGTCGCTAGTGGTGTCCCATAGCGCCGGTAACCAAGGCCTGCTGGTTGCCATGCTTAGCTCGTCGATGGGGGGGATCTTGTTACCCACTACGGGACAAGGTTACACTTTCCAGGCCTTCATCTAAGGTGGTAGTCGATAAGAAGCATTTTCCATCTTAAAAAGACGAGGGACCCGAGTCCTGGTTACCGATATTCTTTTTTTTTCTTCTTACTCCATTTCCGAGGAGGACTTAGGTGTTAGAGTCCTCGGAGCTTCTATACCCACCCTTAAACCAACCTTCCAAAGAAACAAATCCCCAGTCGGTTCCTATGTTATCACATGCTCCCCTAAATATCGTGATAACCCTCAAATGACAAGGGGGAAACCCTTGTTCTCCCCTCATTTCTCACCTTCCCCCACATCCACTTCCCAAATTAACTCTTTAAACCTCCATGGTTAAGTACCCTTCAAAGTTCCTAACCCTCATACGCTTTACTGTCCACAACTAATGAATCTGTGAAAATATTCGAGAGAAAAAAAAACTCTCAAAAAAAAATATATCTCGTGTCGACTAAACTAACTTTATTTGGATATCGTAATTCATTTTCTTTCGATTATCAAGTTCTCCAAAGCTAAAACTATTAATAAAAGATACAAAAAAAAACTTCTCACATCATCACCATACATCGTAGCGAAACTATATGTGACTACGATCGACATCCAGCCCCCAACGAATTCAACTATGCCTTTTTCCTTTCTTTCACATTGGTAGATTAATTTTTTTTTCCCTTTTTTTTTTTTTTGGACACTTATTCTTGACTACCCCCTAATACGTACCACTTATGACTATCAGTAGTTAATTTACTGGGTCATAGATAATTATCAAAAAAAAATCGTATAATTAAAAAAAAAAACACAACAAAGCCAATAAGAAAAAACCACTTACCCTAGATCCGGGATGTGTGCACAGCATCTGGTCTAAACGGTGTGGGTTAAAAATGATTATTTTTATATGATTTAGGTTTCCTTTCCTTTTTTACTTTTTTTTTTTGTTAGAGGGTGTCAAAGATGAGGCGAAAGTTTTACTTCTCTGGCATAAAATAAAAGCACTGTTTCTCGGCGATGGATGGGATGTTACACTGTTCTGATGTATGCTTCTTATTTCTAGTATTTTCTTCTTTTTTCTTTTCTTTTTTTTTTCAAACTAACTTTCTTTTAATTTACTTAAACCTTTTTCTTTTCTTTCCCTAATTAAAGTCCCTTTCTTTACAACTACAATTTCCTTTCTTTCTCTTTTTTCTTTTGTTTTTTTTTTTTTTTCACTGAATTGAATTAGGGGAGGTTCTTTACTGCCGCTGCCGCTCTCTGGTTCAAAGAAGGACTGTTGGACACTTCCAATTTCCTGCCGGTGCGTCCTCCCGAAAAAAAATCCCTAAGAGATGAAGTTTTCGGTTAATTTCTACGTTTTCCTTTTTTTTTTTTTTTAATACTTTCTAACGTATTGTTTTTCTTACCCAATAAGATTGACGAGTTGGCGACTTTAACCGACACTCGGTCGATTTGTTAATTCCTATAACTTGTTGAACTGAATCAAATTCGACCCGCGACTGAGTTTTTCTTTATTTCCTTTTTCTTTGAAGATAGCTACGTCCCCTGGCCGACACGCTTAATTGCGGTTCGCCACGAAGGTGTGCTTCCGAGAAAAAAAATTGATATTTCGGGGCTCAGCCCCCCCTAAAGTTTTCCGCCCTGACTGGGAAGACAACTGGATTAACTCCTCGCTCGCCAATCGAAGCCTCTTCTCAATCACCTGGAGTATGATCCTAATTCCCTCTAGGGACGAATTCCTACTGGAGTAAAGGTTTGTACCTCACAAGTTGTATCACGTATGATGAAAATCTTACCTATTTGTGGAATTTATCCTTTTTCTTGATTTTTCTTTTTCCTTTTCCTTTATTTCTTTGGTTTCTTTTCACTACTTAGTTTTTTTTTTTCTTCTTATTAGTCTTTATTTCTTTTTCTCTTGTTTTTTTTTTTCTATTACTAGTACGAGCGTGTACTACCTGTTTGACGCCTCAAATAGAAAAGAGTTGTTCGCTTATACGTTTACAACACGCGGCCATGCTGTCAGAAATTATTCTCTCCGAAATGAGACAGAAACGGATGCCGATAATCAAGTGGTACGGGACGGCTCGGAACATCGAGTTGAAGTTAGCCCCCATTCCCTCTTGTCGCAACTTTGAAATAGCTTAAGCTTAATGCACAAGTTGATTTTAATAATGACGGGGCGTGTTGGTGTTTACACCGACCATGTTTTGTCGGGAGAATTTAACTTCCTAAGCTGGAATGTTGGACTTTGGTAATTCATAGAATAATACGCTCTCTTTTTCTAGAATAGGACGGAAGTTGATATGGTTCAATCGATACTATTTATATACCGTGTATGGTATGTCCGTACTCGGTTTACTACAAAACATATCCTTTTAATAACAGGTTGCCTGTAATAAAAAGGAAATGAAAGAAAACTAAGAGTCTTTAGAAAGGATTTTGTACCGAAGAGTCTCATGTACAGCTGAGAAAGCCGGGCTAAGAGCAACTCCTTGTGAATGATACGGTTTTTTTTTTTTTTTTTTTTTTTTTTTTTTTTTTTTTTTTTTTTTTTTTTTTTTTTTAAATCTTTTGAATGGGTAACTGTTTTAAAACCTTTTTCGTCTATTACTTGGTATAAATTACTTCCAATAATTTTGCAAATAGTAACTTTAACGAATTTTGGGGTGAGTTTCGCGTTAAGGTGTTTGGCTGCGTTACTCAAAACAAAATTTCGCTTGTACAGCGTCTCACCCACCTGATATGATATCGCCCTACTTCGTAAGTTATATTTTTTTTTATAAGATTCGTGTGATTGCTCTAGAGCTGCCTTCAGATAAGAGTGTATTACGTTCATTTTGGCGACTTTTGGAATCCAATCTATTTCAGAATGGTTGAGACCACTTAGTTCACGCAAAAGTTTATAATCGTCTCCGTGTTCAATAATACGATGTCCGAATAGGGCTTCGTATGGGGACATGCCGATAGCCGAATGAACTGTGGAACGCAAGGCACTTCCAATTGAGGGTAGGTTCAAATCCCAGTTTGTCTGTCTTTGGTCTACGTAAGCACGGATTGCTGCCAGTATTGACCGATTTACTCGCTCGCTGGCATTAGCCTGCGGGGAATAAACCGCCGTTCGATAATGCTTTATACCGAAATTACTAATCATTTTCGCAAATTCATGCCCTACAAATTGACTACCATTATCTGAAAGTATGCTTTCAGGGACTCCGTAAACAAGGAATATTTCTTCTTGCAAAAATTTTATAACCGATTGGGCGTTAGCTTTGCGGAGTGGTTTGATGAAAACGAACTTTGTCAGCTGATCTAAGACGACAAATATTTGAGTATTGCCACTTTTTGATCGGGGATACGGTCCCAGAAAATCTACGTAGAGGTGTTGAAATGGTCGATCTACTGAAAAAGATTTTCCCATTTCCGCTCTCAAAATGGTGTTAGGAGCCTTAGTTGTTTTACACACTTCACAATTTTCTAGATACTGTTTCACCTGTGACGCCATATTCGGCCAAAAAAACTGCTGACGCAATCTGTAGAGGGTCTTGGCAATACCACCATGTGAAGCTCGGGGCGGGCAGTGAGCCAGCGAGATCAAACGTTCCGTCAGCGCTGCTGGAATCCACAATTTCCAGGTTAAATCGTCTTGGAGTGGATTCCCTGTACTATGTCTGACCTTCTTATATACGAAACAGTCCGAAACTTGAAGGTCAGGTAGTTGGTCTTTATTTTGTCCGATGTGCTCAATGATTTGGCGATATTCGTCCGACTTAAAACTCGGATCCTCCAAATCAACATGGAGAACATCGGTGTTCGACGACATCGCCTCCGGTGGACATACTACTGCTTGTAGCGCCTCCACCTCAAAAACTCGGGATAGAGCGTCCGGCACTACATTCAGAGTACCCTTCCGGTGTTCGATGCCGAAATCGAACCCTTGAAGTTTGAGACTCCAGCGCGCTAACCTCCCCGTTGGATCTCGGAGACTCATCAGCCACTTCAGGCTTGAATGGTCTGTCACAACCGTGAATCTATAGCCTTCTACATATGGTCTAAATTTCTGAATTCCTCTCACCGCTGCTAGACATTCTCGTTCCGTAACTGAGTAATTACGTTGGGCTGAATTTAATTTTTGTGAGAAGTAATAAATGGGTCTTTCGTTTCCGTTTTCGTCTTTTTGACACAGAACGCAACCTATGCCCGATGCTGACGCATCGCATAAAATGATAAATTCTTTGGAAAAGTCCGGGTTTGTAAGGACTAGGTCAGATGTAAGGGCGGCTTTTATCGCTTCAAATGCGGTCTCGGCTTCTTTATGGAAATTGAACTTCTTACCCTTTTTTAAAGTGTCTGTTAACGGGGCAGACAGGGTTGAAAAATTATTCACAAATCTGCGATACCAACCTGCCATACCGAGGAATCGTCTTACTTGCTTCGTCGTCTTAGGCATCGGAAATTCAAGAATGGCAGAAACTTTTGCCGGGTCGGGTTTTAAACAGCCTTGTCCGACCACGTAGCCCAGGTACTGGAGTTCCTTGAAGCAAAACTTTGACTTTTCGACGTTTATCGTCAAGCCTGCTTCAAGTAACCTTTTCCCAATGATTTCTAAGACTCTTATGTGATCTTCGAAGTTTCTTGAGATGACAAGTAAGTCGTCCAGATACACGAAGACTCGATCACGCAACTCACTGGGTACCACTAGGTTCATTAAATAGGTCAGAGTTTGAGCTGCATTGGAAAGACCAAAGGGCATTACTTTGAACTGATACAGCGGCCTCCCCGGGACCGTAAATGCCGTCTTCTCCCTCGAGCTTTGCTCCAGCGGTATCTGCCAGTACGCATCTTTCAGATCCACGCTTGAGATAAAGTGTGTCTCTGAAAGGCGTGCTAACAATCCCTCTATATGGGCAATTGGGCTCGCATTCTTCTTTGTTACCTGGTTCACCTTCCGAAAGTCCAAGCACAGGCGATTCTTTCCAGGTTTTCGTACAAGTACGACCGGAGAGGACCATGCGCTGGAACTTTCTTCGATGACCCCCAAAGAAAGCATGCGATCCAATTCCTCATACACCAGGGCTTGTATCGCTGGAGATATGGGATAATGACGTTGTTTTATGGGTATCGCGTCTCCAGTATCTATGTAATGTTCCAATAATTTGGTCTTTCCCAGGCCTTTTATCGTAAAAGAGGGAAATTTTGCGATAACTTCACGCAACTTATGACTTTCTTGATCGTTTAGATCGCACTTGACCGCACTGTCTAAATTATTTAATTTTTCTTTAGGTAGCGAAATTTCGGAAATGATGTGGGGAGCAATTTGGAAAATTCTCCAAAAATTAACGCCTAAATACAGCTGCTGGGTTAGAGATGGTACGACAAACAAATCTATGTCCTCTACTTTTCCTTTGTAACCGATTTGTGTAGTAACTATACCTACTACTGGTTGTCTTTCTCCACCAGCGGTAGAGATATACGAGGTAAACTTCCTCAGGGGAATTTTATTTTCTTCTAGGAATTCCAGAGAACCCGCTCCGAGGCAACTCAAACTGGCCCCTGAATCAAGCAGACCACGGATCTTTGTTCCACATATTTCCACAGTGTCGTATGGCCGGGGATCGTCTTCAGAACAATCTTGCTGCAATGTTGTTGCGGCGATTGTTCTATGAAATTCTTTCTTTTTCTTCATTCTTTCTCTTAATTTTCTTATTTTGTCAGAAGTTGACGGAAAAGTAACTATTCTTTTCCTTGCCTCATAATAATCCTTGATTCGCTCGTGAATTGATTTTCTTAGAACAGTAGGTTGTACTGCGTTACCTTCAAGATTATTATGAGACTTTTCTACATGTTTTGTTTCGTCAGGTAAATGTCGTAGCAGGGTTATTTTAACTGAAGTAGATTCTACTTCTTCGGGTTTTCGGACCTCGGGCACGCCCCCCCGGTCGCTGGGTTGCCCGGTTGTCGGTTTCCCGAACAATTATCGCATCTAGGGGTGATTACATTTTCACGCCCACACCTATAACAAAATAAATTCCGTTTAGGATTGTCGCATTCTCTAAAAGAGTGACCTTCTACTCTACAATTCCAACACCTCAGTGAGATCACTTCCCTATGGTGTGCTTCTACTAAACCGGGTGCTACCTCGCTTGCAATCTCTAATTCTGTTCCAATCTCATTTATTTGTCGCCGTGGCTGCTGGAAGGGAGTACTGGCTTGATATTTAGGTTTGACGGGTTCGCCTCCATTCAAAAACTTCTCGATGGTTCTACACACATAGACCATCTCTGGCAAACTATGAGTGCTAAACGTCACCAGTAGTTCTCCAATTCTACGCCGGACATTGAGCTTTATTAGTTCGATAATTTCCTTAACGGTTTTCGGGACTCGTAGTCTCGAATTTAGTTGTATTAAGTCATCGTAAAAGTTATCGAAAGACTCATTCACCAACTGTTTACGATCGGACATTTTCCTATATAATTCGGAGTCTGTCTCTAGGCTCCTGTATTGTTCAACTAGCGCTAAACGCAAAGTTGACCAATTACAAGTTGGATTACTCTTAATAAAGGTCCAATACCATGTCATCGCGCTACCACTTACAAAGTGATGGAAATTTTGTACCACTTCTGGCCAAGTCACATAATAACTATCTTTAACTCGTTCCAGTCGAAACAAAAAATCATCGATAGTCATATTCTTGTTATCAAACTTAATTCCCCACTTGTGATAGTGTGGGAACCGAGTCGCTGTAGACGTGGACGGTGTCGGGTTAGCTTGACTGGCCGACGGGGGCGAAGCATTAAAATTTAAATTGCTCAATTGAGCTAAGAAGTTATCCACATTTGACCCACGGGCCATATCTACTGGATGAACACCTGGTTCATTCGACGGGTTAATATTTTCCGTGTTAGTCAAAATCGGTTGTTGTGTACAATCTGGGACTCTATATGGAGGAGTGTTCATATTCAACAAGTTCCTAGTCTCTTGTTGATTTGTAGTCCCCGCTGGTGTGACATTAAAGAGGGCTTCCCTAACAATCGATCTAACCTGTCGCAATAACTCAGTTTGAGTTCGCTGTAATTCTTCACGTATGAAGCGCTGACCCTCTGTGCGATTAAGCCCAACCGTAGCCGTAACAACGTCTCTCAAGTACGACTCAAATTGATCAGCCTCTTTGGAGGCGTCATTATCCCTAAGGCTCGGAGTTCTCGCGCGACTATAGCATGACCTGACCCGCTCGCCATGGGTTCATTACCATTTTGGTCACCCTCATTTTCCTCATTATCTACGGAAGGGGGTCGTTGCTGACTACTACTTCGGGCACCCTGTGAATGATTACTACTGTTCTTTGGGCGTCCCATTGCTCCACTTGGACTAAAACTTTTCTAATGCTTATCTTCAGGAAAAAAAACCTTATGTCCTAATTATATAACCTTGTTTTTTTTTTCTTTTTGTATATGTATTATTCAACTATTATCCTTCAAAAAAAAATTCTTAAATCTTAATTTAAATCCCTTTGCTCAACTCTTCAGATCGCTCTTTCAAAAAAAAAATAAAATTCTTCAACTGTTCGCCACTGAATTCAACAAAAAAAATCTAAGCCTCGAATCTTCAACAAAATTCAAAAATCAAAAAAAAATGTAATATAAACTTTTTCTTTAATAAATCTCAGGAAGTGAATGTGAGGTGAGAGAAGGTTAGTCCCCAACAAAAACAAAACAAGGATTCCCAGGTCTCCTTGATGAAAAGAAAACCGAGACCAAAAAAAATTTTCCTTTAGTGTCTTTAAACTCTCAAAATGAAGTCTTTTTCTAAGCTAATTTGGAAAACGTAACGACTCACTCTTAACGTAACAACGGTCGAAAACCAAGAATTATTTATAATCTAGTCATCCGGATTACGCCTAGAGTTCTTCATTACTCTTTGAACAAGATGTACTTTAAACAAATTTTTGAGTTATTAATAAGTCTTTAATATTAATAGGTGGAACACTTTACCAATTCATGTTTTCAACCTTCGCATCAGTCATAGATCTGAAAATCGATTCTCTAATCTACCGGACGAAAGTCTTCATTATACACAAAAAAAAAAAGATGTCAAACCCACTAACCGCATTCCTCAACTTCGCTGCTTGTTTTTCAACGCTATCACATGCTCAATACGCAAAAATAATGCCTGTTCAAGTATGGCCGTTGAAAAACGACAGCTTAATCTGTGTGAAGTTTAATGACCTACCACATCGCGACAGCAAGAGTCTAAGATGAATACTTTAACCCCTCGGACAACTGTGGTTGTTCATTATACCCGGTGATAATTCACAAGGAAGCTAAACTTTGAATCTCTCATAAAACATCAAAAAAAAAATTTTGTAATGAAAATGTAAAATAACTTTTACAATTTGACTTAAAAAAAAAAATATCGGTCGCCAAAACTTCGGGCCCCACGTTGGGCGCCATCTGTAACGTTTAAAACTCCAAAAAAAAAACCAGCACGCAATCTTTCCTGTGCCTGTGAACACAAGAGTACCTAACCTATAACATGGCAAACGAAAAGAGTGGATACTAAATACCCTCTTCTCCGGAATCAAAGCCCAAAAAAAAAAACATGCGTGCCCTTCTTCTCTGCCAAGTCTTCCACCAACGACTTCTCCCTTCTTTCAAGACCGATGTCTACAGACCCACCGGTCTATCTGGTCCGGAGTCGCTAGTGGTGTCCCATAGCGCCGGTAACCAAGGCCTGCTGGTTGCCATGCTTAGCTCGTCGATGGGGGGGATCTTGTTACCCACTACGGGACAAGGTTACACTTTCCAGGCCTTCATCTAAGGTGGTAGTCGATAAGAAGCATTTTCCATCTTAAAAAGACGAGGGACCCGAGTCCTGGTTACCGATATTCTTTTTTTTTCTTCTTACTCCATTTCCGAGGAGGACTTAGGTGTTAGAGTCCTCGGAGCTTCTATACCCACCCTTAAACCAACCTTCCAAAGAAACAAATCCCCAGTCGGTTCCTATGTTATCACATGCTCCCCTAAATATCGTGATAACCCTCAAATGACAAGGGGGAAACCCTTGTTCTCCCCTCATTTCTCACCTTCCCCCACATCCACTTCCCAAATTAACTCTTTAAACCTCCATGGTTAAGTACCCTTCAAAGTTCCTAACCCTCATACGCTTTACTGTCCACAACTAATGAATCTGTGAAAATATTCGAGAGAAAAAAAAACTCTCAAAAAAAAATATATCTCGTGTCGACTAAACTAACTTTATTTGGATATCGTAATTCATTTTCTTTCGATTATCAAGTTCTCCAAAGCTAAAACTATTAATAAAAGATACAAAAAAAAACTTCTCACATCATCACCATACATCGTAGCGAAACTATATGTGACTACGATCGACATCCAGCCCCCAACGAATTCAACTATGCCTTTTTCCTTTCTTTCACATTGGTAGATTAATTTTTTTTTCCCTTTTTTTTTTTTTTGGACACTTATTCTTGACTACCCCCTAATACGTACCACTTATGACTATCAGTAGTTAATTTACTGGGTCATAGATAATTATCAAAAAAAAATCGTATAATTAAAAAAAAAAACACAACAAAGCCAATAAGAAAAAACCACTTACCCTAGATCCGGGATGTGTGCACAGCATCTGGTCTAAACGGTGTGGGTTAAAAATGATTATTTTTATATGATTTAGGTTTCCTTTCCTTTTTTACTTTTTTTTTTTGTTAGAGGGTGTCAAAGATGAGGCGAAAGTTTTACTTCTCTGGCATAAAATAAAAGCACTGTTTCTCGGCGATGGATGGGATGTTACACTGTTCTGATGTATGCTTCTTATTTCTAGTATTTTCTTCTTTTTTCTTTTCTTTTTTTTTTCAAACTAACTTTCTTTTAATTTACTTAAACCTTTTTCTTTTCTTTCCCTAATTAAAGTCCCTTTCTTTACAACTACAATTTCCTTTCTTTCTCTTTTTTCTTTTGTTTTTTTTTTTTTTTCACTGAATTGAATTAGGGGAGGTTCTTTACTGCCGCTGCCGCTCTCTGGTTCAAAGAAGGACTGTTGGACACTTCCAATTTCCTGCCGGTGCGTCCTCCCGAAAAAAAATCCCTAAGAGATGAAGTTTTCGGTTAATTTCTACGTTTTCCTTTTTTTTTTTTTTTAATACTTTCTAACGTATTGTTTTTCTTACCCAATAAGATTGACGAGTTGGCGACTTTAACCGACACTCGGTCGATTTGTTAATTCCTATAACTTGTTGAACTGAATCAAATTCGACCCGCGACTGAGTTTTTCTTTATTTCCTTTTTCTTTGAAGATAGCTACGTCCCCTGGCCGACACGCTTAATTGCGGTTCGCCACGAAGGTGTGCTTCCGAGAAAAAAAATTGATATTTCGGGGCTCAGCCCCCCCTAAAGTTTTCCGCCCTGACTGGGAAGACAACTGGATTAACTCCTCGCTCGCCAATCGAAGCCTCTTCTCAATCACCTGGAGTATGATCCTAATTCCCTCTAGGGACGAATTCCTACTGGAGTAAAGGTTTGTACCTCACAAGTTGTATCACGTATGATGAAAATCTTACCTATTTGTGGAATTTATCCTTTTTCTTGATTTTTCTTTTTCCTTTTCCTTTATTTCTTTGGTTTCTTTTCACTACTTAGTTTTTTTTTTTCTTCTTATTAGTCTTTATTTCTTTTTCTCTTGTTTTTTTTTTTCTATTACTAGTACGAGCGTGTACTACCTGTTTGACGCCTCAAATAGAAAAGAGTTGTTCGCTTATACGTTTACAACACGCGGCCATGCTGTCAGAAATTATTCTCTCCGAAATGAGACAGAAACGGATGCCGATAATCAAGTGGTACGGGACGGCTCGGAACATCGAGTTGAAGTTAGCCCCCATTCCCTCTTGTCGCAACTTTGAAATAGCTTAAGCTTAATGCACAAGTTGATTTTAATAATGACGGGGCGTGTTGGTGTTTACACCGACCATGTTTTGTCGGGAGAATTTAACTTCCTAAGCTGGAATGTTGGACTTTGGTAATTCATAGAATAATACGCTCTCTTTTTCTAGAATAGGACGGAAGTTGATATGGTTCAATCGATACTATTTATATACCGTGTATGGTATGTCCGTACTCGGTTTACTACAAAACATATCCTTTTAATAACAGGTTGCCTGTAATAAAAAGGAAATGAAAGTAAACTAAGAGTCTTTAGAAAGGATTTTGTACCGAAGAGTCTCATGTACAGCTGAGAAAGCCGGGCTAAGAGCAACTCCTTGTGAATGATACGGTTTTTTTTTTTTTTTTTTTTTTTTTTTTTTTTTTTTTTTTTTTTTTTTTTTTTTTTTTTTTTTTAAATCTTTTGAATGGGTAACTGTTTTAAAACCTTTTTCGTCTATTACTTGGTATAAATTACTTCCAATAATTTTGCAAATAGTAACTTTAACGAATTTTGGGGTGAGTTTCGCGTTAAGGTGTTTGGCTGCGTTACTCAAAACAAAATTTCGCTTGTACAGCGTCTCACCCACCTGATATGATATCGCCCTACTTCGTAAGTTATATTTTTTTTTATAAGATTCGTGTGATTGCTCTAGAGCTGCCTTCAGATAAGAGTGTATTACGTTCATTTTGGCGACTTTTGGAATCCAATCTATTTCAGAATGGTTGAGACCACTTAGTTCACGCAAAAGTTTATAATCGTCTCCGTGTTCAATAATACGATGTCCGAATAGGGCTTCGTATGGGGACATGCCGATAGCCGAATGAACTGTGGAACGCAAGGCACTTCCAATTGAGGGTAGGTTCAAATCCCAGTTTGTCTGTCTTTGGTCTACGTAAGCACGGATTGCTGCCAGTATTGACCGATTTACTCGCTCGCTGGCATTAGCCTGCGGGGAATAAACCGCCGTTCGATAATGCTTTATACCGAAATTACTAATCATTTTCGCAAATTCATGCCCTACAAATTGACTACCATTATCTGAAAGTATGCTTTCAGGGACTCCGTAAACAAGGAATATTTCTTCTTGCAAAAATTTTATAACCGATTGGGCGTTAGCTTTGCGGAGTGGTTTGATGAAAACGAACTTTGTCAGCTGATCTAAGACGACAAATATTTGAGTATTGCCACTTTTTGATCGGGGATACGGTCCCAGAAAATCTACGTAGAGGTGTTGAAATGGTCGATCTACTGAAAAAGATTTTCCCATTTCCGCTCTCAAAATGGTGTTAGGAGCCTTAGTTGTTTTACACACTTCACAATTTTCTAGATACTGTTTCACCTGTGACGCCATATTCGGCCAAAAAAACTGCTGACGCAATCTGTAGAGGGTCTTGGCAATACCACCATGTGAAGCTCGGGGCGGGCAGTGAGCCAGCGAGATCAAACGTTCCGTCAGCGCTGCTGGAATCCACAATTTCCAGGTTAAATCGTCTTGGAGTGGATTCCCTGTACTATGTCTGACCTTCTTATATACGAAACAGTCCGAAACTTGAAGGTCAGGTAGTTGGTCTTTATTTTGTCCGATGTGCTCAATGATTTGGCGATATTCGTCCGACTTAAAACTCGGATCCTCCAAATCAACATGGAGAACATCGGTGTTCGACGACATCGCCTCCGGTGGACATACTACTGCTTGTAGCGCCTCCACCTCAAAAACTCGGGATAGAGCGTCCGGCACTACATTCAGAGTACCCTTCCGGTGTTCGATGCCGAAATCGAACCCTTGAAGTTTGAGACTCCAGCGCGCTAACCTCCCCGTTGGATCTCGGAGACTCATCAGCCACTTCAGGCTTGAATGGTCTGTCACAACCGTGAATCTATAGCCTTCTACATATGGTCTAAATTTCTGAATTCCTCTCACCGCTGCTAGACATTCTCGTTCCGTAACTGAGTAATTACGTTGGGCTGAATTTAATTTTTGTGAGAAGTAATAAATGGGTCTTTCGTTTCCGTTTTCGTCTTTTTGACACAGAACGCAACCTATGCCCGATGCTGACGCATCGCATAAAATGATAAATTCTTTGGAAAAGTCCGGGTTTGTAAGGACTAGGTCAGATGTAAGGGCGGCTTTTATCGCTTCAAATGCGGTCTCGGCTTCTTTATGGAAATTGAACTTCTTACCCTTTTTTAAAGTGTCTGTTAACGGGGCAGACAGGGTTGAAAAATTATTCACAAATCTGCGATACCAACCTGCCATACCGAGGAATCGTCTTACTTGCTTCGTCGTCTTAGGCATCGGAAATTCAAGAATGGCAGAAACTTTTGCCGGGTCGGGTTTTAAACAGCCTTGTCCGACCACGTAGCCCAGGTACTGGAGTTCCTTGAAGCAAAACTTTGACTTTTCGACGTTTATCGTCAAGCCTGCTTCAAGTAACCTTTTCCCAATGATTTCTAAGACTCTTATGTGATCTTCGAAGTTTCTTGAGATGACAAGTAAGTCGTCCAGATACACGAAGACTCGATCACGCAACTCACTGGGTACCACTAGGTTCATTAAATAGGTCAGAGTTTGAGCTGCATTGGAAAGACCAAAGGGCATTACTTTGAACTGATACAGCGGCCTCCCCGGGACCGTAAATGCCGTCTTCTCCCTCGAGCTTTGCTCCAGCGGTATCTGCCAGTACGCATCTTTCAGATCCACGCTTGAGATAAAGTGTGTCTCTGAAAGGCGTGCTAACAATCCCTCTATATGGGCAATTGGGCTCGCATTCTTCTTTGTTACCTGGTTCACCTTCCGAAAGTCCAAGCACAGGCGATTCTTTCCAGGTTTTCGTACAAGTACGACCGGAGAGGACCATGCGCTGGAACTTTCTTCGATGACCCCCAAAGAAAGCATGCGATCCAATTCCTCATACACCAGGGCTTGTATCGCTGGAGATATGGGATAATGACGTTGTTTTATGGGTATCGCGTCTCCAGTATCTATGTAATGTTCCAATAATTTGGTCTTTCCCAGGCCTTTTATCGTAAAAGAGGGAAATTTTGCGATAACTTCACGCAACTTATGACTTTCTTGATCGTTTAGATCGCACTTGACCGCACTGTCTAAATTATTTAATTTTTCTTTAGGTAGCGAAATTTCGGAAATGATGTGGGGAGCAATTTGGAAAATTCTCCAAAAATTAACGCCTAAATACAGCTGCTGGGTTAGAGATGGTACGACAAACAAATCTATGTCCTCTACTTTTCCTTTGTAACCGATTTGTGTAGTAACTATACCTACTACTGGTTGTCTTTCTCCACCAGCGGTAGAGATATACGAGGTAAACTTCCTCAGGGGAATTTTATTTTCTTCTAGGAATTCCAGAGAACCCGCTCCGAGGCAACTCAAACTGGCCCCTGAATCAAGCAGACCACGGATCTTTGTTCCACATATTTCCACAGTGTCGTATGGCCGGGGATCGTCTTCAGAACAATCTTGCTGCAATGTTGTTGCGGCGATTGTTCTATGAAATTCTTTCTTTTTCTTCATTCTTTCTCTTAATTTTCTTATTTTGTCAGAAGTTGACGGAAAAGTAACTATTCTTTTCCTTGCCTCATAATAATCCTTGATTCGCTCGTGAATTGATTTTCTTAGAACAGTAGGTTGTACTGCGTTACCTTCAAGATTATTATGAGACTTTTCTACATGTTTTGTTTCGTCAGGTAAATGTCGTAGCAGGGTTATTTTAACTGAAGTAGATTCTACTTCTTCGGGTTTTCGGACCTCGGGCACGCCCCCCCGGTCGCTGGGTTGCCCGGTTGTCGGTTTCCCGAACAATTATCGCATCTAGGGGTGATTACATTTTCACGCCCACACCTATAACAAAATAAATTCCGTTTAGGATTGTCGCATTCTCTAAAAGAGTGACCTTCTACTCTACAATTCCAACACCTCAGTGAGATCACTTCCCTATGGTGTGCTTCTACTAAACCGGGTGCTACCTCGCTTGCAATCTCTAATTCTGTTCCAATCTCATTTATTTGTCGCCGTGGCTGCTGGAAGGGAGTACTGGCTTGATATTTAGGTTTGACGGGTTCGCCTCCATTCAAAAACTTCTCGATGGTTCTACACACATAGACCATCTCTGGCAAACTATGAGTGCTAAACGTCACCAGTAGTTCTCCAATTCTACGCCGGACATTGAGCTTTATTAGTTCGATAATTTCCTTAACGGTTTTCGGGACTCGTAGTCTCGAATTTAGTTGTATTAAGTCATCGTAAAAGTTATCGAAAGACTCATTCACCAACTGTTTACGATCGGACATTTTCCTATATAATTCGGAGTCTGTCTCTAGGCTCCTGTATTGTTCAACTAGCGCTAAACGCAAAGTTGACCAATTACAAGTTGGATTACTCTTAATAAAGGTCCAATACCATGTCATCGCGCTACCACTTACAAAGTGATGGAAATTTTGTACCACTTCTGGCCAAGTCACATAATAACTATCTTTAACTCGTTCCAGTCGAAACAAAAAATCATCGATAGTCATATTCTTGTTATCAAACTTAATTCCCCACTTGTGATAGTGTGGGAACCGAGTCGCTGTAGACGTGGACGGTGTCGGGTTAGCTTGACTGGCCGACGGGGGCGAAGCATTAAAATTTAAATTGCTCAATTGAGCTAAGAAGTTATCCACATTTGACCCACGGGCCATATCTACTGGATGAACACCTGGTTCATTCGACGGGTTAATATTTTCCGTGTTAGTCAAAATCGGTTGTTGTGTACAATCTGGGACTCTATATGGAGGAGTGTTCATATTCAACAAGTTCCTAGTCTCTTGTTGATTTGTAGTCCCCGCTGGTGTGACATTAAAGAGGGCTTCCCTAACAATCGATCTAACCTGTCGCAATAACTCAGTTTGAGTTCGCTGTAATTCTTCACGTATGAAGCGCTGACCCTCTGTGCGATTAAGCCCAACCGTAGCCGTAACAACGTCTCTCAAGTACGACTCAAATTGATCAGCCTCTTTGGAGGCGTCATTATCCCTAAGGCTCGGAGTTCTCGCGCGACTATAGCATGACCTGACCCGCTCGCCATGGGTTCATTACCATTTTGGTCACCCTCATTTTCCTCATTATCTACGGAAGGGGGTCGTTGCTGACTACTACTTCGGGCACCCTGTGAATGATTACTACTGTTCTTTGGGCGTCCCATTGCTCCACTTGGACTAAAACTTTTCTAATGCTTATCTTCAGGAAAAAAAACCTTATGTCCTAATTATATAACCTTGTTTTTTTTTTCTTTTTGTATATGTATTATTCAACTATTATCCTTCAAAAAAAAATTCTTAAATCTTAATTTAAATCCCTTTGCTCAACTCTTCAGATCGCTCTTTCAAAAAAAAAATAAAATTCTTCAACTGTTCGCCACTGAATTCAACAAAAAAAATCTAAGCCTCGAATCTTCAACAAAATTCAAAAATCAAAAAAAAATGTAATATAAACTTTTTCTTTAATAAATCTCAGGAAGTGAATGTGAGGTGAGAGAAGGTTAGTCCCCAACAAAAACAAAACAAGGATTCCCAGGTCTCCTTGATGAAAAGAAAACCGAGACCAAAAAAAATTTTCCTTTAGTGTCTTTAAACTCTCAAAATGAAGTCTTTTTCTAAGCTAATTTGGAAAACGTAACGACTCACTCTTAACGTAACAACGGTCGAAAACCAAGAATTATTTATAATCTAGTCATCCGGATTACGCCTAGAGTTCTTCATTACTCTTTGAACAAGATGTACTTTAAACAAATTTTTGAGTTATTAATAAGTCTTTAATATTAATAGGTGGAACACTTTACCAATTCATGTTTTCAACCTTCGCATCAGTCATAGATCTGAAAATCGATTCTCTAATCTACCGGACGAAAGTCTTCATTATACACAAAAAAAAAAAGATGTCAAACCCACTAACCGCATTCCTCAACTTCGCTGCTTGTTTTTCAACGCTATCACATGCTCAATACGCAAAAATAATGCCTGTTCAAGTATGGCCGTTGAAAAACGACAGCTTAATCTGTGTGAAGTTTAATGACCTACCACATCGCGACAGCAAGAGTCTAAGATGAATACTTTAACCCCTCGGACAACTGTGGTTGTTCATTATACCCGGTGATAATTCACAAGGAAGCTAAACTTTGAATCTCTCATAAAACATCAAAAAAAAAATTTTGTAATGAAAATGTAAAATAACTTTTACAATTTGACTTAAAAAAAAAAATATCGGTCGCCAAAACTTCGGGCCCCACGTTGGGCGCCATCTGTAACGTTTAAAACTCCAAAAAAAAACCAGCACGCAATCTTTCCTGTGCCTGTGAACACAAGAGTACCTAACCTATAACATGGCAAACGAAAAGAGTGGATACTAAATACCCTCTTCTCCGGAATCAAAGCCCAAAAAAAAAAACATGCGTGCCCTTCTTCTCTGCCAAGTCTTCCACCAACGACTTCTCCCTTCTTTCAAGACCGATGTCTACAGACCCACCGGTCTATCTGGTCCGGAGTCGCTAGTGGTGTCCCATAGCGCCGGTAACCAAGGCCTGCTGGTTGCCATGCTTAGCTCGTCGATGGGGGGGATCTTGTTACCCACTACGGGACAAGGTTACACTTTCCAGGCCTTCATCTAAGGTGGTAGTCGATAAGAAGCATTTTCCATCTTAAAAAGACGAGGGACCCGAGTCCTGGTTACCGATATTCTTTTTTTTTCTTCTTACTCCATTTCCGAGGAGGACTTAGGTGTTAGAGTCCTCGGAGCTTCTATACCCACCCTTAAACCAACCTTCCAAAGAAACAAATCCCCAGTCGGTTCCTATGTTATCACATGCTCCCCTAAATATCGTGATAACCCTCAAATGACAAGGGGGAAACCCTTGTTCTCCCCTCATTTCTCACCTTCCCCCACATCCACTTCCCAAATTAACTCTTTAAACCTCCATGGTTAAGTACCCTTCAAAGTTCCTAACCCTCATACGCTTTACTGTCCACAACTAATGAATCTGTGAAAATATTCGAGAGAAAAAAAAACTCTCAAAAAAAAATATATCTCGTGTCGACTAAACTAACTTTATTTGGATATCGTAATTCATTTTCTTTCGATTATCAAGTTCTCCAAAGCTAAAACTATTAATAAAAGATACAAAAAAAAACTTCTCACATCATCACCATACATCGTAGCGAAACTATATGTGACTACGATCGACATCCAGCCCCCAACGAATTCAACTATGCCTTTTTCCTTTCTTTCACATTGGTAGATTAATTTTTTTTTCCCTTTTTTTTTTTTTGGACACTTATTCTTGACTACCCCCTAATACGTACCACTTATGACTATCAGTAGTTAATTTACTGGGTCATAGATAATTATCAAAAAAAAATCGTATAATTAAAAAAAAAAACACAACAAAGCCAATAAGAAAAAACCACTTACCCTAGATCCGGGATGTGTGCACAGCATCTGGTCTAAACGGTGTGGGTTAAAAATGATTATTTTTATATGATTTAGGTTTCCTTTCCTTTTTTACTTTTTTTTTTTGTTAGAGGGTGTCAAAGATGAGGCGAAAGTTTTACTTCTCTGGCATAAAATAAAAGCACTGTTTCTCGGCGATGGATGGGATGTTACACTGTTCTGATGTATGCTTCTTATTTCTAGTATTTTCTTCTTTTTTCTTTTCTTTTTTTTCAAACTAACTTTCTTTTAATTTACTTAAACCTTTTTCTTTTCTTTCCCTAATTAAAGTCCCTTTCTTTACAACTACAATTTCCTTTCTTTCTCTTTTTTCTTTTGTTTTTTTTTTTTTTTCACTGAATTGAATTAGGGGAGGTTCTTTACTGCCGCTGCCGCTCTCTGGTTCAAAGAAGGACTGTTGGACACTTCCAATTTCCTGCCGGTGCGTCCTCCCGAAAAAAAATCCCTAAGAGATGAAGTTTTCGGTTAATTTCTACGTTTTCCTTTTTTTTTTTTTTTAATACTTTCTAACGTATTGTTTTTCTTACCCAATAAGATTGACGAGTTGGCGACTTTAACCGACACTCGGTCGATTTGTTAATTCCTATAACTTGTTGAACTGAATCAAATTCGACCCGCGACTGAGTTTTTCTTTATTTCCTTTTTCTTTGAAGATAGCTACGTCCCCTGGCCGACACGCTTAATTGCGGTTCGCCACGAAGGTGTGCTTCCGAGAAAAAAAATTGATATTTCGGGGCTCAGCCCCCCCTAAAGTTTTCCGCCCTGACTGGGAAGACAACTGGATTAACTCCTCGCTCGCCAATCGAAGCCTCTTCTCAATCACCTGGAGTATGATCCTAATTCCCTCTAGGGACGAATTCCTACTGGAGTAAAGGTTTGTACCTCACAAGTTGTATCACGTATGATGAAAATCTTACCTATTTGTGGAATTTATCCTTTTTCTTGATTTTTCTTTTTCCTTTTCCTTTATTTCTTTGGTTTCTTTTCACTACTTAGTTTTTTTTTTTCTTCTTATTAGTCTTTATTTCTTTTTCTCTTGTTTTTTTTTTTTCTATTACTAGTACGAGCGTGTACTACCTGTTTGACGCCTCAAATAGAAAAGAGTTGTTCGCTTATACGTTTACAACACGCGGCCATGCTGTCAGAAATTATTCTCTCCGAAATGAGACAGAAACGGATGCCGATAATCAAGTGGTACGGGACGGCTCGGAACATCGAGTTGAAGTTAGCCCCCATTCCCTCTTGTCGCAACTTTGAAATAGCTTAAGCTTAATGCACAAGTTGATTTTAATAATGACGGGGCGTGTTGGTGTTTACACCGACCATGTTTTGTCGGGAGAATTTAACTTCCTAAGCTGGAATGTTGGACTTTGGTAATTCATAGAATAATACGCTCTCTTTTTCTAGAATAGGACGGAAGTTGATATGGTTCAATCGATACTATTTATATACCGTGTATGGTATGTCCGTACTCGGTTTACTACACAGTTGCTAAAAGATTTCAAAAATCCAAAAGCAAAATGACATCCGGTGAAATAAAGCCCAGCAATCCAGCAAACACAAAAAGAACTCCTGAAGCTGAAGATAAAAGTAAGAAAGAACTTCCGAAGGAAGCTGTTAAAAGCAAAAGCGACGACAAAAAATCCTATTCACAGATTGTTAAAAACGTGCGGAAGAATGAAGAAACTTCCATTAAAGAAATCCTTGAACTTATTCGTAAAAGAATTGACAATCAGGATTTGAACATCAAACGGCTAAGTGAAGAAGTCGCTCTTAAAAAACAATGATGGACAGAACACTAAAAATTGGAACATGGAATGCAAACGGTCTTTACACCATTTGTCAGAATTAAAAATCTTCTTAGACATCGAACACATAGATATTTGTCTGGTGTCCGAAACTCATTTCTCAAGTGGACTGGTTCTTGATGATTTAATATCAAACTATATTTGCTACCACGCTCCTCATCCAGCTGATAAGGCTAGAGGTGGATCGGCAATCCTCATAAAAAAGAGCTTAAAACATTATGAAGAAGTTATGTTTACAAACGAGAATATGCAAGTAACAATAATTAGTATTGGTATGAAAAAGAAAGACTTCAAGTTGGCATCAATATACTGCCCGCCGAGGCGTTCCCCGACTGAAGATGATTATACAGAACTGCTGAATGTACTAGGACATAACTTCCTTGTTGGTGGTGACTTTAATGCTAAGCACACCCATTGGGGATCCAGACTTATAACAACAAAAGGCAGAAGGCTTTACAAAGCATGCCTCAAATACAATTGTGAGTTTTATTCATCCAGATCACCAACATACTGGCCATCGGATTCAAGTAAAATACCAGACCTTGTTGACTTTTTCATAGTTAAAGGTATCAAACGAAACCATATAAGAGTCGAAGGAAAATATGACTTATCATCAGATCATACACCGGTGATTTTATCACTTAATGAATCGGAGATAATGGAAAAAAGTAATCCTAAGCTAGTAAACAATAAAACAAACTGGAGTGAATTCAGAGAAAAGCTTGAAAGCTATATAAATCTCAGATCCCCTATGGAAACAAAAGAGCAAATCGACCTTGAAGTAGAACAATTCATTGCCGATGTTCAACAAGCTGCAGAAGAAAGTACACCAACTTGCTCGAGTAGGAAGCAAACTGAAACAAAATACCCTGCCGAGATAAGAGAGTTGATATTGGAGAAGAGAAGAGCTCGAAGAAAATGGCAAAATACTAGATTTCCAGACGACAAAACAGCGTTTAACCGGCTAAGCAACGAACTGAAAAAACAAATCTACGAATTCAAAAATGATTCATTAAGTAGATTCCTGAAAAATTTAACGACTGATGCTTCAACTGATTATTCGCTCTGGAAAGCAGCTAAGCGCCTGAAAAGACCGCAGTTACAAAACCCGCCAATTAAATCTCTAAACGGGAATTGGATCGGAAATCCGAAAGAAAAAGCTAACCTGTTTGCAGAACATCTTGCGAATGTTTTTAAGCCATTCCCAGCAAGTGCATCTGAAATCAGCTTACAGTTTATTGATAAAGTCGATGAAGTTGACATACCAATTGTCACACTCAAAGAAATAAAAAGTGTGTGTCGAAATCAACTATCGAACAAAAAATCACCTGGGTACGATCTAATAACTGCTCAGGTTATGAAAGAAATGCCATCAAAAGCCTTCATAAAACTCCAATTCATAATAAATGCATTCCTAAAGACCCAATATGTCCCACATCATTGGAAAATTGCTGAAGTAATTGTTATACCAAAGCAAGGTAAGCCACCAACAGAAGTGACGTCTTACAGACCAATATCGCTTATACCAATAATGGCAAAAGTCTTTGAAAAATTGCTACTGAAAAGACTGAGCAAAGTCATAGAAGAAAGAAATCTAATCCCAAATCATCAGTTTGGATTTAGAAATAAACATCCCACGATAGACCAAGTTCATAGAATAACGGATGCAGTTGAAAAAGCATTAGAAGAAAAACAAGTATGTTCGGCTATATTTTTAGATGTTGCTCAAGCATTCGACAAGGTATGGCATGAGGGGCTAGCGTACAAACTGCAAAGGGACCTACCCAGGCAGTACTACGAAATACTAAAATCTTATATCTCAAACCGGCTCTTCAAGAATATTCAAAGCTATGTAATATACAAGCCGGTGTTCCACAAGGAAGCGTCCTAGGACCTACCCTGTATTTGCTATATACAAGGGATATTCCAGTGGATAACAACACCATTATGGCTACTTTTGCAGATGATACCGCAATTTTGGCATCCAGTAAGTGCGTCGTCAAGGCTGCTGAGAAATTGCAAAATGCCGTCGACACCGTTAGTGATTGGACCAAAAAATGGCGTATCAAGCTCCATGAAGCTAAATCTGCACATATAAACTTTACAAATAAAAAGTTAAGCTACGTTCAAATATTCATCAACAATCAAGCTGTACCCTACGCCAATACGGCCAAATACCTTGGGATGAATTTGGATGCAAAGCTAAAATGGAAAGAGCATATCAAAAAGAAAAGGGAAGAGCTCAACTTGAAATATAGAAAAATGTACTGGTTACTCGGTAGAAATTCGGACTTATCTGTCGAAAATAAAATAATGCTTTATAAACAAGTACTTAGACCTGTTTGGACCTATGGAATCCAATTATGGGGCTGTTCAAAGAAAACAAATACTGAAATCATCCAAAAGTTCCAAAACAAAGTCCTTCGTGGAATAGTAAATGCACCATGGTATATAAGAAATAGCGATTTACATCGTGACCTACAAATAGAAACGGTTACAGAAGTTGTAAGAAAACATGCTGTATCACACAATCAGCGACTGCATAGTCATATCAACTCTGAAATGGAGTCCGTATTAAATATGAAATACTGTGACATCTACTATGGCGACTGCTACAGACAACAGAAACAGCGCTATTTTGGGTGCGGATTTGTCGTTAGAGGAAGACTCAGGGATAATGTGATTAGCCAAAATCCAGTCAATGAGCGTATAATGACCATCCGCATCAGGGCTTAATAGGCCAACATTAGCCTTATATGCACCCACGCCCCCACAGAAGAGAAAGACGACGATTCCAAAGACTGTTTCTTCTAGTTCCTCGAAGAAACATATGAGCAGTGCCCTAGACACGACGGGAAAATCGTTCTTGGCGATTTTAACGCAAAACTAGGGAAGGAGGACATCTTTGGAAACACAATCGGTAAGCATAGCCTCAACGACAAAACCTCCGAAAACGGACTGAGCCTAATCGATTTTGCTGCGGGGCTAAATCTTGTTTTAAGAAGTACCAGCTTCCCGCATCTCAAAATTCATAAAGGTACATGGCGATCCCCAGATCAATTAACCGTCAACCAAATTGACCATGTTGCGATCGACGCAAGGCACAGTGTGTTAGATTTCCGAACTTTCTGAGGGGCCAACTTTCGCACCACTACGTTGTTGTAGCCAATCTACGAATGAGGATATCTTGTTCACGAACTGCACGAACTAACGCTGTGAAGAGATACGATGTCGGAAAGCTACAATCTCAAGAGATTGCCAATGCCTTTTCCAATCGAGTGTCCCTTCAATTATCCTTGAATCCTACGCCGTACAGTGGGACCAAATAATGACAACACGATCCCATGAAGTACTAGAAATAAAACTTTGAATATCTTCAGAACGGCTCACTCTATGAAAAAATTATTTCGAGCTTTTTTGTAGAGCGTTCAATTTTCTACTTTAATAATAATTTGTCAGTTTATTTCTACAATGCTCAAATGTCAGGCTATAAAAATAAAAAAAAAATTTTTTTCATGTTATTAGTATGGAAAATTAAAATTTAAAAACAGGGACCTCTAAATGTTAATATTAGGAGCTCAAATTTTCAGAGGTTTTGTTTTATACCTTCCTGAAAGTATTAAGCCTGTTTTATCGTTGAAAAAAAAAGTTGCCCAAAAATGACACACCCCAATGCACATTGATGCTCAAAAATTTGATAAATAATATGCATTTTAAACAGCTCGCATTTCCGTTGAAAAATATAAATGGTAATACAAGCCATCTTCAGTCCATAAAAAAGCAATTCACGGTGAAGCTATAGTTCAACATTTTGGAGTCTTACCAATCGGTCAGCTTTCTGAATATGTACACGAAGCACGTAACAAAGATTACAAAAAAATAAGTATGACGCATTCAAGAAAATGTTCAAGAACAGCAACATATGAGGATGTCTTTCATCGGTTGTTTTTGACATCAGATCCAATTATATAAAGTATATATAAACAAAGTACAGCTGAAGCTCAGAGCTTTCTGAGGAAGCCATTCAGCAACTAAAGAACTAATTTTTGTTTACATTTTTGTATATTATATATTGCTATAGTTGTCTCATACTGGGATGTATTTTTAACTAGCTGACCCGCCTGGCGTAGCTCAGGCCCTACGTTAATCGAATTAGGTAAGTTTAGTTAAGTAGTTTCCAAGTTTCCATTTTAGTGGGAGAATGGGGATGAAATATAGTTTATGTTACTTAGGAACAGCTAAGCACTCTAACGATGACATAGTTTTTGGAATCGGCCCAGTACTGTTAAATTGAAATACGCATTGAAATCGGTAGAGTGGTTTTTTTTTTTGATTTCCGCTCCCGTTCCTGTGGGACAATGGTGATGAAATATATTCTCAGGGACAATGAAGCATTCTAACAGTGAAAGAATTTTTGTAATCGCTTAAGTACTTTCCAGTTTCTTGGTTATTTCGCCATTACCGTTTCCGTTCCGGAAAGAATATGGGAAGGAAATATTGTCTTTAATACTCAGGAGCAATGAAGCATTCAAACATTGAAGAATTTTTGGGAATTGGTTCAATATTTTCCATGTTCCCGCTAATGTTGTTGTTCCCGTCCCGTTGCCGAAGCTCGTGACACTTGTTGAGTACATCAAAGTGTCAGCATCTGCACCGTTCAACATGGTCACATAGACCACCAAGCGATTTTATAATACCCTTATTGGGTCTGAGCCAAAATTAAAATTTTCTTCGAGCCTTTATTGCTTTACTCATTTCTTCCTGACTACATAATAACTAAAGAACTTCGACTTCATTTCGCACCCTATATCCCCTCGAGATCCTTATTATCCCTACCAAAGGCCTAGAAGACGCTATCATTGCTTATTTCAAAGTGTATAGTATCACTTTAAATCAATTCGTTTTGTTTTGCGAATGTAAATAAAGTTCAATGTGTTCATATGAAAAAATAGTTTGGATTATTGTAAAAGTAACACTTTTAACTAAAAAAAAGTTTCAATCTTTCTTCTTACCAGGCGAAAGTCAAAAGAGTTCTTAAAAACAAACAATCCAATAATCTTACTATTTGTTATTTAATTAGCTGAGCCGCCTGGCGTTGCTCGGGTCTGTAGTTTTAAGGCTCCCGTGCTCATTCCTGTTTCTGTTTCCGTGGGATTATAGGGGTGAAATCTACGCTAAGTTACTGAGGCATTATGTGTCGAAAGAATTTTTTAAGTCTGCCCAGTTGTTTCTAAGTTTCTATTGAAAACCCCGTTCTGGAGGGACAATGTAACATCCTAGAGTTGAAATATTTTTTGAAATCGGTCAAGTGACTTTAAGGTTCCCGTTCTCTGTTCCTGAGGGAATCTTCCGTTCCCGTAGAAATATGTGAATCAAATATAAGTCACTGAGGGATAATGTAACATCCTAGAGTTGAAAGAACTTTTGGAATCTGTCAAATAACTTTGAGGTTCCCTTTCCCGTTCCTGTTTCTGTTCCCGTGGGATTATAGGAATGAAATAAAACCGTTTAAACCTTCCCTAGACCTACACGAACATTTTAAGATCAAGATAAGATAAATCCGTTCAGCCATTTTCGAGTTTTAGCCAGACTAACGAACAGCAATTCCTTTTTATATATATAGATAGATAGCTGAGCCACCCGGCGTTGCTTGGGTCTGTAGTTTTTAGTTTCCCGTTCTCGTTTTTCCGCTTAAGTAGGAACTTGGGGATGGAATATAATCGTTTTTACTTTGGGATTATGTGGCATCCCAATAACGAAAGAATTTTTGTTCAGTAGTTTCTAGGTTTCCGTTCCCAGCCCCGGTCCTGTAGGAATCTTCCGTTACCGTGGAAATATGTGAAATATAAGCCTAATTCTCTGAGGGATAATGTAACATCCTAGAGTTGAAAGCATTTTGGAAATCGCTCAAGTAACTTTATGGTTCCCGTTCTCGTTCCCGTTTCTGTTATCGTGGGATTATAGGGATGAAATATAGTCTAAATTACTAATGAAGGGGGATAATGTAGCAATCCTAGTGCAGGAAGGGATATAGAAAGCTGTCCAGTAAGTTTCTAAGTTTCCATTCCCCAACCAGTTCCTTTCGGAATATGGGGATCAACCCTTGACAGGAGTCATTCATAAGTCTATGTCACTGAGGTATGAATGTAACATCCAAGAGCTGAATGAATTTTTGAAATCGGTCAAGTAATTTTAAGATTTCGGTTCTCGTTCCCGTTTCTGTGGCCGTGGGATTATATAGATAAAATATAATCTAAATTAGTGATGGAGGGGGATAATGTAGCACACCTTATGCTCGAATCGTTTAAGAAACCTGTCTAGTAGTTCCTAAGTTTTCGTTCCCAAACCCGTTCTTGTGGGAATATCCGCAAATTTTTTTTTAATTTTTTAGGTCATAAAAACCTTCTCCTTAGAATAACAAACACAAAAGAAAAAGAATTGGCCAAATTGGTCCAGGCGTTGTTGAGTTATGCGCTTACCAACACATTTTGTGATTCATTTTTATATATAAGATGTATATATAACTTATTGATATTATATTTTCTCAACATGTGTATCCTAAGCATAAAAAATAAATAGAAGCAAAATTTATACTGAAAATTTGATTCGTCAATATTGTAATTTTTGAACTTTTAATAAACTTTAAATACACACTAAATAGATCTTAAAAACTTTTAAATTTTATGATTCTCTACATATTAAAGATATAGTGGAGGACCGTTAGACATAAAAAAGGCAAAACCTAGGAATTCTGGGCCAGTCCATGGATTTTCATGAAATTTTCGGAAATGTGTTTTGAATGGCGTATAGAAAAAAGTTAAAAAAAAAATTTCACCGTTCTCAATTTTTTAATTATTTTTAAAATTAACTATTAACTTTTAGAATTTTATTTTAATTATTTAGGGTGTTTTAGATACGGTTTTTCAAAGACTCAGGATGGATAGGTTTGGTCAAGACAAAAAAAAAGTTGTATGAGAGGGGTGGTCTATATCCCTCCTTGTAAGCGCGGGGGCAATTTTATATGAAATTTACTCAATTTTTTAAAAAACTATTAAAAATCAACGAAGCCACTTACTTTCTCATACTTTAGTGTTTTTGAAAGCTATTGCTTCGTTCTTTAATAAAAATTTTAATTTGAGTTCACTTAATGAAAAGTTTTGGAGAGATCAAGCCTCAAATTCAAAATTTTGAAAAAATTAATTAATAAATTTTTTTTTTTCATAATTTTGCCCCTACAAAGGGACATTTTTTCTTTCCATGTTCAATGCTTTTATTAATATTTACTCAGAGCAAAAAACCGAACAAAAAAATTTTTCTTGGTTTAAGAGAAATTAAAAAAAACGAAAGGTACTTTTTTCCAGAAATCAAAATGTCGTTAATTTCCCGCTAATTTAACTTTATTCCTGGATGTGAAATATGAAAAGTGTCTTAAATAGCATATAAAAAAAAGTTAAAAAAAAAAATTTGTATGATCTTAATTTTAATACAAATTATAAATAATTATTAAAATTTTAGAGTTATCTTCTAATTATATTAGTTTTAAGATAAGTTTTAAAACAAAGACCTATGAAATTGTTCTCAATGGAAAGCACATATACTGATTTGTGCTCTAGATGCTATTTCTGGTCAAACGTGTTAATGAATCCAAAAAAATATGGTTTTTTGCCAAATAAATACTCACGAATTTTTCTACGTGCATTCAGTATGCAAACAAACATATATTAATAAGGGATTCATCAATTCTTATATAAAAGAAAGAACTACACATCAGCATGCTCCCCACCTAAAAAAAACTTCGAGCCGTTAATTTAACTGATTTAGATACCCAAGAGGACCCTAGCGTTCATAGGTTTTTCTTAAAACCCAACTCTGTCTATCAACTCCTACTCTCACCTCCACGTGGTGAACATCGGGTGCCTAGTACCTCAACTGGAGATTGGGTCTCAACCCTAGTGGAAGGTTGTTGGTGGCAGCAAACGAGAGAGGGAGGGGGGGGGGGGAGAGGTGTTCCCACTAAGGCACCTCTTCATATATATACCAAATATTACCGCTATTCAAGAAATTCGATGGGATGAACCAGGTAGACACAAATTAAAAGACTGCGACATCTAGTACGGCGATTGCTACCGAGAAAAAAAGCAGCGACTGTTTGGATGTGGATTTGTTGTTGGAACTAGACTCAGGCAAAAAGTCTTGAGTTTCAACTATGTGAACGAGCGCATAGCAACAATCCGCATCAAGGCTAAATTCGTCAACATAACCTCATTTGCGCACACGCCCCCACAGGAAAGGGATGAAGACACCAAAGACATATTCTACGAGCTCCTGGACAAAACATATGAGCAGTGCCCTGGCTATGACATTAAGATTGTTCTAGGAGATTTTAATGCCAAGCTAGGAAGAGAGGATATCTTTGGTGGAATAATCGGAAGATACAGCCTGCACGACAACACCTCCGATAACGGATTCAGGCTGATCGATTTCGCTGCGGGGCGAGATGTTCTGGTAGCTAGTACGCGGTTCCAGCACCTCAATATCCACAAAGGGACATGGAAATCTCCTGATCAATCAACCGTCAACCAAATTGACCACATTGCGATCGACGCACGACACTTCTCCAGTATAGAGGATGTCCGAACATTCCGAGGGGCCAACATTGACTCGGACCACTACCTTGTTGTAGCCAAGGTACGACTGCGGATATCCCGATCCAAGCCAACACAAGGAAATACTGTGAGACAATTCGACGTTGGACGACTACAATCGCAAGAGATCGCCAAGTCCTTTTCCGATCGAGTCTCTTTCAACCTCTCAAGGAGTCTTTCTTATGCCGCCAGCATCAAGTACAATAGAGAACCAGTGGCAGCACTGCCAATCAGCCATCAGAGATGCCGCCTCTGAAGTGCTGGGTTTCACACGGCCACCACAACGAAACCCCTGGTTTGACGACGAATGCCGGCAAGCACATGCAACTAAAGAGGAAGCATACAAAGCGGCGCTGCACAAAAAGACTAGAACTGCTTATGAGCTCTACAAGCAGATGAGGAGAGACGAACACCGGCTTCTCAGACGGAAAAAGAGAGAGCATGAGAAGCGCGCGATCGAGGAGATAGAAGGGTGCCACAGCAGGAATGAGGTTCGGAAGTTTTACCAGAAGGTAAAAACAACAGCCTCGGGCTACAAGCCCCGAGCCGAAGCCTGCAAAGACGATCAAGGGAACATCGTGGTGGAACCGCAGTCAATGTTGAGGATATGGAAAGACCACTTCTCCACCCAATTCCGCTGTTAGAGATATAGAACCATTCGATTTAGGCGACGTAGACCAAGAATTCCGCCAACCCGACCTGAACGAAGTGAAGACAGCAGTATCCAAGCTAAAGTCCAACAAAGCTGCTGGAGCTGATGGCCTCACTGCCGTATTGTTTAAATCGGCCGGCGATGATCTGGCCAGGAGTATGCACCAGCTCATTTGCAAAATATGGTCGGAAGAAAGCATGCCCGATGAATGGAACCTCAGCATTGTTTCCCCGGTCCTCAAGAAAGGAGACCCTCTCAACTGCGCCAACTACAGAGGTATCAGTCTTCTTAACATCGCATATTAGATCCTCTCTGCCGTATTGTGTGAGCGTCTGAAGCCATTCGTCAACAACCTGATAGGTCCTTATCAGTGCGGCTTTAGACCAGGAAAGTCCACCATAGACCAAATCTTCACACTACGGCAGATCTTGGAAAAAACCCAGGAGCTTCAAATTGATACCCACCACCTTTTTATCGATTTTAAGGCCGCGTATGACAGCATCTATAGAGAGGAGTTATATAGAGCCATGTCTAGTTTTGGCATCCCTACCAAACTTGTCCGATTGTGTAGGATGACGATGGAGAACGCACGCTGCTCCATCAGGGTCGGAAAAGATCTCACCGATACATTCGATGTCAAAAATGGTTTTAGGCAAGGCGATGCACTGTCATGCGACTTCTTCAACATCGTTCTTCACAGAATAGTGCAAAACTCCTACGTCAACAAAAGAGGCACAATCTTTCAAAGATCCGTTCAATTGCTCGGATATGCCGACGATATTGACATAATTGGAAGAACGCAGCGTGATGTCAATGGCGCGTTTATGAGCATTGAGACGGAAGCGAAGAAGATGGGTTTGGTGGTAAATGAGGGCAAGACCAAGTATATGCTGTCATCAAGAAAGGACACCCAACACCGACGTCTTGGACAGAACGTCAGAATAGACAGCTATAACTTTGAAGTAGTTAAGGACTTTGTCTACCTAGGCGCCGCTATTAATTCAGACAAAGACACCAGCGCTGAAATCAAACGAAGAATAACTCTTGCCAATCGCTGTTTCTTCGGACTAAGAAGGCAATTGAGTAGTAAAGTCCTCTCTCGAGAAACTAAAGTGTCCCTGTATAAGACACTTATCATCCTGGTTCTTATATATGGCGCAGAGGCATGGACCTTGTCAAAGGCAGACGAGAACGCTTTAGGATGCTTCGAGAGAAAAATTCTTCGGGTGATTTTTGGTCCCGTCTGCATAGATGGAGAGTGGAGAAGAAGATTCAACGACGAATTGTACGGGCTGTACAGCGACACTGACATTGTCAAACGAGTCAAGGTCCAGCGACTTAGATGGCTAGGTCATGTAGAGCGAATGGACACCAACGCTCCGGCCCGGAAAGTCTTCGAATCCAATCCCGAGGGACGGCGCAGTAGAGGAAGACCGCGGCTCAGGTGTTGCACGCAAGTAGGAGAGGGCCTCAACCAACTTGGCGTGCAAAACTGGAGGCAGCTAGCTAGGGACCAAGCTGGCTGGAGAAGCATGTTGGTTGAGGCCCTAGTCCGACCCGGACTGTAGCGCCACCTTAAGTAAGTAGGTTAGGTTAGGTTGAATGGGGGGTGCAGCCACAAGTGGCAACACCTCACTCGGATCTCGAGGATCCATTGTGCTCCCCGGGAAATCATAGGATGAGGAAATGGGAGGATTGGAGAGGTGGATGGTTATTGTGGTAGGGAACTCCCACTGAACCATTTGGAGCCCTGAATAAATTTCAGGACGTTGCTCAGTGGGAGGTTAGAGATGTCGCCCAGTTCGTCGAAGAAGTATTCTCCGAGGGTTTTTTTCCGAGTGTGGGCTAAGCTAGGACACTCACAGAGGAAGTGAAAAGATCCCTCCTCTGCCTCCTCATCTTGGCATCCTCTACATAAGTCGGATGTGCTAATGCCCATTCTCATCATGTGGGTACCCAACGAGTTGTGACCCGTGAGAATGCCAATCAACAGAGAGAGCCGAGGTCTGCTTAGCTGGAGTAGAAATTCTGTTTTTTTCTTGGAAATATCTGGCCAAAGGTTTCTAGAGACTCGGCATGTTTCTAAAGATGACCACCTGTCATTGGCGATTTTTAGAAAATTGTGTTTGATTCTGCTTTTTTCTTGCTCTAGTGGCTTTAGAACTGAAGTGTTCGCTTCGCTGGATTCGAGTGCTGACCCGATTTTTGCCAGCTTATCCGCCATTTCATTACCGATAATGTCACGATGTCCAGGAACCCAGGTTAAACTAACTGTGTTTGTCTCACTGAGCAGTCTAAGGTTACTGCGACAGCTGTCTACTAGCCTGGATTTTGTGATAATGGATGAGATAGCTTTAATGGCCGCCTGGCTGTCTATGAAGAAGTCAATATTTTTGTTGATCAAGTTTTGCGTAGCAAGGTGCTTCGCGGCTTCGCACACTGCGAGTACTTCTGCTTGAAAGACACTGCAGAAGTCGGGAAGCTTTATTGATCTATTCATGTTAGGGTAGTCTGAAAAGATACCTGATCCTACCCCTTCGTCCGTTTTGGAACCATCTGTGAAGACGGAAATGTGATTTTCTTTTATAACCCTGTTTTCCTCCCAGCTTTCTCTAGTCGGAAAGACTGTTAGGGCCACTGGATTGAAATCAATATGCGGGGGGGTATAGTCTGTTTGGATGTCTATATCTGTATGGTTCATGATGGTTCTATGGCCTGATATGCCTGTTTTCCAATTGTTGCATTGTTTGAGTCGCAGTGCGCTTTTGGCCGCCTTCTCCTTAGTAAAGAGATCTAGGGGGGCTAGCGATAGGAAGGTTTCCAGAGCTGCAGTTGGTGTTGTTCTCATGGCACTGGTTGAACCAATGCATGCAAGCCTTTGGATTTTGGTCATGGTCTTAAGGTTTGAAGCCTTCTCTAATGATGGCCACCAGACTAGACAGGCATATGTGAGGATTGGTCTTATTATGGATGTATACATCCAGTGAATGGTTTTGGGACCAGGTCCCCATTTTTTACCAAAAATTCTACTACAAGTGTAGAAAGCGATTTGAGCTTTCCTTTCTCTTTCTTTTAAATTTTCTTTCCAGTTAAGTTTACGATCAAGGACTGTTCCGAGATATTTTGCCGTACCAGATAAGTTTATTGGTATTCCATTAATGGAGGGAGGAAGTATATCTGGAATGTTACGTTTTCTCGTAAACAGAACAAGTTCTGTTTTTGTAGGGTTGACGTTTAGCCCACAGTTTTTCGCCCAGCTGGTGAGCTTGTTTAGAGCTGTCTGAAGAAGTTCACAAAGGGTGGTTGTGAATTTTCCCGAAGTCATGATGACGATGTCATCAGCATAGGCTACTGCTTTTATTCCGCTCCTGTCGAGTTTAACCAGGATTTGGTTAACTACTAGGAGCCAGAGTAGCGGGGATAACACTCCTCCTTGAGGTGTACCTCTACAAGTTTTTACTTTTTGGGTACTTTCACCCATTTCTGCTTTTACTATTCTCGTTTGGAGCATGGAGTCGATCCAGTTTGATAGCGTTGGCTCGATATTTATGGAACTTAATGCCATGCGAATAGCATTGTATTCAACGTTGTTGAAGGCCCCTTCTATATCGAGGAATGCAGCCAACGTGTACTCTTTATATTGGATTGACTGTTCAATGGTTCCGACTACTTCATGAAGTGCAGTCTCAACTGATTTGCCCTTTATATATGCATGTTGGGCTGTAGAGATCACATTGTTATTCAGTTTTGTTCGGATATGCGTTTCTATTATTCTTTCTAGAGTCTTAAGTAGAAAGGAGGATAGGCTTATTGGTCTGAAATCTTTGGGTTCAGTGTGTGAGGGCTTACCGGCTTTGGGAATAAATATGACTTTAACTTCTCTCCAACTAGTTGGAATAAAGGTGAGGTTTAGACAACCTCTGAATATTTCCACTAGTATCGGCACAATCAAGTCTTTGGGACTTTGGAGCATCATTGGAATGATACCGTCCGGACCCGCAGATTTGTATGCTGAGAATGAGTCAATGGCCCACATTACCTTCCTATTATCTACTAATAGATTTCCTATGTTGGATCTAACGTTAGCGCTAGGGTTACCGCGTTCTGGGGATGTCATTTGAGAACACCCTGGAAAGTGGGTGTTCATGAGTGACTCTAGAGTTTCAGAGCATGAGTCAGTCCATGTGTTATCAGGTCTCCTAAGAAAACTAGGGATATTTTGGACCTTGGACATGACTTTTCTTAGCCTTGCTGCGTCATTTGTGCACTCAATATCTGAGCAGAAGTTGCGCCAGGCTGCTCTTTTTGCGTAGGTAGTTCTATTTTTGTATTCATTTTTACTGATCTTGTATAGGTCCCAGTCAGCCGAAAGGTTGCTAAATTTTGCTCTATTGAAGAGCCTCCTAGAGTTCCTTCTAAAGCACGGGTCACACACGGCTGCTGCCAGCCGCTTCTTACCAGCGGCTGGCAGTAGCAGCAGCAAGCAGCGGCTGGCAGTGCGGTCACACTTAGCTGCTAGCCACTCGTCAAATCGCACTCTGACAGCTAACCGATTGACAGCAGCTGCTATTCTTCAATTTCAATTTGTTGTTTAGAATAGACTTTTTCTACACAGAACCCAAGAACAAAGAGTCTGTGTCTATGGCCGTTGATGGTGAGGATTAAGATGAAGCAATACCAAAAGTATTAGAGACACCACCTGCTGATAAAAAGAAAGCTAAATCAGCGGATGTTAAAGAATCTACAAAAGCATTTAAGCAAACACTGATTTATAAATGAAATTGATAAACCCGAACCAGAAAATTAAACTAAACAACATCTTCTCTAACTAAAAAAAATATTTTCTTTTATTTCTTTGGTGCTGTGATTCCTTCTAGTTGTGCTTTAAGCTAGCCATTTGTCTTTTTCAGAAAACCAACTTCTTCGGCGTATTTTTTCTCTTCACGCAGTTCGGCGTTTCGTCGTTCGTTCTGTTCTGATTTGATTTTCATATCTGTGATGATTTCTTCCGAAGTCTCTTTATCCGTTTCCAATTGTAGGAAAAATGCCAGTTTCTCGAGCCTGGGTTTGCTGGAGTCTAGTGTCTAGCATTTCTTGAAGGTTTATAACATCCTGACGAGTAGCTGGAGTGCTGGAGACCTAGGAAAATTTTTTTGAATCATTTTTATTTATTAATTCTTTGTAGCTCCTCTTTGAGACACTTTTCTAAATTTTACATGTCACAAAGTATGTGGTGTATATGCAGCAGTAGTTACAGCGTTATCAAAATGTGGAGTGGGTCAATCATTGACCAAAACTAAAGTTCATATCGTAGGTCCTTCAAGAAAAGTAAAGCTGACTACTGCTGCATTAACTCCACTCTGTACTGGCAATAAAATGTGAACACAAACCCTTCCAAAGTTGACCATCTTCTTTCCAGCAACGAGGTGGTAGTATTGAGCTTAAATTTTCTTCGGTTTCTCGTTTGATATCAAATATAGCTGCTGCTGTCTGAGGCCTTGATATTTCCTTTAAATTTACATTTTCACTCCCAAAATCAAAAACAAGAATTACAAAAAAGCAACTTACGGTATCTCCAGCGACTTCCTTTTTTGGATAACCAAAACCGAATTATTTTTATCTGAAATGAGCAAAACTGTCAAATCAATTCGCTGCTACTTACCAGCCGATGCGGTCAGATTGCGCTACTAGCTGCCAGCCGCCGCTGCTTGCTACCAAAGTTGAACATGTTCAACTTCGCCAGCCGCTGCCAAACACTCGCCGGCTGCCAGGGCTGCTTGCGAATTTTGTGGTCACACGAAGCTGATACTCAATTCGCCGCTGGCAACCAGCCGTGTGTGACCCGTGCTTAAGGGTCGATAGTTCGCTTGACCACCATATGGGGTTGGATCTACCTTTCCCTTTGGATAACGGGCATGAGCTTTCGTAGGCATTGATTATGTCTGACGTAAGCTTGTTTACCTGTGTCTCTATGGCTGAGCAGTTAAGCAAAGGCTGATTGTTGTTCTGGCTGAGAGTTAGGGCCAGTTTTTGGTTATAGAGACCCCAGTCAGTTTTCCTAGGGTTTCTATAAGGGATACAGTTTTCAGATTTGTGTTCTATTTCGAATGTTATCATTCTATGGTCAGAGAAGGTTACGTTGTTGGAGACCCTCCAATTACTGGTTACTAGCGTACCAGAGTTGGTGGATAGTGTAACGTCTAACACTTCTTTTCTTACCTTTGTTACAAATGTTGGTTCGTTACCTCTATTCATAATTATCAGGTTGTTCTCAATAATATATTCAAAAAGTGACTCACCTCTTTCGTTCGTGTTTGTACTTCCCCACTGTATGTGATGGGCATTAGCATCACAGCCCATGAGAAGGTCCCAGCCATTCCTTTTTGTAGTGGCGACCAGTTCTGCAACAGCTGCCGGCGGGGGGTTGGAGGTTGCATCGCCCGGCATGTAAACGGAGGCTAGGATTAGGGGTGGAGCCCCTTCTCTTTCGCACTTCACAGTTGTCAGATCATTGCTACTGTGAGGGGTTAGAAGGAAGAGATTTAAATTTGCCTTTGATAAAATACATGTACGATAGTTACCTTCTGTAGGCCCTTTGCTAAAGAAAAGGAAGTGATCTTTGGATTTCAGTCCGCAGATCCGGCCATGATTTATCCACGGCTCTTGAATTAGGGCTAAGTCGATGTCAGTTTTTGACATCAACGCGGTCAAGGTGGCAGAGGCCAACTTACTGTGCTGCAGGTTTATTTGTAGCACCTTCATTGTCTTTTTTGTGTTCGTCATTTTTGTTTTGTAAGTTGGCAGCCGTTGCCGGCCTCACCCTAACCTTGTTTAGGCCAATGTTTAGTCTATATCCCCTTTCTGGAAGCATAGCCTTTGACTCATGATTGAGCATGACTACGACTTCTTGGCCTGCGCTCGTAGGCTCTTCCATCTCCAGTACTTCCCAGTCAGCACTTGGGAAACTTGGGTTGAGTTTTCGTAAGAAAAGCTCAATTGTTTCCTTCTTCAAGCGCGGCCCAGGAATGTTTATCCGGACTTTGGGTCTGGTGGGGAGGTCTTTTTTTAAGGCAACTTTAAGTGTTGCTCCTTCTATAAAATCCGCCATTTCGGATATCTTTGTTTTTAGCCAGTTAAGGGTAAATTCATCATTGCACATGAGAATTTTGAAACCCTTTAACGTCGAGATGGGTCCAAAATCAGGCACCGCGCCCGAGGACGTGGGAAGCTCGTCAGTCATGCACTCGAGTAGCCTTATTTCCACTCGAGTCCAGTCTTCTTCGCTTAGCCTTTTTTCTGGACTCCCCTCATTGATAATGGCCACCTGAAGGCTCTCTTTTATCAATTCCGCTACAGTACTTTTTTTGTCAGTTGTACTGGCCGTCTTGGGCTTTTTGTTCACGGACATTGGAGGGGGTGTCGAGTCATTGTGTCTGGCTCTCTTTCTTTGACTGCTTTCTTGGGGCTTTTTAAACCTTTCGGGTTTAGGACCATCCAGTGGTGGTCTCCCTGGGGTTTTTTTGGCCACCGCAGTCTTTGCCAATATGGTTTTCTTTTTTGCTTCTTCTTTTGTGACTCTACCTCTGGGTTCTGCCAAGGGCAAGGTCTTGGCTTCCATTTTATTAATGAATTTCCGAGCCCAGCTTAGGCGTTTCCAATCACGGAAACACAGCGTTGAGGTGTCACCTTTACCGAATCTTCTTACGGTCCTTCTGGCATTTTCGAGCCTCTTTTGACCTGGGTCTTGTGCATCTTCCTTTTTCTGTACCCTCGGATTAGGGCCTTTACCTTTTGCCGGCTCTGATGAGCGATGGCTCTTGGTTGGGGCTTTCTCCTCACAGACTTTAGGATTTGCGCTTTTTTCCGGACCCTTGTTTGGCGTTGAGGTCATTTTGGCCGAAATCTCATTTTTCGCCAGGAATTCGCCTCTTTTGGCCTCTGGCCGCCTTGGGACAGGATTTTCGGCCACGGTGACATCCGCGATAGAGTCGTCAGAACTGGTGAAAGATTGATAGTCGTCTTCCTCGAGGATGCGATGTTCCTCTTCCGACGTTATCTCTCGTCCACCTGCTCCTCCTTCTCCATCATCGGAGTCTGTGAAATCCATGAGGTTCTCCGAGAGTCCCTCATTGGTTTCAGCGGCTTTCCTGCTGCAGCCAGGAATGCAATCTTCTGCATTGTCTATCTTTCCATCTTCTCTTGTCACTGGCGACTTATCTTCTTTCGAAGCCAAGCCATCGCCGACAGCCGTGACTACTGCCGACTTTTGAGCGTATATCCCCGCTCGAGTTTTCTCTTCTTCGTTTACTTTAAGTAAGTAAGTAAGATCTCTTTCACTCGTTGAAAATTGTAAATTTGGCAAAAAACCATATTTTTTCGGTTTCATCAACTCGTTTGACAAGAAACAGCATTTAGAGCACACAACAGTATATGTTCTGTCCTTTGAGACCAAAGTTCAAGTTTTTAATATTGGTCTTAGTTTTATAATTTAACTTAAAACTAATATAATTAAAAGATAATTCTAAAATTTTAATAATTATTTATAATTTATATTAAAATTGAGATCATAAAAAATTTTTTTTTTTAACTTTTTTTTATATGCTATTTAAGACACCTCTCATATTTCCCTTCCAGGAAAAAAGTTAAATTAGCGGGAAATTAACGACATTTTGATTTCTGGAAAAAAGTACCTTTCGTTTTTTTTTTAATTTCTCTTAAACCAAGAAAAATTTTTTTGATCGGTTATTTGCTCTTGTTACGTAGGGATCGATCGAAACACACAAATATTAAAATAGTTATATATTAGGATACTTACGGCCGAGACAACAGTCTCACATACCAACCGCATACTCCAATGTTGGTGAAGTCGCACATATAGCGAACCTCCGATTCCATCGTTGTCACAGTCTCCACATTATATGGCACAATAATCCCAATAGAAAAACATGAAAATTAGAAAAAATACATTTACAAAATCAAAACACACTTTATAAATATAGATTTGTAACTTACCCTCATCGTAGAACTATAAATCCCACCTGAAAAAGAAAAAAAAATCAAATACAAAGCACATACAAAAACACTGACCTACCTCAATAATGCAAACAGAGTCATTACAAGGGGGTGAATGACCTCTTGTAATGATGAGATTCCTGATACTCTCTGATTGTCTTCTATAATTATGGGGATGGAAACATGGGTTGTTGATTACCCAAAATCTTTTAACCCTTCGTTTTGTACACAAAACACTGAAAATGGAAATAAATAGAAAAATAAATGCGATTGAAAGAATTACACACAACAACCAAATAACTCACGAACGACACCGACGTACACCGACGAATACACCGCAGCATCAAGTAAACATTTGGTTTTTTTTTGTTTACAAATCGCAATCAGGAGAAATAGGAACTGAAATGATGGTTCTAGATACTTTAAAAACTGGACAAACAATTAAAAAAATGAAAAATAACTCTGAAATATGGAATACAACGCGCGAGAAATAAACACATTTTGACAATTGGACATGTAATGACTTTGTAGGCGAAACGTCAAAGTTGTCAAGCGAAAAGCTGTGTAGTTACAGCGAATTCGCTTCAAAAGCAAATACACCAACCAAAAAGGAAACAGATCGAAAGTCGAACAGAGTAGTTAGCTTTCAATTAGAAAATTAGAAATTGACAACATAAGAATAGGCGTTAAAAAAACTAGTCATATGGGGAAGTGCAATATAGAGTAGATAGGTAGGTGTTAGTAATAGCAACGAAATAAGAATAATACATGTACCAAGTATGAGTGTTAGGGCATTACACAGATGGAATAAAGTATGACAATAAGACACTGTAAGTAAAACGGAAAGTAAAGAAGCTTGCGGATCTAAACTAGCATACCCAAAGTGCAAGAAGGGGAAATATGAAATGTAGGCCAAAGGCCAACGGCCTGACGAAAGAACATTTGAATAGTGGGGAACATTTCAAAATTCAAGTTCAAGGCAAAAGCACAAGTGTAGTAGAGTCAATAGAGATATCTATAGTGCGTGAATCTGTAAAAGTACGTATTGAGTGTTAGCACAGTACGAGTACACCAATACAATACGTATGTGATTAAAATTGTCTTATTTTTGAGAAACAAGAAATTTATGGAAATGATATCGCCGGAAAGACAGACATAGAGACGAGTATCTGAGGATAGAATTAGAGACCCAGTTTAAGGGATTCTTTTTTTTTGGTGAAGAGAAAATAAAGGTCGAAAACCAAAGACACAGAGGGTTGAGCCATATATGTGGATATATATTATAAGTGCATATATATATGTAGAGTCCCGATAGGTTTATCATCTAATAGACGAGTGCATATATATATATATATATATATTTATATGAATATATGAAACGGCGAGTGGGAAAGTCACCCATGTGGCTTAAGCCTTTATCCAGAAGATACTCGAAGGATTTTTTTTCTCTCGGTACTAAGGAAGGCGAACAGGGGTTCTTAGCGGAGGAAGAAAAGCAGGCAGCCGACTGGAGCAAGCAGGGTGTTCTCGGTGAAAAATTTATAAGAGAAAACCCAGTGCACATAATCAGTTTAACGAACTAAAAAAGAAAAGAAAAAAAAAAAAAAAAAAAAAAAAAAAAAAAAAAAAAAAAAAAAAAAGAAAAGAAAAGTGGAAAGAATAGAAAGTGAATTTAAAAGAAAAAAAAAACTATTATTTGATAGAGTGAATTTTTGCTAAGCTTATCAATATCGATCTCTTGATACATTATATATATATATATTGGTGAAGTGAATAATTGAAAAAGGTAGATTCGGGAATCCTGATAAAGGTAAAAGGAGTTGAGAAATTCCGTCGCTTGGAACGTGCTGCCGGCAGGACTACGAGGGACGAGAAAAATCGTAAGTCACCAACCTTTTCATTTCACTTTTTTTTTTAAATTTTTTATGATACATATATATATTTTTCGAAATATAAAGATCGATAGGAAAATTTATTTTACCATTGCAAATACCTTGGATTTATAAAGATTGAAGTTTTTTTTTGAATTCACATCTAGATAAAATAAATTTAAAAGAGTATACATATACATACTTACCTTTTTTTTGTTTTTTGAATTAAGTGTTTCAAATTTTTTCTTTTGTGCGAAGTTGATTCAACATGAATTACTAAGGGTACGGTAGCTAGGTGTGTGAAGATCCCAATTAGGCCGACGATGGGAAGGTAACGGGAGACGACCTAGACATGACGAACGTTTAAGACAGACAATACTTACTTTACCATGGACTAATACAGTGAACGGAAAGTGGCTGGAGATCGCGACCAAGGGGCTATCACCACAGTATTGCCAAGGTGATAGCGTAGGTTGTGTGTTGAAACACAAGGGAGGGAAGGCAGCGATTTTTACCGACACCATCTGGTAAGGCTCTTGGGGGATTGGTCGAACCATCACACGAGGGAGACATAGAGTTGGAGTTGAGATAGTAGGTCGCGGTAGTTTTAGGTTTAGTTTTAGTAGGGATTAGTAGTTTAGACATATACACTTGTGTTTAGAAATGTATATGCATACATACACTTATATGCATAAAATTGTATATAAATCTAAGTGTAGTGATTAGGATAGTAATAGGAGATAGGTTTAGGTTAGCAATAGTAAGCAGCGACTTCCTAAGAACTACAACTCATCCCTTTCTCTCGTGTGGTGGCATAGATACCTGATCTTGTATACAATCCTCTCCCAATTACCATCCTACCCCAATCCCCAACCTGATCCTATCCTGATCCTTATAAGGCATGATGAAATTTTTTGTTTGTTAGAGTTAAAGGAGATTGGAACAGGGCAAGAACCACCCCATTCCCACGAGCTTAGCCGAGCGACCACAAGCATGCCACTGCCCTGTTTCCATCCCGATTTCTGACCAAGTAGACTCACAACAATGGCGCCCAACGATTACGAACGGCTCAGAAATAAATTGAGACTCCAAAGAGATGATTTTGTTGATCAAGGTCATCCCCTTGGACTCACAATTATTTCAAATCCCAATTTTTTCATTTTTTCACATTTTTTTTTTCATCCTTTCCTACTATACAAGTTTGGGTATCGTAGATGCTCTTCAGGATTGATATCTCATGGTCAGCTATCCCATCTAACAGGTCCAGAACCAGTAGATGTAGTGAGGTAGACCTATGGGGTGTTAAAACTGAAGAGCGGGTTAGGAGGATGATGGAACATACTTCACACTAGCCACTCTGTTAAGCGCAGCTAGACAGGTGTTGTGGTGGAAGTCTGAACCATCGGAATCCTGATCGTGTGGAGAGTCTTGTCTACTCTCCAGCTAGCCCATCCTTAGGATTTATATTCCAGAGGATGAGAAGTGGCGGGGAGGAAGATAGGATTCGAAGCATTCGTCAATTCCTAAGAGCACCAGTCGCTTTCAGTACTTGACCAGACTATACTAGACGATACTATACTATACTATACTTAACTATACTTAAGACAAAACACGACAATAACTTACTTCCGATTCCGAATATCGTTTGGAAAACCTAAAGGAGATTCACACACCTAACACTTAGTAACAAACAAACAAACAACAAAACAAAAAAAAAAAAAAAAGGAAAAAGATACATTGGAGTTTTCAACTTATGCTTAAAGTGAATTTTTTCGTTATTGAATTTTATTTTTTTTTATCATATTTTGAATTTTAGTTTGGATTACATTTTTGAATTTTATTACTTATTTTGAATTATATTTTGAACTTTTACTTTTTTTTGAATTTCTAGTTTTAATTTTGTTTTGAATTTACATTTTTTTTTTGAACACCTATTTTGAATTTTTTATTTTGAATTTGAATTTTAGCTTTTGGATTTCATTTTGATTTTAAATTTTGAATTTGAACAAATAACAAGAAAATAAAAAAAATGAGTAACCAAAATACCGGAGCAATTCCGAAGAGCACCCTGCCAACCCAGTCGAAAGGTGGGGGGCGAAAAGTTACACGTTTGGCCTCCAGATTGGCCCAAAACCAAGAAGGGGACCAAAGGGATCAAGTCTACCTTGATATAGGAGAACAGGAGGGGGATAGAAACCCGTTTGAGGAGAACAATAGCAGCTTAGGGGCCACTTTTCATGGCTTTCCTTCCCAAGCTGAGGGTATGCTAGGGGGTGAAACGCAAGGGAGTGAGGAAAATGAAGATAGGGCAAGTTTGATCAGGCAAACGGAGGAACTGAATAGAGACTGTCTGAATATTTCTACTCCAGAACACTTAGAACCAACAAATGAAGGCTCAAGGAGTCAGGAAAGCGAAAAACTTTTGAAAATGATGGAGACCATCGTTACTCAGTCACTTAATGAGACTCATGCTAAAACTATGCAGGTCCTGGCAGAACAGCTGCGTAGCATGAATACCATGCAAAACACTGTGGAATTGGTATCAGGAAATATGAGCGGGTTTAACGAGAGACTAGAAGTTTTGGAGAAATCCACATTGTCGCTGTACGCGAGACAGGAGAGCTTCGAAAAATCTTTCAAAAACGATTCAGTACAAGAACCACAGTCTCTCCCTGCATTACAAACAGGTAATATCGTACCAGTGCAAAATGAAACAAAAAAAAGAGAGGACTTCCACAAGTGGGGGGTGAAGTTCGATGGGACCTCTAAGAGTATGACGGTGGAGAGCTTCATCTTTCGGATCGAGACTCTTCAAAAAAAGAAGGGAGTGTCAAATGAGCAGGTATTTGCCAATTTTCACCACTTGGTGACCGGCACAGCCGAAAAATGGTACTGGCAATACCTGGAAGAGAATCAGAACGACGAGCTACTCAACTACTTTGACTTGAAGACAGAACTTTTACGACAATTCCGCAACAGTAAGACCGATCACGAAATACTACGGACAATAATGGACAGACGACAACTACCACACGAGACATTTGACGAATTCTATGAAGAAGTTCGAGGATTGACACTACAGATGAAAAACAGACCGAACGAGAAAGACCTGACGAACCTAGTACGACAAAACATTAAAGACAGAGTAGCGTCGTTGATTTTTGGCTGCTCAATAACCAATATCAAAGATCTAAGGGAAGAGTGTAGAAGGGCAGAGAAGCATCTAGCAGCCAGAGACTACAAAACAAGAAAGCCCGTTAGCGAGATACGTCAGAGGGAAGACAGTGACAAAATAGATCCATTAGATTCTGATGGCGAAGATGATGTACAGATTGCGGCAGTCCAACACAACCGTACTGACAGACAACAGACAAACTTAAAGACAGACAATAGACAAACTACATTTAGACACAATGACAGAGACAAAAGGACAGAACTTACAAAGGACAATGCATTCAACGCGGCAACATGTCCGTCATCGTTTCACGCTTTGACGTGTTTTAACTGCGGCAAAGGCAATGTGTCCTTCCAATGTGGTTCGTGTCAGGGAAACCTGAACGTCGGCAGTGCACCCGGGAACATACCGCCGACAAGGACGACGAACCCGGAAAACCTAGAAAAATCGAAATATTAAAACGAGAAGTTAAGACTGATGATGAAGTGACTCACCCAAGTACAAACAGACATATCAAAAGTCTCCATCAGCGCATAGTAGAATATGCAGCTGCCAGGAAAAGAATCTTCGCTGATGAGGTATGCTATGAAGATAAAACTAAGAGCAGGAATTATAGAAAAATAGAAAAATTAAGGAAAAAATGTGCAATAAGTAGAAATAGCAGGAAGAAAATTGAAGCTACCATACTAGCAGTTTCGGACGATAATAGACCCTATGCAAAAGTGACCGTGAACGGGGAACAGATGCTAGGGCTATTAGATAGTGGTGCTTCAGTCAGTTGTTTAGGGAAGGGTGCAATAAATTTCGTTCAGAGACACGACATACAAATGACTAAAATGAACAGTGACGTAAAAACAGCTGACGGTAAACAACAACAAATAAACGGGAGAATCAAGACTGAGATCTCATGGGGAGGTAACACCCAAGAGATTGAGCTGTATGTTGTTCCAAGTTTACAACAGCAGCTCTATCTAGGGGTAGATTTTTGGAAGATCTTTAAGGTCGCTCCAAAGGTTATCAGCGAGATAGGTTCAGATGTAACTACCGAGGAAAATCAGGAAAAGACTCCCATGAGGGAGCTCACACCAATACAAACGGAAGAGCTGGAGAAGGTAAAACGTCAGTTTCCATCCTGTGCGATACTGGGATTGGGGAAAACCTCAATCGAGGAACATGTCATTGAGATGGAAGACGACACCATTCCCATCAAACAACGACATTACCCAATATCGCCAGTGATACAGAAACTGATGTACGCCGAGCTCGATCGCATGCTCGAACTAGGGGTAATAGAAGAGAGTAATAGTGCGTATAGCTCTCCAGTAGTGTTGGTGAGGAAACCGGGGAAAAATAGGTTATGTTTGGACTCGCGTAAGATAAACGCTGCGACCAAAAAGTTTGCCTATCCGCTCCCTCACATTGAAGGAATTTTAAGTAGGCTGCAAAACACTCACTTCATATCGAGTATTGATTTGAAGGATGCATTTTGGCAAATCCCTCTGGAGGCCAAATCGAGAGAGAAGACAGCATTCACAGTCCCTGGGCGGCCATTATATCAATTTACGGTGATGCCGTTTGGCTTGTGTAACGCCGCTCAGAGAATGTGTAAGCTGATGGACAAAGTCATACCCGCTCGGTTGAGAGAGGATGTCTTTGTTTATCTGGACGATCTCTTGGTTTGTTCTCCAGACTTCCAAACTCATATGAACATTCTAAAAGAGGTCGCCAAGCATTTAAGGGAAGCAGGATTAACAATAAATATAGAGAAAAGCAAGTTCTGCTACAAAGAAATAAAATATTTAGGGTATTTTGTAGGAGACGGGTGTCTAAGGACAGACCCAGATAAAGTATCTGCGGTAAAAGACTTCCCCATTCCTAAAACCCCGAAACAACTCCGTCGGTTCTTAGGCATGACTGGATGGTATCGAAGATTCATACCGAATTTTTCAACCATTTCAGCACCAATGACAGATTGCCTGAAAAAGGGTAAAGATTTCGAAATGTCTCCAGAAGCTATAGTAGCTTTCGAGGACCTAAAGACGACTTTAGTGACAGCACCCATACTGACGAACCCAGACTTTACTAAACGCTTTTACTTACAATGCGACGCATCAACTTCAGGTGTAGGAAGTGTTCTCTTCCAAAAGGATGACGAGAATAACGAACGACCGATAGCATTCATGTCCCAGAAACTTAATTCCGCACAGCGAAATTATAGCGTGACTGAACTTGAGTGCTATGCGGCCGTTTTGTCGGTAAAGAAGTTCCGAGCCTACATCGAAGGACTTCCCTTCACTATAATAACGGATCACGCCAGTCTAAAATGGCTCATGACCCAAAAGGACCTAAGTGGACGTTTAGCTCGTTGGAGTTTCAAACTCCAAGGTTTCGATTTTACGATCGAGCATAGGAAGGGTGTCCTAAATGTAGTCCCGGATACTCTCTCGCGAATCCATATGGATGAGATCACGGACCCGACAACTGAAGTTGATTTCAACTCTCCATACTTTTCTTCTGAAGAGTATACTGAGTTGAAGAAGACCATAGACGAAAACAAAGACAGACTACCTGACGTGTGCATTTCTGACGGCTTTGTGTACAAACGAACAGACAGACGAACCGGAGACCCGATTCAAGAAGACAGAGCTTGGAAGCTCTGGGTACCGAAGGAGTTGCGTAGGGGTTTATTAGAAACCGCACATAATTCAACCACAGCTGGCCACGGGGGGTTTCACAAAACTCTGTCTAGGTTAAGGCAGAGATATTTCTGGCCAAATATGACAAGTGAAGTGCAATCTTTCGTACAAAACTGTGATATATGCAAGTGCAATAAACCGATGAACTCAGTGTCTAGGCCCCCCATGGGACAACAGACCATAACCGAACGACCATTTCAAAGACTGTACATCGACTTCCTAGGACCATACCCACGAACAAAAACAGGAAACACACACATTTTTATAGTATTAGATCACTTTAGCAAGTACGTATTCCTTAAGCCTATCAGAAAAGCAACAGCAGCCGAGGTAGTAAAATATCTAGAAGAAGGGGTATTCCATATGTTCGGAGTACCAGAGTACATTCATTCTGACAACGGAAAACAGTTTGTTTCAGAACTGTTCTCCAGCTTTTTGAACAAATATGGAGTAAAACACGTTCGAACAGCATTTTACTCACCCCAGGCAAACGCTTCCGAACGAGTTAACCGATCAGTTTTGATCAAAATCAGATCGTATATCGAAAGCGACCAAAGAACATGGGATACGCATGTGAGTAATGCTGCATTTTCGCTTCGAAGTGTGGTTCACGAAGCAACAACATTCGAACCATACTACGCCGTGTTTGGAACTCAAATGGTTCAAAACGGAAAAACTTATGAACTATTGAGAAGATTAGGGATGGTTAGGGACGCTAACATTGAAATCAAAAATAACACAGACAAGCTTAGCTTGATAAAAGCAAAAATATTCGATAATCTTAAGCTAGCTCACCAAAAAGCAGAAAAATCGTATAACACACGCTGTAAAGACATTTCCTATAAGACAGGCCAAATAGTCTATAGAAGAAACTTTAAACAAAGTAATATGGTGGAGCACTACAACGCTAAGTTAGGGCCTAAATTTATCAAATGCATTATTTTGAAACCTATTGGTAACTCATTATACGAAATAGGAAATCTAAAAGGCGAGAAAGTAGGAGTATACCATGCCAAAGACATTCATGCATGATAAATGCTCAAGACGCACTCGCGCTGCTGTTGCTAGATACGACCTGTGATATAAGTGTATTGTGTAGTTTATTTATTTATTTATTTATAGAAATAGTTTATTTATTTATTTATTTACAGAGATAGTTATTTATTTATTTATTTATTTATAGAAATAGTTTATTTATTTATTTATTTACAGAGATAGTTTATTTATTTATTTATTTACAGAGATAGTTTATATATTTACATATTTATTTATTTATTTAGTTACCTATGTATTCAACTTGACTACCAGATACCCTACTGTGATATTTATCAACCTATTTAACCTTCCGGACTACAACACCACTTCCAACTGTGATAACCAACAACCTATACTAACAGAATCCTCCAAACATCCTAACATACTCCAATTAACATCCATACACCTTCCTCAATATCCACTCCATTCACAACCCACCCTAAACCTTAACATATCCAGCCATATTAGTTAGATATTTATATTTATGTATTTAAAGATTATGTTTGAACATGCCGAAACAGAGCCATGCAGTATAAGTGATAGATGGAAAAAAAAAGAAAAAGAATAGCCCGGCATTTACTACGTAGTTCAGGTAGTGGGACGAGCCACACGTCACGAACGGCGAAAGAGAATAAGGGTTGCAATTATAATATCTATAATAATATATAATAACTAAGACCAGCTGAAAAAGTGTACGATCCTACCTTTTTTTCGAGGCCAGTTTTCTCACGACCACTTGAAAACTGCCGTCGTGTTTGTTACGTAGGGATCGATCGAAACACACAAATATTAAAATAGTTATATATTAGGATACTTACGGCCGAGACAACAGTCTCACATACCAACCGCATACTCCAATGTTGGTGAAGTCGCACATATAGCGAACCTCCGATTCCATCGTTGTCACAGTCTCCACATTATATGGCACAATAATCCCAATAGAAAAACATGAAAATTAGAAAAAATACATTTACAAAATCAAAACACACTTTATAAATATAGATTTGTAACTTACCCTCATCGTAGAACTATAAATCCCACCTGAAAAAGAAAAAAAAATCAAATACAAAGCACATACAAAAACACTGACCTACCTCAATAATGCAAACAGAGTCATTACAAGGGGGTGAATGACCTCTTGTAATGATGAGATTCCTGATACTCTCTGATTGTCTTCTATAATTATGGGGATGGAAACATGGGTTGTTGATTACCCAAAATCTTTTAACCCTTCGTTTTGTACACAAAACACTGAAAATGGAAATAAATAGAAAAATAAATGCGATTGAAAGAATTACACACAACAACCAAATAACTCACGAACGACACCGACGTACACCGACGAATACACCGCAGCATCAAGTAAACATTTGGTTTTTTTTTGTTTACAAATCGCAATCAGGAGAAATAGGAACTGAAATGATGGTTCTAGATACTTTAAAAACTGGACAAACAATTAAAAAAATGAAAAATAACTCTGAAATATGGAATACAACGCGCGAGAAATAAACACATTTTGACAATTGGACATGTAATGACTTTGTAGGCGAAACGTCAAAGTTGTCAAGCGAAAAGCTGTGTAGTTACAGCGAATTCGCTTCAAAAGCAAATACACCAACCAAAAAGGAAACAGATCGAAAGTCGAACAGAGTAGTTAGCTTTCAATTAGAAAATTAGAAATTGACAACATAAGAATAGGCGTTAAAAAAACTAGTCATATGGGGAAGTGCAATATAGAGTAGATAGGTAGGTGTTAGTAATAGCAACGAAATAAGAATAATACATGTACCAAGTATGAGTGTTAGGGCATTACACAGATGGAATAAAGTATGACAATAAGACACTGTAAGTAAAACGGAAAGTAAAGAAGCTTGCGGATCTAAACTAGCATACCCAAAGTGCAAGAAGGGGAAATATGAAATGTAGGCCAAAGGCCAACGGCCTGACGAAAGAACATTTGAATAGTGGGGAACATTTCAAAATTCAAGTTCAAGGCAAAAGCACAAGTGTAGTAGAGTCAATAGAGATATCTATAGTGCGTGAATCTGTAAAAGTACGTATTGAGTGTTAGCACAGTACGAGTACACCAATACAATACGTATGTGATTAAAATTGTCTTATTTTTGAGAAACAAGAAATTTATGGAAATGATATCGCCGGAAAGACAGACATAGAGACGAGTATCTGAGGATAGAATTAGAGACCCAGTTTAAGGGATTCTTTTTTTTTGGTGAAGAGAAAATAAAGGTCGAAAACCAAAGACACAGAGGGTTGAGCCATATATGTGGATATATATTATAAGTGCATATATATATGTAGAGTCCCGATAGGTTTATCATCTAATAGACGAGTGCATATATATATATATATATATATTTATATGAATATATGAAACGGCGAGTGGGAAAGTCACCCATGTGGCTTAAGCCTTTATCCAGAAGATACTCGAAGGATTTTTTTTCTCTCGGTACTAAGGAAGGCGAACAGGGGTTCTTAGCGGAGGAAGAAAAGCAGGCAGCCGACTGGAGCAAGCAGGGTGTTCTCGGTGAAAAATTTATAAGAGAAAACCCAGTGCACATAATCAGTTTAACGAACTAAAAAAGAAAAGAAAAAAAAAAAAAAAAAAAAAAAAAAAAAAAAAAAAAAAAAAAAGAAAGAAAAGAAAAGTGGAAAGAATAGAAAGTGAATTTAAAAGAAAAAAAAAACTATTATTTGATAGAGTGAATTTTTGCTAAGCTTATCAATATCGATCTCTTGATACATTATATATATATATATTGGTGAAGTGAATAATTGAAAAAGGTAGATTCGGGAATCCTGATAAAGGTAAAAGGAGTTGAGAAATTCCGTCGCTTGGAACGTGCTGCCGGCAGGACTACGAGGGACGAGAAAAATCGTAAGTCACCAACCTTTTCATTTCACTTTTTTTTTTAAATTTTTTATGATACATATATATATTTTTCGAAATATAAAGATCGATAGGAAAATTTATTTTACCATTGCAAATACCTTGGATTTATAAAGATTGAAGTTTTTTTTTGAATTCACATCTAGATAAAATAAATTTAAAAGAGTATACATATACATACTTACCTTTTTTTTGTTTTTTGAATTAAGTGTTTCAAATTTTTTCTTTTGTGCGAAGTTGATTCAACATGAATTACTAAGGGTACGGTAGCTAGGTGTGTGAAGATCCCAATTAGGCCGACGATGGGAAGGTAACGGGAGACGACCTAGACATGACGAACGTTTAAGACAGACAATACTTACTTTACCATGGACTAATACAGTGAACGGAAAGTGGCTGGAGATCGCGACCAAGGGGCTATCACCACAGTATTGCCAAGGTGATAGCGTAGGTTGTGTGTTGAAACACAAGGGAGGGAAGGCAGCGATTTTTACCGACACCATCTGGTAAGGCTCTTGGGGGATTGGTCGAACCATCACACGAGGGAGACATAGAGTTGGAGTTGAGATAGTAGGTCGCGGTAGTTTTAGGTTTAGTTTTAGTAGGGATTAGTAGTTTAGACATATACACTTGTGTTTAGAAATGTATATGCATACATACACTTATATGCATAAAATTGTATATAAATCTAAGTGTAGTGATTAGGATAGTAATAGGAGATAGGTTTAGGTTAGCAATAGTAAGCAGCGACTTCCTAAGAACTACAACTCATCCCTTTCTCTCGTGTGGTGGCATAGATACCTGATCTTGTATACAATCCTCTCCCAATTACCATCCTACCCCAATCCCCAACCTGATCCTATCCTGATCCTTATAAGGCATGATGAAATTTTTTGTTTGTTAGAGTTAAAGGAGATTGGAACAGGGCAAGAACCACCCCATTCCCACGAGCTTAGCCGAGCGACCACAAGCATGCCACTGCCCTGTTTCCATCCCGATTTCTGACCAAGTAGACTCACAACAATGGCGCCCAACGATTACGAACGGCTCAGAAATAAATTGAGACTCCAAAGAGATGATTTTGTTGATCAAGGTCATCCCCTTGGACTCACAATTATTTCAAATCCCAATTTTTTCATTTTTTCACATTTTTTTTTTCATCCTTTCCTACTATACAAGTTTGGGTATCGTAGATGCTCTTCAGGATTGATATCTCATGGTCAGCTATCCCATCTAACAGGTCCAGAACCAGTAGATGTAGTGAGGTAGACCTATGGGGTGTTAAAACTGAAGAGCGGGTTAGGAGGATGATGGAACATACTTCACACTAGCCACTCTGTTAAGCGCAGCTAGACAGGTGTTGTGGTGGAAGTCTGAACCATCGGAATCCTGATCGTGTGGAGAGTCTTGTCTACTCTCCAGCTAGCCCATCCTTAGGATTTATATTCCAGAGGATGAGAAGTGGCGGGGAGGAAGATAGGATTCGAAGCATTCGTCAATTCCTAAGAGCACCAGTCGCTTTCAGTACTTGACCAGACTATACTAGACGATACTATACTATACTATACTTAACTATACTTAAGACAAAACACGACAATAACTTACTTCCGATTCCGAATATCGTTTGGAAAACCTAAAGGAGATTCACACACCTAACACTTAGTAACAAACAAACAAACAACAAAACAAAAAAAAAAAAAAAAGGAAAAAGATACATTGGAGTTTTCAACTTATGCTTAAAGTGAATTTTTTCGTTATTGAATTTTATTTTTTTTTATCATATTTTGAATTTTAGTTTGGATTACATTTTTGAATTTTATTACTTATTTTGAATTATATTTTGAACTTTTACTTTTTTTTGAATTTCTAGTTTTAATTTTGTTTTGAATTTACATTTTTTTTTTGAACACCTATTTTGAATTTTTTATTTTGAATTTGAATTTTAGCTTTTGGATTTCATTTTGATTTTAAATTTTGAATTTGAACAAATAACAAGAAAATAAAAAAAATGAGTAACCAAAATACCGGAGCAATTCCGAAGAGCACCCTGCCAACCCAGTCGAAAGGTGGGGGGCGAAAAGTTACACGTTTGGCCTCCAGATTGGCCCAAAACCAAGAAGGGGACCAAAGGGATCAAGTCTACCTTGATATAGGAGAACAGGAGGGGGATAGAAACCCGTTTGAGGAGAACAATAGCAGCTTAGGGGCCACTTTTCATGGCTTTCCTTCCCAAGCTGAGGGTATGCTAGGGGGTGAAACGCAAGGGAGTGAGGAAAATGAAGATAGGGCAAGTTTGATCAGGCAAACGGAGGAACTGAATAGAGACTGTCTGAATATTTCTACTCCAGAACACTTAGAACCAACAAATGAAGGCTCAAGGAGTCAGGAAAGCGAAAAACTTTTGAAAATGATGGAGACCATCGTTACTCAGTCACTTAATGAGACTCATGCTAAAACTATGCAGGTCCTAGCAGAACAGCTGCGTAGCATGAATACCATGCAAAACACTGTGGAATTGGTATCAGGAAATATGAGCGGGTTTAACGAGAGACTAAAAGTTTTGGAGAAATCCACATTGTCGCTGTACGCGAGACAGGAGAGCTTCGAAAAATCTTTCAAAAACGATTCAGTACAAGAACCACAGTCTCTCCCTGCATTACAAACAGGTAATATCGTACCAGTGCAAAATGAAACAAAAAAAAGAGAGGACTTCCACAAGTGGGGGGTGAAGTTCGATGGGACCTCTAAGAGTATGACGGTGGAGAGCTTCATCTTTCGGATCGAGACTCTTCAAAAAAAGAAGGGAGTGTCAAATGAGCAGGTATTTGCCAATTTTCACCACTTGGTGACCGGCACAGCCGAAAAATGGTACTGGCAATACCTGGAAGAGAATCAGAACGACGAGCTACTCAACTACTTTGACTTGAAGACAGAACTTTTACGACAATTCCGCAACAGTAAGACCGATCACGAAATACTACGGACAATAATGGACAGACGACAACTACCACACGAGACATTTGACGAATTCTATGAAGAAGTTCGAGGATTGACACTACAGATGAAAAACAGACCGAACGAGAAAGACCTGACGAACCTAGTACGACAAAACATTAAAGACAGAGTAGCGTCGTTGATTTTTGGCTGCTCAATAACCAATATCAAAGATCTAAGGGAAGAGTGTAGAAGGGCAGAGAAGCATCTAGCAGCCAGAGACTACAAAACAAGAAAGCCCGTTAGCGAGATACGTCAGAGGGAAGACAGTGACAAAATAGATCCATTAGATTCTGATGGCGAAGATGATGTACAGATTGCGGCAGTCCAACACAACCGTACTGACAGACAACAGACAAACTTAAAGACAGACAATAGACAAACTACATTTAGACACAATGACAGAGACAAAAGGACAGAACTTACAAAGGACAATGCATTCAACGCGGCAACATGTCCGTCATCGTTTCACGCTTTGACGTGTTTTAACTGCGGCAAAGGCAATGTGTCCTTCCAATGTGGTTCGTGTCAGGGAAACCTGAACGTCGGCAGTGCACCCGGGAACATACCGCCGACAAGGACGACGAACCCGGAAAACCTAGAAAAATCGAAATATTAAAACGAGAAGTTAAGACTGATGATGAAGTGACTCACCCAAGTACAAACAGACATATCAAAAGTCTCCATCAGCGCATAGTAGAATATGCAGCTGCCAGGAAAAGAATCTTCGCTGATGAGGTATGCTATGAAGATAAAACTAAGAGCAGGAATTATAGAAAAATAGAAAAATTAAGGAAAAAATGTGCAATAAGTAGAAATAGCAGGAAGAAAATTGAAGCTACCATACTAGCAGTTTCGGACGATAATAGACCCTATGCAAAAGTGACCGTGAACGGGGAACAGATGCTAGGGCTATTAGATAGTGGTGCTTCAGTCAGTTGTTTAGGGAAGGGTGCAATAAATTTCGTTCAGAGACACGACATACAAATGACTAAAATGAACAGTGACGTAAAAACAGCTGACGGTAAACAACAACAAATAAACGGGAGAATCAAGACTGAGATCTCATGGGGAGGTAACACCCAAGAGATTGAGCTGTATGTTGTTCCAAGTTTACAACAGCAGCTCTATCTAGGGGTAGATTTTTGGAAGATCTTTAAGGTCGCTCCAAAGGTTATCAGCGAGATAGGTTCAGATGTAACTACCGAGGAAAATCAGGAAAAGACTCCCATGAGGGAGCTCACACCAATACAAACGGAAGAGCTGGAGAAGGTAAAACGTCAGTTTCCATCCTGTGCGATACTGGGATTGGGGAAAACCTCAATCGAGGAACATGTCATTGAGATGGAAGACGACACCATTCCCATCAAACAACGACATTACCCAATATCGCCAGTGATACAGAAACTGATGTACGCCGAGCTCGATCGCATGCTCGAACTAGGGGTAATAGAAGAGAGTAATAGTGCGTATAGCTCTCCAGTAGTGTTGGTGAGGAAACCGGGGAAAAATAGGTTATGTTTGGACTCGCGTAAGATAAACGCTGCGACCAAAAAGTTTGCCTATCCGCTCCCTCACATTGAAGGAATTTTAAGTAGGCTGCAAAACACTCACTTCATATCGAGTATTGATTTGAAGGATGCATTTTGGCAAATCCCTCTGGAGGCCAAATCGAGAGAGAAGACAGCATTCACAGTCCCTGGGCGGCCATTATATCAATTTACGGTGATGCCGTTTGGCTTGTGTAACGCCGCTCAGAGAATGTGTAAGCTGATGGACAAAGTCATACCCGCTCGGTTGAGAGAGGATGTCTTTGTTTATCTGGACGATCTCTTGGTTTGTTCTCCAGACTTCCAAACTCATATGAACATTCTAAAAGAGGTCGCCAAGCATTTAAGGGAAGCAGGATTAACAATAAATATAGAGAAAAGCAAGTTCTGCTACAAAGAAATAAAATATTTAGGGTATTTTGTAGGAGACGGGTGTCTAAGGACAGACCCAGATAAAGTATCTGCGGTAAAAGACTTCCCCATTCCTAAAACCCCGAAACAACTCCGTCGGTTCTTAGGCATGACTGGATGGTATCGAAGATTCATACCGAATTTTTCAACCATTTCAGCACCAATGACAGATTGCCTGAAAAAGGGTAAAGATTTCGAAATGTCTCCAGAAGCTATAGTAGCTTTCGAGGACCTAAAGACGACTTTAGTGACAGCACCCATACTGACGAACCCAGACTTTACTAAACGCTTTTACTTACAATGCGACGCATCAACTTCAGGTGTAGGAAGTGTTCTCTTCCAAAAGGATGACGAGAATAACGAACGACCGATAGCATTCATGTCCCAGAAACTTAATTCCGCACAGCGAAATTATAGCGTGACTGAACTTGAGTGCTATGCGGCCGTTTTGTCGGTAAAGAAGTTCCGAGCCTACATCGAAGGACTTCCCTTCACTATAATAACGGATCACGCCAGTCTAAAATGGCTCATGACCCAAAAGGACCTAAGTGGACGTTTAGCTCGTTGGAGTTTCAAACTCCAAGGTTTCGATTTTACGATCGAGCATAGGAAGGGTGTCCTAAATGTAGTCCCGGATACTCTCTCGCGAATCCATATGGATGAGATCACGGACCCGACAACTGAAGTTGATTTCAACTCTCCATACTTTTCTTCTGAAGAGTATACTGAGTTGAAGAAGACCATAGACGAAAACAAAGACAGACTACCTGACGTGTGCATTTCTGACGGCTTTGTGTACAAACGAACAGACAGACGAACCGGAGACCCGATTCAAGAAGACAGAGCTTGGAAGCTCTGGGTACCGAAGGAGTTGCGTAGGGGTTTATTAGAAACCGCACATAATTCAACCACAGCTGGCCACGGGGGGTTTCACAAAACTCTGTCTAGGTTAAGGCAGAGATATTTCTGGCCAAATATGACAAGTGAAGTGCAATCTTTCGTACAAAACTGTGATATATGCAAGTGCAATAAACCGATGAACTCAGTGTCTAGGCCCCCCATGGGACAACAGACCATAACCGAACGACCATTTCAAAGACTGTACATCGACTTCCTAGGACCATACCCACGAACAAAAACAGGAAACACACACATTTTTATAGTATTAGATCACTTTAGCAAGTACGTATTCCTTAAGCCTATCAGAAAAGCAACAGCAGCCGAGGTAGTAAAATATCTAGAAGAAGGGGTATTCCATATGTTCGGAGTACCAGAGTACATTCATTCTGACAACGGAAAACAGTTTGTTTCAGAACTGTTCTCCAGCTTTTTGAACAAATATGGAGTAAAACACGTTCGAACAGCATTTTACTCACCCCAGGCAAACGCTTCCGAACGAGTTAACCGATCAGTTTTGATCAAAATCAGATCGTATATCGAAAGCGACCAAAGAACATGGGATACGCATGTGAGTAATGCTGCATTTTCGCTTCGAAGTGTGGTTCACGAAGCAACAACATTCGAACCATACTACGCCGTGTTTGGAACTCAAATGGTTCAAAACGGAAAAACTTATGAACTATTGAGAAGATTAGGGATGGTTAGGGACGCTAACATTGAAATCAAAAATAACACAGACAAGCTTAGCTTGATAAAAGCAAAAATATTCGATAATCTTAAGCTAGCTCACCAAAAAGCAGAAAAATCGTATAACACACGCTGTAAAGACATTTCCTATAAGACAGGCCAAATAGTCTATAGAAGAAACTTTAAACAAAGTAATATGGTGGAGCACTACAACGCTAAGTTAGGGCCTAAATTTATCAAATGCATTATTTTGAAACCTATTGGTAACTCATTATACGAAATAGGAAATCTAAAAGGCGAGAAAGTAGGAGTATACCATGCCAAAGACATTCATGCATGATAAATGCTCAAGACGCACTCGCGCTGCTGTTGCTAGATACGACCTGTGATATAAGTGTATTGTGTAGTTTATTTATTTATTTATTTATAGAAATAGTTTATTTATTTATTTATTTACAGAGATAGTTATTTATTTATTTATTTATTTATAGAAATAGTTTATTTATTTATTTATTTACAGAGATAGTTTATTTATTTATTTATTTACAGAGATAGTTTATATATTTACATATTTATTTATTTATTTAGTTACCTATGTATTCAACTTGACTACCAGATACCCTACTGTGATATTTATCAACCTATTTAACCTTCCGGACTACAACACCACTTCCAACTGTGATAACCAACAACCTATACTAACAGAATCCTCCAAACATCCTAACATACTCCAATTAACATCCATACACCTTCCTCAATATCCACTCCATTCACAACCCACCCTAAACCTTAACATATCCAGCCATATTAGTTAGATATTTATATTTATGTATTTAAAGATTATGTTTGAACATGCCGAAACAGAGCCATGCAGTATAAGTGATAGATGGAAAAAAAAAGAAAAAGAATAGCCCGGCATTTACTACGTAGTTCAGGTAGTGGGACGAGCCACACGTCACGAACGGCGAAAGAGAATAAGGGTTGCAATTATAATATCTATAATAATATATAATAACTAAGACCAGCTGAAAAAGTGTACGATCCTACCTTTTTTTCGAGGCCAGTTTTCTCACGACCACTTGAAAACTGCCGTCGTGTTTGTTACGTAGGGATCGATCGAAACACACAAATATTAAAATAGTTATATATTAGGATACTTACGGCCGAGACAACAGTCTCACATACCAACCGCATACTCCAATGTTGGTGAAGTCGCACATATAGCGAACCTCCGATTCCATCGTTGTCACAGTCTCCACATTATATGGCACAATAATCCCAATAGAAAAACATGAAAATTAGAAAAAATACATTTACAAAATCAAAACACACTTTATAAATATAGATTTGTAACTTACCCTCATCGTAGAACTATAAATCCCACCTGAAAAAGAAAAAAAAATCAAATACAAAGCACATACAAAAACACTGACCTACCTCAATAATGCAAACAGAGTCATTACAAGGGGGTGAATGACCTCTTGTAATGATGAGATTCCTGATACTCTCTGATTGTCTTCTATAATTATGGGGATGGAAACATGGGTTGTTGATTACCCAAAATCTTTTAACCCTTCGTTTTGTACACAAAACACTGAAAATGGAAATAAATAGAAAAATAAATGCGATTGAAAGAATTACACACAACAACCAAATAACTCACGAACGACACCGACGTACACCGACGAATACACCGCAGCATCAAGTAAACATTTGGTTTTTTTTTGTTTACAAATCGCAATCAGGAGAAATAGGAACTGAAATGATGGTTCTAGATACTTTAAAAACTGGACAAACAATTAAAAAAATGAAAAATAACTCTGAAATATGGAATACAACGCGCGAGAAATAAACACATTTTGACAATTGGACATGTAATGACTTTGTAGGCGAAACGTCAAAGTTGTCAAGCGAAAAGCTGTGTAGTTACAGCGAATTCGCTTCAAAAGCAAATACACCAACCAAAAAGGAAACAGATCGAAAGTCGAACAGAGTAGTTAGCTTTCAATTAGAAAATTAGAAATTGACAACATAAGAATAGGCGTTAAAAAAACTAGTCATATGGGGAAGTGCAATATAGAGTAGATAGGTAGGTGTTAGTAATAGCAACGAAATAAGAATAATACATGTACCAAGTATGAGTGTTAGGGCATTACACAGATGGAATAAAGTATGACAATAAGACACTGTAAGTAAAACGGAAAGTAAAGAAGCTTGCGGATCTAAACTAGCATACCCAAAGTGCAAGAAGGGGAAATATGAAATGTAGGCCAAAGGCCAACGGCCTGACGAAAGAACATTTGAATAGTGGGGAACATTTCAAAATTCAAGTTCAAGGCAAAAGCACAAGTGTAGTAGAGTCAATAGAGATATCTATAGTGCGTGAATCTGTAAAAGTACGTATTGAGTGTTAGCACAGTACGAGTACACCAATACAATACGTATGTGATTAAAATTGTCTTATTTTTGAGAAACAAGAAATTTATGGAAATGATATCGCCGGAAAGACAGACATAGAGACGAGTATCTGAGGATAGAATTAGAGACCCAGTTTAAGGGATTCTTTTTTTTTGGTGAAGAGAAAATAAAGGTCGAAAACCAAAGACACAGAGGGTTGAGCCATATATGTGGATATATATTATAAGTGCATATATATATGTAGAGTCCCGATAGGTTTATCATCTAATAGACGAGTGCATATATATATATATATATATATTTATATGAATATATGAAACGGCGAGTGGGAAAGTCACCCATGTGGCTTAAGCCTTTATCCAGAAGATACTCGAAGGATTTTTTTTCTCTCGGTACTAAGGAAGGCGAACAGGGGTTCTTAGCGGAGGAAGAAAAGCAGGCAGCCGACTGGAGCAAGCAGGGTGTTCTCGGTGAAAAATTTATAAGAGTGCACATAATCAGTTTAACGAACTAAAAAAGAAAAGAAAAAAAAAAAAAAAAAAAAAAAAAAAAAAAAAAAAAAAAAAGAAAGAAAAGAAAAGTGGAAAGAATAGAAAGTGAATTTAAAAGAAAAAAAAAACTATTATTTGATAGAGTGAATTTTTGCTAAGCTTATCAATATCGATCTCTTGATACATTATATATATATATATTGGTGAAGTGAATAATTGAAAAAGGTAGATTCGGGAATCCTGATAAAGGTAAAAGGAGTTGAGAAATTCCGTCGCTTGGAACGTGCTGCCGGCAGGACTACGAGGGACGAGAAAAATCGTAAGTCACCAACCTTTTCATTTCACTTTTTTTTTAAAATTTTTTATGATACATATATATATTTTTCGAAATCTAAAGATCGATAAGAAAATTTATTTTACCATTGCAAATACCTTGGATTTATAAAGATTGAAGTTTTTTTTTGAATTCACATCTAGATAAAATAAATTTAAAAGAGTATACATATACATACTTACCTTTTTTTTGTTTTTTGAATTAAGTGTTTCAAATTTTTTCTTTTGTGCGAAGTTGATTCAACATGAATTACTAAGGGTACGGTAGCTAGGTGTGTGAAGATCCCAATTAGGCCGACGATGGGAAGGTAACGGGAGACGACCTAGACATGACGAACGTTTAAGACAGACAATACTTACTTTACCATGGACTAATACAGTGAACGGAAAGTGGCTGGAGATCGCGACCAAGGGGCTATCACCACAGTATTGCCAAGGTGATAGCGTAGGTTGTGTGTTGAAACACAAGGGAGGGAAGGCAGCGATTTTTACCGACACCATCTGGTAAGGCTCTTGGGGGATTGGTCGAACCATCACACGAGGGAGACATAGAGTTGGAGTTGAGATAGTAGGTCGCGGTAGTTTTAGGTTTAGTTTTAGTAGGGATTAGTAGTTTAGACATATACACTTGTGTTTAGAAATGTATATGCATACATACACTTATATGCATAAAATTGTATATAAATCTAAGTGTAGTGATTAGGATAGTAATAGGAGATAGGTTTAGGTTAGCAATAGTAAGCAGCGACTTCCTAAGAACTACAACTCATCCCTTTCTCTCGTGTGGTGGCATAGATACCTGATCTTGTATACAATCCTCTCCCAATTACCATCCTACCCCAATCCCCAACCTGATCCTATCCTGATCCTTATAAGGCATGATGAAATTTTTTGTTTGTTAGAGTTAAAGGAGATTGGAACAGGGCAAGAACCACCCCATTCCCACGAGCTTAGCCGAGCGACCACAAGCATGCCACTGCCCTGTTTCCATCCCGATTTCTGACCAAGTAGACTCACAACACTCTGAGTAAATATTAATAAAAAAAGCATTGAACATGGAAAGAAAAAATGGCCCTTTGTAGGGCAAAATTATAAAAAAAAAATAATTAAGAAAAAAAATATTCTCTTTTTTCAAAATTTTGAATTTGAGGCTTGATCTCTCCAAAACTTTTCATTAAGTGAACTCAAATTAAAATTTTTATTAAAGAACGAAGCAATAGTTTTCAAAAACACTAAAGTATGAGAAAGTAAGTGGCTTCGTTGATTTTTAATAGTTTTTTAAGAAATGGAGTAAATTTCATATAAAATTGCCCCTCGCGCCTACACGGAGGGATATAGACCCCCCTCTCATACAACTTTTTTTTGTCTTGACCAAATCTATCCATTCTAACCCTTTGGAAAAAAGTATCTAAAACACCCTAAATAATTAAAATACAATTCTAAAAGTTAATAGTTATTTTTAAAAATAATTTAAAAATTGAGAACGGTGAAATTTTTTTTTTTAACTTTTTTCTATACGCTATTCAAAACACAATTCCGAAAATTTCATGAAAATCCATGGACTGGCTCTGGATTCCTAGGTAAAAAGCTTACGGCCCTCCACTAATAATATATTCCAAATTTCACTTTTCACGTTTTCGGTTTAGTATAATATTCACTTAATTACTCCAAACAAAAAAGTTACAGATTTTTGAGACGCGAAACTGCATTTGGGCATAATATCGATCCATCTCTTTATCGATTTCAAGGCTGCGTATGACAGTATTTACAGAGACGAGCTTTCTACAGTTCGTCTTTGGTGTAGTCAGGGCTCACATAAACACCGGTTTCTTTAAGTGCTCCTGCATTTTTAACATTTGCGATGCTGTTGCCTTGCTGTTCGTCTCTACCAGTACAACATTTTGTGAACTCGATGACGTCGCCAAAATTAAAATTTTGATTAGAAAGGAGTTGCTTGGAAAGATCATTTATTGCCGCATTCACGTTAGAAATTGTGTTCGGGATAGCGAAAACTATATTTTTTGCTTTTATCAGCTTTTCAAATGCCTCGAACTTTCTTTCCAACGAGTTGTTTCTGTTTTTTATGATCTCGAGCTCTTTAGCTAGTGTTATATTTTGTGCAATAATACTTTGCATCTCCGTAGATATTTTTTCGATGTCGTTTTTCGTCGGTAGATCACAAATTCTCCTATCTAGCACGGTTTCCATTAGATGTTGAAGATCTTGTATAGACATTTGTGCCACGGACATTGTTTCGGTGTTGATTTTTTTAATTATACCTTCAATTTCAGGTGACATTTCTTGCTGCCCCCGCTTACTAGCATTCGCCATATGCACTTTTTTCTTTTTCGATTTAAGAAGTTTTGTAATGTATTCGAGCGAATATTTTTGATTTCAGTTGGCGGATGTATAAATAAAACGGAGAGCGAAAATTTTTAAATTTTTGTTTAGTTAATTTGTGTTAAAATAGATAATTTTACGAAGTCGCTAATTTTTGTTTGTTCTACCGTTGACAGTTTTTTTTTTCTTTAAGCCATTTGAGGAAGTAGAAAAACTTCAACGTTTTTTTCTAAAAAAGACATTTGAATTACCTTTAAACACACCAAACTACGTGCTTAATTTAGAAACAGGGTTACCCACACTTTTCATATACACCTTAAAGTTGCACTTCGATTATGTTTTAAAAGTGCTGAATTATAGCCCAAATAGAATTCCTCTAATTCTTACAAGATACATTTTCGAAAAAAATAGACTGGATTGCCGACTGGGAAATAATGGCACAAAAGTGTAGCGTTCAGTTAAATATTCAGTGGTCTGATATCAATATATTAAAAAGTCAGTTATACAATGTAATTGAGGCCTTGGACATCATCCAGCGCAACGAATTCACTCAGCAGGCAATATCCTCTATAAATAGGGTGATATACCCGGAACTGAATTATAATCTGATGTGCAATAATTATTCTAATGACGAATTAAGTGTGGAAGCGATATCCTTGATTTGCAGAGCAAGGGGTGATCTCCTAAATCTAAATGGTACATCCTACAATAACGCCACCACAGTTCTTTGTAGTTTGTGCAATCTCAAAGCAAAGGAAGACTGCTTCCATTTCCTAGCCATATGTCCTGTATTCAGAGAGCTCAGATTGATCCATTTTGGTTGTGCTACACTTACCCTAGATCAAACAAAGATAATTTTAAATGGCGCAAACTGGACAAGCCTTTACAAATATTTAAAGTTGCCGGTATATTATAATTCCCGGTACATTATAATTAAGGAATATGATTAATGTTACCTGATAAAGAGCGAAAATTGAAAATTAAATTTAAATATCATGTTTTTAGTTAATAATGGAATATAAAAGAAAAATTTTACTTAAACTAATTTTATAAAGAGTCAAAAACAGGCAGACGGCAACGCAATTGCCTTTTATTTTTATTATGTAAAAATTTATTTTTATTTAACAAAAACACATAAAACTGTAACGAAAGTTGTTTATATAATAAAAATCCTAATCTTAATCTAATCTAATCTAAATCAGAGACGAGCTGTACAGAGCCATGTCTAGTTTCGGCATCCCTGCAAAACTCGTATGACTATGCAGGATGACTTTGGAGAATTCACGTTGCTCCGTCAAGGTCGGTAAAGAACTCACCTTTGACGTCCAAAAAGGCGACAGACGGTCATGCGATTTCTTCAACATCATACTTGAACATATTGTAGGAAACTCAATCGTCAACACCAGAGGAACAATCTTTCAAAAGTCTGTACAAATGCTCGCCTATGCAGACGATACTGACGTAATGGGAAGAAAAAAGCGTGATGTCATAGGTGCTTTTGCGAGTATTGAAACGGAAGCGGCAAAAATGGGTTTGGTGGTTAATGAGGACAAAACGAAGTATATGCTGTCATCAAACAAGGACACAGAACATCGACGAATTGGACAAAACGTCACAATAGACAGACATAACTTCGAGGTAGAACAGGGCTTCGTCTTCCTAGGATACGCTATAGACACGGAAAACAAGAAAAGATCAAACAGAGAATAACTCTTACCAACCGTTGCTTCTTTGGGTTAAGAAGGCAATTGAGAAACAAAACCCTCTCCAGAAAAACCAAGGTAACATTGTATAAGACCTTAATCATCTTAGTCCTGCCTTACGGCGCGGAAGCATGGACCTTATCGAAAGCGGATGAGGAAACTCTTGGTCGTTTCGAAAGAAAAATTCTTCTTGTTCCCGTATGCGAAGACAATGTGTGGAGAAGAAGATACAACAACGAGCTGTATGAGCTGTACCGCGACATGTGCACAGCCAGAAGAGTACGCATCGCGAAGCTACGATGGTTGGGCCATGTAGAGCGGATGGACCCAAACGCTCCGGCTCGTCGGGTGTTCGAAAGCACATTGCAGGGAAATCGCGGAAGGGGAAGACCTCGTCTTAGGTGGCGCAATCAAGTGGATGAAGACCTCAACCGACTTGGAGTGCGAAACTGGAGAGAGCTCGCCCGAAATCGAAGTAGTTATAACATGTGATTTCTTAAGAGGCTTAGAACTTTTTTTTTAAAAAAACACAAAAAATTCGAAAAAATGAATGAAATATTTATTTGAATCGATAGTTTGAACCTTGCAATTTCACAAGCCAGGCAACAAAATGCGGAAAATTGTGTCGAACATAAATTCACCTCTTGTAAATGTTTCAAAATGGCTCGTTGAGGAGATGAAAACTTATGGAAGATTCGAAAGTGCGTCTGTGGTAAACACGTTTGAGTTCGTGGATAAGGTAAAAGGTATTCACCTTCAAGATGATGAAACCACTGTGTCATTTGATGTTCAAGCACTTTTCCCAAGCATTCCAATTGAAATCGCTCTAGAATCTTTAAAATCTCATCTTGAAACGAAAGAGATTGAAGAAAAGAAAAGAATTTTATACATAAAAGCAGCCAAAATTTGTATGTCACACAATTGTTTCGTTTTCCGTGGTAAATTCTACCAAAACCAAAATGGAACCAGCATGGGTAATCCCTTGTCACCACTCGTCGCGGAAGCTTTTATGGCCAAATTTGAAAATGACTTAAAGAATGAAGGTTTACTTCCAAGAATTTGGCTAAGATACGTAGATGATGTTTTCAGTATCATCAAAAAAGGAACAGCACAAAACATACTGAACATTTTAAACAACCGATACGAAAGCATAAATTTTACAATAGAGGAGGAAGACAGCCAGGGTTGTTTACCCTTTCTGGATGTGCTTTGCAAAAATCGAAATAATAGATTGGAATTCGAGGTCTACAGAAAAAGCACAACAACTGATCGATACATTCCTAGGGACTCATTTTGTTCGTACCAACATAAAATAGCAGCATTTCACTCTATGGCATATAGATTATGTAAACTGCCACTTTCAGTTTCAAGTTTTAAAAAAGAGTTTGATTTTATTGTGCACCTAGCAAATGTCAACGGTTTTGATAAAAAAATAATAGAAAAGATAATTAAAAAGCAATCAAATAATATAAGGAAAAATAATATAACAACGCTTTTCACACAAAATAAAACATCAACAACAAAATTTCGCGTATCATTCGCATATATACCGACAATAACAAACCAGTTGAGAAAACCTCTAATAAAAGAAAATATACACATAGTTTACAACAACAACACGAAGCTTAAAAAAATTCTCGGCTCAACGAAAGACGAAACACCAACAAGTGAAAAAAGCGGCATATATGAAATCAGCTGTAAAGATTGCAACAAAAAATACATAGGACAAACAAAACGGAGCATCAAAACAAGGTTCAAAGAGCACGTCAACTGCATCAAAAACAAGCAAGTGAATCGATCATCTGTGGCTGCTCATGTGTTTGCTGAAGACCCACCACATACCATCGGACCGTTTGAAGAGAGCGTACGGTTGTTAAAATCTGTACCAAGTACAAGGAAACTTGACGCGTATGAGTCGCTGATAATACACAAGACGAAGGAGAGGATGAACACAGATGGTGGAAATATTTTGTCTCATTTGTTTGCACTAGCATAATGTATATATGTAAATGTAATGTTTTTATACTGTTTTACTTTGTTGTATACTTTAACTTTGTTTCTTTCTTTTCTTTTTCGTTCAAAATATTGTTTAATGTTAGTAGACGTTTTAACATCGCTGATGATGAGTTGCATGTCAACTCGAAATGCATTCGATAAATAAATAAATTCAAAAGAGAAAAGGAAAATTTGCGTTTTTGTTTTGATTTTGAATTTCTTTCTTTTAATTGTGGTCAATAAAGGATAATTATCAAACTTCATCTTTAAGTTTGCAATTTAATGTTTAAAGATAATTTCATGCAAAGTCCAATTTTGGCATACTCTTTCACACATATCGGCCGGTATCTCACGAATGAATGCATGGATGTTGGCTTCCAGTGCGTCAATCGAAGCGGGCTTGTCCCTATAGACATTAGCCTTGACATACCCCCACAAAAAATAGTCTAATGGTGTCAAATCGCACGATCTAGGCGGCCAATTGACCGGCCCGAAACGTGAAATTAACTGTTCACCAAACTCACCTCGCAATTGCGCCATTGTTTCGCGTGCTGTGTGGCATGTGGCACCGTCTTGTTGAAACCACATATCATGCAAGTCAAGAACTTCCATTTCGGGCAAAAAAAAGTTTGTTATCATCGCTCGGTAGCGTTCACCATTGACAGTAACGCTGCGATTTGCCGACCATAAAATGGAAGCAGCGCGCGATGAACATTTCGAACCGAGCACGAATTTTGATAGTAAAATTCAATAATTTGCAAGCGTTGTTCATTTGTAACTGCGTGAACACAATGGGAGCCGCAAACGCAATACGCAGCCGGTGCTGAAAGAGCTGTCAAACTGTGTCGTACGTGTTTTTTAAAAACTGCACACAATGCAGCTGGACGTCGTACGTGTTTTTTGACATAAAGTCTGTATTGATGTCAGCTGACTGCATGAAATCTAATTTACGAGTATATCAAATTTGAGTTTGTGAAAATAAAATAAAAGCTAGAATGGAAAGAGAAAATGAAGAGATGGTTTTTTTGATGGGTGTAATCCAGATTTGTTATCTGGCTTTACAATATTTCAAAGAAAAAGAACGAAGATGGTGGGTACGACCATTGTACCAAAACAGAAAAACCGAAGGATATTATGAAACTAAAAATTCAATTCCTCAGATATGTTTTTCCACTCCTTGGCTTTCATTTTAACATTTTTATAATTTCTGTTACACAAATTCCATAACATCTCTCGGCTTCGCACTGCTTCAATAATTTTTTCCGACTCGTCCATCTTCTACCGCCTTTAAAACCAAAACAACTTTATTGAGTACGCACGTAAAAGTTAAAAGTTAGCCAACTCTTCCGTCTGCGGCTTGCGGCGCGTAGTGCGTTGCGTATGCATTGTGTTCACATCAATGGATTTGCTACTTTTTAATATTTTGACAGTTCTTGCGGCTCCAGCTCCGTTGCGTATGCGTATGCATTGTGTTCACGCAGTAAGACGATCCATGGTTAAATTGCAAACCAAACTGAAGCTGTTTGACAGTGACACAAGGTACTAAACACACGTCAGCTGTCAAAACCAGTGTTGCCAAAACCAAACCATCTAAAAAATCACCCGTTAGAAGGATGTTGGTTGAGGCCCAGGTTCACCCCAAACTGTAATGCCCACCTAAGTAAGTAAGTAAGTAACTTCGGGATGTGATTCTTGTTCATATTCTAGAAAGAAATTGTTCTACTTTTGACATTTAAAAAATAAGCTAACTTTGGTGTACCCTGACCTGTGTTAAACTCGAATTATCTGTCAATACTGGTGGTAGAGACCTAATTTTAAATTTTTTGGAGAAATGGTAATCTTAAAAACTGTATTTGAATTAGACTCCTATAGGCTTAGGGTTGCCAGATTTAAAATTTTGAATGGTGTCCATGTTTTCTTCTCAAAGCAAAGTTTTGACTTTGATGTAATTTTTTTCAGAAAATGCCTGAGCATAGAGCTTCTTTATTTTTTGCAGATGAACAACACAATAATTTAAAAAAAAAAACTCATTTATAAGTGCACTCAAACACCCATACCTTTTGGGTAAAATTAAAAAAAATTTTTTTTTAGCTTTGATGTTTGTTTGAATAGAGCAATGGTGTGGGCACTTTTAGTAGTTTTTTCATGTATTTTATACAAATACAATTATAGCAAGTGCTCAAAGTGCCCGTTTTTGGATTTCATTGTGGGTTTTTGGTTTAAGTTTGGGGTATGAATGTTCAATAGGTAAATAAATCGTATAAAAGAATAAGAAAACAAATTTATTCATCAGTTTATCAAAATAAGTCACGGTTGCAAAGCTTTTTGAAATACAAGATTATCATTTCTCCAAAAAATTTAAATTAGGTCTCTACCATCAGTATTGACAGAGAAATCAAATTTAACACAGGTAAGGTTACACCAAAGTTAGCTTTTTTTTAAATATCAAAAAGTGATGTCAAAGTTGAGAAACGGACTTTACTGTAAAACATTTTTTTTCTTAGAATATGACCAAGAATCACATCCCGAAGTATGTATCACGAATTACCGATACCCTGTATATTTAGAAGTTTTTAATGGATATTGTATTAGAAATTTTTTGTGCATAAATATCACAGATATTGTTTAAACAATATATGTAAATAGTTCCGTCTCCTCTCTAAGAAGCTTCTGGTTTTAAAGAATATAAATAAACAAAATTTATAAAAAAAACATCAAAATCGGAGCTGTTCTTGAGGACTTCTGAAGATTGCCTGTTTTATGTATGTATTCATTGACGCGACTAATCCGGTGTTTCCCAAGGCAGTCGTCTTGGACCATTCTAATTTTTCATTGCTATAAATGATATTGAGATTATTTCCTCCGATTTGTCCATCTACGCAGATGACATAAAAACTATAACAGTTATGTATATCCGCACGAATTGATTCCTCTTTCCTTCAGCAAGACTTAAATTCTTTTTTGACTTCGTGTCAGCAAAATTTCTTGGAACTCATTTTAACAAGTACCAATCATGACTTTTTCACGCAAACGCCTCCCTTCACTCCCTAGAACTATGATATGATATTATTTTCATGCCATTTAAAGCGCTTTCTCGATTACCAGTTGACAAAATTTGTAATGTCGATTTCCAGTGGTACACAAAAGCACTTTTAAAAGTGCTTTTTTGCTCGAAATATGTTACATGTAGACACCAGATCACTTTTTTTTTGCCCCGAAAAAGCACTTTTACGAATCTCGATTCAGAGGCAAGATTTACACGCACTTTCACGTACACCAACGCAAAACATTTGACGTTTACCAGTTTGCAGTTTGATTATTTTGCATTTTTGGTTAAAGGACTGTGAAAGAGAGATAATTAAAATAAATAATAAACTATTTTGTGAAAATGGATCGCTCAATTTTAGCTGGAATTATCAAAATATTTATCAGTCGTCATCTAGTTCTGATTCCAACAAAGAAGTGTTTGAAATTCTGAAATTCCTTACACAAAACGAAAGGCATTCTGTGAATAATTTTGTTCAAAGTGTTGTGTACAATTATTCAGATGAGGAGGTTTCTTCCTAGTGCATTTATTAATAAAGTTTCGAAAACATTCTTTCTATATAAATTGCAGAACAAAACAAACGGGAATAGTTGGCTGTCAAAAACAGCACACATACAATGATAAAAAAAGAATTTTGTCTTTTCTGTTCCAGTGAGCACGAAAAAAAAGCACTTTTTTAGAGTGCTTTTGTTTTTGCAAAGGAAATCGACATCAGTTCCCTTCATACACTCCCACGGCATGATGGAAAAAAAAAAAAACACACCCTAGTCCACGGGGTCACGCACTTTCTTGCGCCTAAATTTTTATTTATGGATTTGTATTCATAGCTGACATTTCTCTTTAGTGCTGACATTTGAATTTCAAATCGGTTTGACTTTTTTCGCAAACTTTTGAAGAAATTTGCAAATTTAGCTTCGCTCAGTGATGATTTGGTTTTGTGTCCAGTGCTAAATGTGCATTGCTGAGCTAATTTAAGAATTGCGTATTTTAGATTTTCCATGAAAATTTTGATGATTTTTTTTACTTTATCCTTATATGTTTTTTCTTCTTTTTTTCAGTTTAATCGCTCTTTATTTTACTCCATAAATATTATATTTAAATAATCATATAGTAATAAAAGAAAGATTTTTTTATACCAGTTGTTGTAAATATAGAAAATATTTTCATAATTTCTTTACTATTTGTGAAAAAAATTTATTACAAATAAAAGCAGAAACAACTTGAATAATTAAATACTTAATTAAAATTAATGGCGGCCTACTTGAATCGTACAATTTCAATGGTAATTGGAAATGACGGAAAAACGGCTTCATCGCTCGAAATAAACGCTCGCTCTTTGCAAAATGCTACCGCTTTGGAAAAATCTCCACTGCAGATATTCGTGAGAGCTAAAAAGAAAATAAATGATATCTATGGTGAAATTGAAGAATATGTTTTGGAGACAACACAGTTCATTGATAGTAATTTTTTGATTTACTTTATTCAATTCAAATAA